>JACVVK020000001.1:2625000-2697500 GCA_018292915.2 Batillaria attramentaria | reverse complement strand
TGCCTGGATTATGCACAGTCGAAGGAGTCACAGTAAAAAATGTTCACACTTCGGAAAGCTTTTTTGTTGGGAGCTAGTACACAAGGTTCAATTCTTGCAAATCGCATTAGCAGACTGAAGCATCTCTACGCTGTCAAATGGTAAAGAGTCTACGCGCTTGAAAAAATTCTATGAATCTTTGGCCTTTTCACCAAACTATCTAGAGCTCTTCTGTACACGACAATGATCTCGTCATGAGACACCCATGACGTGCACCAGCATCACAACATCCTGGTCTAACCATTACCATCCATCACTCTCTGCTTTCTTTCCTGTTTTCGTCTTCTTCTGTGCGTGTCTCCCGCAGAGTATCAAAGGTAACTTTGTCCGCGCGGACGGGGAGTGCGTGGTGGATGTGGGGGATGGGGTGGGGGGGGGGGAGACGGGGGGTGGGGGGTGGTGGTGAGAAGGTAACCTGAGGATAGATGGAGGGTGGGAGGGAGGATATCGTGAACAGAAGTGAAAGGCAGTGCGGATGTTTTTTGCTTGTTTGTTTGTATTTGTCGTCTTTTTTTTACTATTATTTTTTCTTCTTTTCTTTGTTTTTTTCTCTCTTTTGTTTTTGTTTGATTTTGCTTGTTTGTTGTTCCTTTTGTTTTTGTTGTTGTTTGTTTGTTTGTTTGTTTTTTTGTTGTTGTTTGGAGGGTTTTTTTGTTGTTTTGTTTGTTTTTCTGGGTTGTTTTTTTGTTTTGTTTGTTTGTTTGTTAACATGTTTGTTGTTGTTGTTTGTTTGTTTGTTTGTTGGGGGGGGGGTCCTTTTTCTTTTTTGGAGGGGGTGGCGGGACCAAAACAAGTGTACCACCATCTAACAAAGGTCCAGCTTCCAGTAGGCACACAAGGAGGTAGTCAGTAAACTGAGTCATGACCAGATTCAAGTCGCTCCACATACAGGTGTGTAGAATTTAGCACATTGTTGGTATGGGGTAAGTTAAAACGGCTGGTTGTTTTGCGGGTGGGCCGGATCCATTATGGAGAAAGGGAGGGGGGGGGGTATCAATAAGAAGCGTAGTGTTAAAGAAAAATTAATATTGATGTTATTTCTGACCCACAAAAATTTTGTTCGCCAAAGTCAAAGTTTTATTTAACCACGTCTAGCGATCACAGAAGTATAGTGCATTTAGTAATCCAATCGCCAAAGCTTGTCTGGATTTTCTTTTCTTTTCTTTTCTTTTCTTTTTTTTCTTTTTTTTTTGGGGGGGGGGAGGGTGGGAGGGGGGGTGGAGAACTGTGATTTTGTGCATATTTATTGGCAATAGATGTGAAACTTGTGACCTAACTTTTGATCGACCATGCATATGATTCTGAAACAGCTCACGATCTCGGCGTAGGTGAAGATTTGGGCGAGGGAAAAAAAAAGACAGTATCGAAATGAGACTAAAAGTAAAAGAGATCTCCCAAGAACTTCAAGTGACAATAATGTCAAATGTAATCTTCTTCAACAATGACGTGTACTCCTAAAACCTTCATTAGACAGCGGGGGAAAAGTTACGTCAGTGAATGATGTGAATGCGGTCTTTTGGAATCCGTTCGTTCCTTGAAAGATATGTCTCTGTGAGGCTGTTTCCACTACAACCCGGGAGCCGGGGTGGCCGAATGGTAGAGCGTTGGACGTTGGACTTTCAATGCTCGGGTCGTGAGTTCGTATCCCGGCTGGGGACAAATATTTGTGCTGACCTTTTTCTCGCTGCCCCGTCTTTGATATCACCCTTACGTGGTGGAAAAGGATGTTAAACTCCCAAACACCCACCCACCCACTACAACCCGGGTTCAACCCGAGTTTACCTGGACTCAGGTTGGAATCGGGTTACTAGCGTTAGCACTATTTTCTCCGCAAGTCTAACCCTGACAATGACGTCACAAGTCTAACCCTGAAAACTTACGTCATGGTCTCTTCTCTCCTGAAATCGAGATGTGTCTTCCCCGAACACTCATGGGTTAGCCCGAACTAACTTACGTCATGCCCGCCGTCATACCTTGACGAAAGCATATCATGATGCCAGCTGCATGTTTAGATCTGAAATATGAGTTGGCCCTGGACGCGGGTTCAACCCTGGTCCGTTGCAGGGCTGAACCCGGGTTGGTTAAATGTTAACGCACCAGCCGGCCCCCGTAGTGTAGTGGTTAGCACTGGACCGGGAGACCCGGGTTCGAGTCCCAGCCGAGGCAAGCGGGATTTTTCCTACCTACGTCGGCTCCTACCCAGAGCGGGTGTGCTATGGGCCCAATGGGGAGGCTGTTGCCACATAGCCGAGATTCACCCACTTCACGGTATCGACTTTGGGGGTGCTTCCCTTGGTATGACACGTCTTATGATGTGGATGATTATACGACCGGCACCGCAGGTGCCGTAGTTCCCGGGCCTGGTTAATGCAGGGATATTTATGGCAGGAAGCGTGGAATGCGGCCCTGTCCCGCAATCCCAAACCACACGGACCTCCATAGCATCATCTTACCGTCATCCTCATCTCCATCACCATGCATACAAAATATTGCCCCGAGCCCTCCGTGGATTCTACCCATTACCTAGGAGGAACACCACTGGAACTGGCAAAGAGTTGGGGCAGAAAAAAAAATGTAAACGCACGAACTCGGGTGTAAACAGCCTCTATGTGTGGGAAGATGGATCTTGCAGTAAACCCGACCGGTACAGCTCTAACCTTCATCGATACCGCTTGGTTATGGGTTGTTTTGTTCAGTTCGTAAGTTTGGAAACTTTCCGTCTGCAGGATACCAGACTGCGAGCCTCTGCGACTGACGAGAGCGGGCAATGAGTTGCAAATTGGGGTGATCCGTTTCTTTCTCTGATTAATCCGTCCAGCGATATCGTATAACTTTGCTATCCAAAGAGACAGGATGCACCAGACACCTGCAAGTGGCATGTTTACGGCGAGTATTTCTGCACGTAGGCTTCCGAGGAAAGCACTCTTCAAACACACACACACACACACACACATACGAACGCACGCACGCACGCACGCACACACGCAGAGAGACAGAGAGAGAGAGAGAGGGTGAAAAAGTTATTCCTGATGACACCACCAGTCACACACACACACACACACACACACACACACACACACACACAGAGCCAACTCATTTTCAAGACCTTTTGGCATGACTACTTACATTTCCTGCCTTTATCATCTTGGTTATCGCCTCCTGAACATCTTAAACGATTAGCACACACAAAAAAAGCTACGACTGGATATTTCAGACAGATGGCACGTGCACAACGCTATACCGCTAAGTTTTGCCTAGATGAAGGGTGGAGCGAAAGCGGCGAGAGGCAAGCATGTTCTTGTACGTCTGGCACACAACAACGTGGGGGGCTGGGGGGGGGGGAACCCTTCATCCACTGCGCTTACCTCCTTGCTTCCAAACAGTCACTGTTTATAACATAATAGACCACCGCAAAGGGTGGGTGGGTAAGTGGGTGGGAGTTTAACCTTCTTTTCCACCACGTATCCACGGCAAAGACTCGTGTCGCGGTACTATATGTGCTCGCGTCGCCTTTGCCACTCCTCAGCGCAAAAAGTCCCAGCTTCACTGGCAGCGTGCCTCATGTTGCGCCCCCCCCCCCCACCCTGGCATGCACCATGGCCTACAAAATAAAAAAAATTACGAAAATCAAACTTTTTTCATAACAAAAATCATTACAAACTAGCACACTCGCCAAACAGGGTTCTCCAAATTAACACCAAGCATCACCCCCACGGTCAATTTGTGTCCCAACGCCATTGTAGGAACTGTCGATCAACTGTGAGGTCAGTCGTTCTACATAAAGACACTGTTATCTTTACTTTCAATACTGCTGTAGTGTTCTTTGTATTATAGGGTATGATAAGATCATTAGTTACTCAGTTACACCATTGCCACAAGTCTTCAACTCGTGTGTTTGTAGCGCCATGTTGGTTTCTGCATGGCTTTACATCCGCGTTTGAAACCGGTCAGAGATCGGATCATTACCGAAATGTCTGATTGATTTCTTACCAGAGTGGACATAATTATGTCGTATCATTTCTGTACCACGCCGGACAATATTTACGACAAATGTCCAATACTTGTTCGGTTAGTCAGAACATTTGTCCTATTATAATCAACAAACTGAATTACACGATTAACTCTGTGTGTGTGTGTGTGTGTGTGTGTGTGTGTGTGTGTGTGTGTGTGTGTGTGTGTGTGTGTGTGTGTGTGTGTGTGTGTGTGTGTGTGTGTGTGTGCGCGCGCGCGCGCGCGCGTGCATTCATTCTGATGCTGGTTGATTTTCTTTTCCACACTGGTATGCCAGATAGCAGTCGAGGAAACTTTAGAATCATTTTGTCATTTTTGAAACACTGATACGTGTTTAACTCAGTTCCTACACACTATTAAGTTTGGGACTATGCACCAGTGGCCTCCCTAAAACAAATCATGATTGATTTATGGTGTGTGGCGAAATGACATTCCCTTTAGGATTTACAAAGCATCTTGAACATGACCGAATTGAATTGAATTGAGTTATCGTTTCCGAAAAGCCTTGGTTTCTGTGCTGTCTGGTTGCCTTAATATTATGGAAACAGCGCCTTATCTGGGGCATACGTTATTTTTATTTATTATCTATCTCACTTACCAGTTACTTCAGCTCAGTTGGTATAGTTCGCTCGTTCAGTTAGGGGGTGCAAATGTATACCACGAAAGTGATACCTTTTATAGTTTTTCGGTTATTAATCCATTTTGTATTTATGTGTTTGTATATTTAAGTTTTTAATGTCTAGGGAGTGCGTGAATGTGTGTGCGCATCAGAGTGAGTGGGTGTCTGTGGGAACGTAATAATTTTTTATTTTTTTTATGAAAGGAGGAGCAGGCATTGTAATTTCCCTTTTATGGGATTGAATAAAATATCTTATGTCTTATGTCTTATGTCTTATGTCTTATGTCTTATGTCTCACGCGCAGGTGAGGCAAATAAACTCCAGTCATCCACTAACGCTCAGTTGGTACAGTCCGCCCGTTAGGGGGTGCAAATGTATACCACTCATGCGCAGGAGAGGCAAATAACCCCCTGTCGTCCACTAACGGAGGCGACTGTATCCCCGCAACGCGGGAGGGGGTGCAAATGTACTCCGGGGTCTGGCGAGGTAAAGTCACGTGGCCGCTGGCTTCGTTCTACGACTTTACTTTATGCGAAATATCGACGGAATTGACTGGTATACATTTGCACCCCATAACGGGCGAACTATACCAAATGAGCGTTACTTCGTGAAGCTTTTCATGCATCCTACGAACTCATGTGGTAAAAATGATTTTGCTGCCGGCAATTTTGCATTGACCCTCCAGAACTCACCAGCTCGGTCCTTTCATCTATATTTCTTCTTTTTAACCCCTCAGTTACGTCTGCACTACCAGTGGTTAGGAATAAGTAATGGTGGGCATATGCCGTGAACTGGTTTACTGCGCCTAGGAGATGATAAGTTGCAATATTTGCTGTATATGCGCTTGGTATTTATCTTTGTGTTACCTAGTTGTAACTGTTATTGGTTTTCTACGCTTTTTTGTAATCGGGAGTTCGATAAATTAGCATGAAGGTGCAGCGTCTCCTGCATGTCCTAGGTTTATACTGCCCCGTAGACCAGTTTGCATCAGTTGTCCAACGTTACATTTTTTTAAAGTAGTGCAGGCACACTCAGCCGCGAATTAGTCTTTAGAGCATCAACAATTTGTAGACTTCCGGTTAATTTCTGAGTTTTAATACGACTCAGAAAAGGTCATCAAGTAAAACTAAACGGTTACTAAAAAAAAAAAACAAGGAAAGCAACCCTTACACCATAGTAACAGGCAAGAAAGATAATTCTCAATTCAAGCTCAAATAAGGTAAGTTCGGCGAGCTCCTATAACCTTGTGGCTTGCGCGGCTTTAAGCTCTAAAAACCCACACTCACCAGCTCGGCTATTGCGGCTTCCCAGAGATGAAAGGAGAAAGGGCAGCACACAGTGGGGAGGGGTCATGTTTCTATGTCCTTTTTCCTTGCATTAAATAATACATGTGGAAAATTCACGTTCCTCAGAGGCATCAAAGTCCCCCGTTCTTTTGATACGCAGAACCCTTTCGCCCGAGGTTTCCTTACGTGGTCAGCACACATGGAGGGATGGCTTCAAAACATAATTCATCCAAAATGAAAAAGCTAAACAGATTCAATGACATGAGAAAATGAAAATAAACCAACAAAAACACCCCAGTGTACGACATATTTTGCATTGGGAATGTGTGGAGATGGCCAGCAAAAACACATCCATAGAAACTCGCACAGATGCGGTCTTATGAAAGTGGTGTGTGTCTGTGTGTGTGTGTGTGTGTGTGTGTGTGTGTGTGTGTGTGTGTGTGTGTGTGTGTGTGTGTGTGTTGGGGTTATATTGAAAAAGGCCGGAAGACCATCATAACTGCACCCATAAAAAAAAACGCCGCGCACAGATGTTCATACCAATATACTGAGCATGTAGGTCTGGCGACGGCAATCACTCGAAAGTAATAGAATCTGCCTGTCCTCCTCTCTCCTGCAGTGATAGACGCCGCTTCCCATGTGGTAGCCATGTCAATTAAGGCGACCAGAGTGCGGGATTATTAAGTTTCTACCGAGCTTTGGCGTCACCGGCAAAGTGGATAAGAGGCGTGCTACCAATAGGGGTTCGCTGATGAATCCACGAGATTCTGTCGGCCGCTGGAGAGGATTTTCTGCTTATCAAGTTTGGCCGTGCCCTTGCGTGACTCGACCTTCTTCTCCTTCCCCGAGCAGGTCACGTCCTGGACCGTGTGACACTGACATGCGTTCTTAGGGGCATGTGTCTGCAGGTTCTTTTGGGTTCGCACTCTGCGTACATATATACAGAGAAAAGCATCCTTTTCAGAGGTCCTTCGTCCGTCAGCAGAACCAGATTGCAAATGTCGTATGCGTTCTGAAGCGTGTGTCTGTGTGTTTTTGTGTGTACTCTACCGGTGGGGCGGGTGGGTGTTTATCAGTTTAACGTTCTTTTCCACCACGTAAGGGTGATATCAAAGACGCGGGCAACGAGAAAAAGGCCAGTACAACAAATATTTGGCCCCAGCTGGGATTCGAACTCACGGCCCGAGCACTGTGTACTCTACGGACATACAGAAGGTGAGCGGTGGTCTAATAGATAACGCGTCGGACTTACCCGCTGAGCTACTGAACGGCCGTCACTGCTGTCACAGCGATAAAGCGTGGGTTCGAGCCCAGGTCGAGCTTTGATATGTGATACCGTGATGTTTCCTTTTGTTTTCCTATGCCCCCAGAGGGTTGGAGAAATAAACTTGACTTGACTTGACTTGTACCGGTTTTTCCTGGCTACCGGGCTGCTCATTGAGGGTTTCTCTCCCGGTTATCCGGCTTTCCTCCCCCAGCAAAATAGAAAAATAGGATAGGTATTTGGTGGAGCTGCACCGCGGCGACGCGCTTCCCCGGGGGGGGGGGGAGCAGCCGGAATTTCCCGAAAGGGACAATAAAAATGTAAAATTTAAAAAAAAATTCAAGAAGGAGAAGAAGAACATTCTCTAAAATATACGTTTGGTCGGAACCTCCTCGTCCTGTTGAGGAGCGATGTGGTTCATCTGGTTAGAGTTCGACTCGCGAGGGTCGCCGGTTCGAAGCTCGATAGAACCTGAATTCTTACGGGCCTTTTTCTAGTCTGAATGAGGGTGCTATGATTTTAAAGCGGCAGGGCACCGGAACAACGTCCGTCCGTTGTGTTTAACTCCCGTGGTACCTTTGCCGGTTTTGCGGGATTGTGGCGGAAATTGTTTTAGGAGTTTAATTTGGAAGCGCGTCCTACCGGGTCGGTTCGTCTCATTGCGACAGACCCGTGTTCCCAAAAGTAATGAGTCTGCTAACCTCTCTTTGTCTGTCCTCAGTCATTGGCTAAACTCGAACGGGGTTTACACATCGTGCTGATATTGTGAAGGGGTCAAGTGCATACAACTACTGAGCAGAGGTTATACGTGTGGACTCGGAGTCTGCTAACCTCTGTTTGTCTGCCCTCAGTCATTGGCTAAACTCGAACGGGGTTTACACATCGTGCTGATATTGTGAAGGGGTCAAGTGCATACAACTACTGAGCCAAGGTTATACGTGTGGACTCGGAGTCTGCTAACCTCTGTTTGTCTGCCCTCAGTCATTGGCTAAACTCGAACGGGGTTTACACATCGTGCTGATATTGTGAAGGGGTCAAGTGCATACAACTACTGAGCAGAGGTTCTACGTGTGGACTCGGAGTCTGCTAACCTCTGTTTGTCTGCCCTCAGTCATTGGCTAAACTCGAACGGGGTTTACACATCGTGCCGATATTGTGAAGGGGTCAAGTGCATACAACTACTGAGCAGAGGTTCTACGTGTGGACTCGGAGTCTGCTAACCTCTGTTTGTCTGCCCTCAGTCATTGGCTAAACTCGAACGGGGTTTACACTGACATCGTGCCGATATTGTGAAGGGGTCAAGTGCATACAACTACTGAGCCAAGGTTATACGTGTGGACTCGGAGTCTGCTAACCTCTGTTTGTCTGCCCTCAGTCATTGGCTAAACTCGAACGGGGTTTACACTGACATCGTGCCGATATTGTGAAGGGGTCAAGTGCATACAACTACTGAGCAGAGGTTCTACGTGTGGACTCGGAGTCTGCTAACCTCTGTTTGTCTGCCCTCAGTCATTGGCTAAACTCGAACGGGGTTTACACTGACATCGTGCCGATATTGTGAAGGGGTCAAGTGCATACAACTACTGAGCAGAGGTTCTACGTGTGGACTCGGAGTCTGCTAACCTCTGTTTGTCTGCCCTCAGACATTGGCTAAACTCGAACGGGGTTTACACATCGTACTGATATTGTGAAGGGGTCAAGTGCATACAACTACTGAGCAGAGGTTCTACGTGTGGACTCGGAGTCTGCTAACCTCTGTTTGTCTGCCCTCAGTCATTGGCTAAACTCGAACGGGGTTTACACATCGTGCTGATATTGTGAAGGGGTCAAGTGCATACAACTACTGAGCAGAGGTTATACGTGTGAACTCGGAGCCTGCTAACCTCTGTTTGTCTGCCCTCAGTCATTGGCTAAACTCGAACGGGGTTTACACATCGTGCTGATATTGTGAAGGGGTCAAGTGCATACAACTACTGAGCAGAGGTTATACGTGTGGACTCGGAAATGGTAATGTTAACATCCTGCTGTTGAAAAGTGTGTGTGTGTGTGTGTGTGTGTGTGTGTGTGTGTGTGTGTGTGTGTGTGTGTGTGTGTGTCCAAGTAATACGATGTCAGACACAACTAAAACAGCTCGGAACGAGTTTTTGACCCTCGATTTTTTTCGGAATATGATAACTGAAATCACATTATTTTGACGGACTTTCTGATCTGCAGTGTGACGGAGTGGTGCGCTCATCACTTTCTCGCCTTCACCTTTTAATCATCCACTGACAATTTTCCTCGCGCCCTGAAATCATCGCAGGCTTGTTATTTTTCACGCTGTGTCAGGAAACTCGTGTGCTTCTGATCAGCGTAAGAGCTGTTATCTGTGCCTGTCGATTCCTGTTATTTTTCCGGTTTCCCCTGCCCGAAACTTTTGATATTTTCGTTTCTGGTCTGCATGGGAGGTCCGCCTCTTCGTCTCGATCCAAGCTTACAGATTCTGTGGGGAGGATGCGGTGAGATTCTCTATTTATAAATTAGATCTATGTGCGCATGTGTTTGGGATCTGCCAAGACAAAGTTTTCATTAGTGGTGGGAGGAGGGGGGAGGGGGGAGGGGGGCGGTGTTGCACGTTGCTGCTGCTGTTCTATTGGTGTTATTCTTGTCGTTGTTCTTGTTGTTGTTGTGGTTATTGTTGTTGTTGTTGTTGTTGTCGTCGTTGATGATCGTGGTGGTGGTGATGATGTTGATGATGTTGATGATGATGATGTGTAAGTGCGTGTGATGAAAGATACCACGAAATCTGCTCAGAACGTTCTGTAAGCATAACAGTGAACATTACCCCTTTAACTCAATTCCTACCTAGTAAGTTTGGGGTTATGCACCAGTGGCCTCAATAAAAAAAAATCTAATTAATTTATGTCTGCGCGGATTTATATTTGGCTTAGTGGAGTGTTGCACTTCGATTATACTCGTGTTTGCTGCAGTGAGATCCGCCAAGGAACCGTTAATCTTGCCTGATTTTCACATACAAGGTCAAAACAGTATTTAACTCGAGACCGAGCCGACCACACCCTGTCCGCTGTATGACAAGCGCACCAGTAGGAGCCACTTCAAGCCACAGCGTGGGCCTTCCCGCTAGGCGCGAGACTGCTGCAGACTGCGCTGTTGAGTGGCTTCAAGTGGCTTCAAGTTATCTGAACATTTCAAGTAAAAATGCGTGGGTTTTTAAGAGTTAGAGAGCCAAAAACATGGGATACTCGTGCGTGGTACGAAATGTGTTAAACCCCTAAACAACCAACCAACCAACCATCTAACCAAACCAATCCCCTGACCATGGGACCACAAGCCAAGTAAAGCTTGATTACTAGTTAACCGCAAGGACCCCCAAACTCTCCTATCATCTGTACGCATCTTTCCCTCATCATTCTCCTCATCCATCCTAGCATCAGCAGCGACAGAGAGGCCAAGGCACCATCCACTCCGTCATAGTGTCTTGAAATTCGGATGAGGTTCCTTGTTCAGGAAATCGAGTGTCAGTGCTGCACGGCAAAACCGTAATGGTTCGGCCTAATTCCGGAGGTGTCAAGCGCCTGGCGGCCTTTGGAAGCGATTTTCACTGACAGCAGCTCAGCTGCCCAAGGAAATCAACTGACGAAAAGACTACACGTGAAAGTCCAAAAATGTTAGCAGTGTTAAAAAAAAAAAAAATGGGCAGGACATAATGTTTCTTAGCTGCAGTGTTCAAAATCGATTTTGTTTTCTCTAAGGACTATCATGCACTTTTGAAACCGAGTTGAAACAATGGTTTGCATTGAGAGCTGAGTGCAAGGAAATTAGCTGACAAAAAGACCATTCACGAAAGTCCGAAGCTGTTAGCAGTGTACAAACATGGCCGACACACGATTTCTCCGACTGTCATGTTCACGTCGGTTTGTTGTTGTTTTGTTTTGTTTTGTTTTGTTTTTTGTTTTGTTTTGTTTGTCGTTGTTGTTGTCATTGATGTCGTTGTTGTTTTAGTTCGTTGGGATTGTTTTGTTTTTTGTTTTTGTTTCTTGGGTGTCTTTTTGTTTGTTTAGTTTTGTTGTTGTTGTTGTTTTTTGGGGGGGTTGGTTGTTTTTTAATTATTATTTTGTTTTTGGATGGGGGTGTTTGTTTGTTTGTTTGTTTGTTTGTTTGTTTGTTTTCACTATCCACTATTTTGGAAACAGTTGGAACTTTGTTTTTCTTTGACAGTTGAATGACATTTTATGGACAGTCAGACGTCAGAGCAGACAGCAATGACTAATCCGTTTTGTGGACCCCAGAGACCACTTTGCACTTTAAGGGTGACCAGCACTTTACACCTACACTGGTGTCCTCAAAAAAGATTGCCGTGGCACATAACAGGAAGCCACCAAACACAAACATTATGACCCCCCACCCCCCATCTCTACCCCCCCATCCCCACCCCCCTTGTCTGGACATCACAGACAGAGTAGTGCAAGTGCACTAGGCCAGAAAGCTTTGTGACTTTGACAAACACAAATTAACCGACATTTCCTTGCAGCTGTGATGGATGGACGTTGATTTCAAGGCCACGGTCTGAGTTCAAGGCTTTATGCTTGATATGTGATCTGTTTTCAAGAAGAAAACTAGGACAGGAAAACGTTTGCTTTGTTGTGTATTGTTTTGTTTTTCGATGTTGTTGGTGTTGTTAAACGTTGTTGTTGTTGTTGTTGTTGTTGTTTTGGAGGGGTTTGTTTGTTTGTTTGTTTGGAGGAGCCGGGATAGCCGAAAGGTAGAGCGTTGAACTTTCAATGCTCGGGTCGTCAGTTCGAATCCCGGCGTGGGCCAAATATTTGTGCTGGCCTTTTTCTCGTTGCACCGTCTTTGATGTCACCCATACGTGGTGGAAAAACACCCACCCACCCCTTGTTTGTTTGTTTGTTTGTTTGTTTGGGGGATGAAGGGTGAGGTGTGTGAGCCAAACCTCAGGAAATGTAGAGACAATGGTTTATCAGTTGGAAGATACATCCAGTGAAGGACAAGGACAATAATAAGGGCATTTTCATTGGTATGTGTGAACGCTGTGTAGTGTTCTACACACAAATTTGTGCCTTCATACGTTATTCTTAATGTTGGTGGTGGTGGTGGTGGTGTTTCAATTTCATCGCTCCTGTCATCACGCCCGTTTTCCTTCATCAGGCGAACGTTGGACTTCACGTCCACTCGATGGAAAAGTTTGCTGTGTTCAGAAATGTCAGCTCTTCGGCTGTATAATGTTTGTGTATGTGTGCGAGAAATGTGTAGTGAGGGCGATTTTGATTATAATGTATGTACATATATGTAATATATGTACATATTGACATAGCCGCCCGTGGTGATATAATTTTGATTGTATCGTGGCTTTAAAAGCCCCTTGGGCTCAGAGCCGGCAATAAAAAAAAATCTTCTTGGCAAAAAAAAATCTTCTTGGCAAAAAAAACATCTTCTCGGCTAACTCTACTGCTATTGCGAAAAATCTCTTGTTCCCTATCCTGCCCACCGTCAGCGAATCCGACACGAGGCAACCCTGCGCTGTTCTGGCTGATGGCTTTGCCACACAGCTACGTACTTCCTGGATCAAAAACAAGATATCAAAAACAAGATATACACAGTTATAACTGTGTTTGATCATGGATGCACGAGGGTTGGAGACGACATATGGAAGAGGTTTGTAATGTCTGCGATCTCGGTAGAGGAGGTACCAGGTGCATGAACTGGTCTGTGAGAACAGGAGTGGGAGTGGAAGTGGGTGCACCTTCAATCGATTTCCAAGACTCCTGATGCATTTTCATGAGCGAATGTCGGGTGTCAGCAGGAAGGTTGAGAATCAATCCGTCAACGTGCCGGACGCACTTTCACGTCCACTTCTGGGCCTCGTCAAACAAACAAAAAACCCCACACTGTTTATCAGACGATGGATGACCTCTGTAACATGCCCAGTACTTTCGAAATTTAATATTTTGATTGCATCCTCTGTGGACTAATCAAGAACAAAAAAAATGATGCATTTTCAGGATGGATTTTGGAAGTTTATGTAAGCAAAGCGGACTTTTTATGGGTTTGGGTTTTTTTCTACACTGGTTTCCAGTGGGACATGATCGTTGGAAAAAAAAAGGCTGATAGCATAAACAGGCCGTGAAATGTTACCGTCTCCCCCCCCCCCCCCCCCCCCCCCCCCCCCAGCCTCTATCATTGCTGACAAGTCGGCCAAGTTATGCTGTGCGATGTTTATCCGCTGCCAGCTAACAAGCCAAATTTTCAAGGCCTTTTCAAATGGATTATACACATCTATTGCGATTAGCAACAACAACAACAACAACCAGTGACATTAAGATAGACGATTAATAGGTGAAAACTGAAGCTGTTGCTGTAAGATAACTGGTCAGTGTCGAAGTAGTTTTTGCAAAAAAATGTACCTCAGTTATGTCGTCTCTATCCGGCACACACACACACACACACACACACACACACACACACACACACACACACACACACACACACACACACACACACACTGGCACAGTCACACTGATTATCACTGGCCACACGTTATGTCTCTTCGTGCGGAACAGTAGTGTTATTCCAATTGTTCATACGTAGGCCTACCTCACGCCCCCAGCAGAGTACATGTTTTCACTTCTTTAGTACCCTAGTGGGGGGGGGGGGGAAGCTCCACCCCCAGCAGAGTACATGTTTTCACTTCTTTAGTACCCTAGTGGGGGGGGGGGGGAAGCTCCACCCCCAGCAGAGTACATGTTTTCACTTCTTTAGTACCCTAGTGGGGGGGGGGGAAGCTCCTAGCACCTCACGCCCCCAGCAGAGTACATGTTTTCACTTCTTTAGTACCCTAGTGGGGGGGGGGGGAAGCTCCTAGCACCTCACGCCCCCAGCAGAGTACATGTTTTCACTTCTTTAGTACCCTAGTGGGGGGGGGGGGGGAAGCTCCTAGCACCTCACGCCCCCAGCAGAGTACATGTTTTCACTTCTTTAGTACCCTAGTGGGGGGGGGGGGAAGCTCCTAGCACCTCACGCCCCCAGCAGAGTACATGTTTTCACTTCTTTAGTACCCTAGTGGGGGGGGGGGGGGAGCTCCTAGCACCTCACGCCCCCAGCAGAGTACATGTTTTCACTTCTTTAGTACCCTAGTGGGGGGGGGGGGGGGAAGCTCCTAGCACCTCACGCCCCCAGCAGAGTACATGTTTTCACTTCTTTAGTACCCTAGTGGGGGGGGGGGGGAAGCTCCTAGCACCTCACGCCCCCAGCAGAGTACATGTTTTCACTTCTTTAGTACCCTAGTGGGGGGGGGGGGGGAAGCTCCTAGCACCTCACGCCCCCAGCAGAGTACATGTTTTCACTTCTTTAGTACCCTAGTGGGGGGGGGGGGGGAAGCTCCTAGCACCTCACGCCCCCAGCAGAGTACATGTTTTCACTTCTTTAGTACCCTAGTGGGGGGGGGGGAAGCTCCTAGCACCTCACGCCCCCAGCAGAGTACATGTTTTCACTTCTTTAGTACCCTAGTGGGGGGGGGGGGAAGCTCCTAGCACCTCACGCCCCCAGCAGAGTACATGTTTTCACTTCTTTAGTACCCTAGTGGGGGGGGGGGGAAGCTCCTAGCACCTCACGCCCCCAGCAGAGTACATGTTTTCACTTCTTTAGTACCCTAGTGGGGGGGGGGGGGGGAGCTCCTAGCACCTCACGCCCCCAGCAGAGTACATGTTTTCACTTCTTTAGTACCCTAGTGGGGGGGGGGGGAAGCTCCTAGCACCTCACGCCCCCAGCAGAGTACATGTTTTCACTTCTTTAGTACCCTAGTGGGTGGGAAAAAAAAAAGCTCCTAGCACCTACACAAAAAACCCGACTTCACCATTCACAGCCTTCCACATCATCAAGTCCTATCGGAAATAGCTGTCCCCAATCCAAGGACTTCTCCCTTAAAACCTCACCACGACGTAAAAGTAGATGGACATGCCTCGTCTGCGGAAATACTATCCACACCGGGGGGTTGTTGCTATGCAAGCCCACGTAATTACAGATATTTTCAGCTCACTGGTTATGCTGAGAGTGTTCTTCTCCTTCTTCTTCTCCTTCTCCTTCTCAGCGTTTCTCATCTTCTGCTTCTTATTCTTCGAGGGGAAAACCCGCAAGACTTTAACAACAGCCCATATCAGAGGTGGGTCCATGAATCCGGGGCGTCTGGGGATGGGCATAAAGCATGAGACTTGAGAAATACATGTTGACAAACATTACCAACGCTGCAGGGGGAAACCACTGTCCGTTTGGGACTAGGGGAGGAAGGGGGGGGGGTAGTTAGTTGCGGGGGAGTAAACGTCAGGAAGTAGTTTAAGTGCAAACTGCGAGAGGCTGCTTTCTGTGTTTGTAGGTGGCAGTGTGTGTCTGGGGTGGGGGTGGGGACGGGGGAGGGGGATAATGTGGCTTCTTGGGAAGAGCAGGGGGTGAATGGAAAGGCCTAAAATTCGGTGCTGTTTGATCAATCAGAAAACTCAGGGAGCAGGTAAGGACGCCGCAACCGTCTTATGATATACATATTAGAAGCATTCTCCTGTGCGACACATTTTCCTTCGCACATTACAGTAGCCGCGAAATAGTCTTTGTTGCTTGCTGCCCGGCTTCAAGTCTTAAGTAACTAACTAACTATGCACATGACAGTTACTTTGTGATACATGACATCATTATTGTCTATAGATACGTCTGTATTCAGTGTATTGTCACCGTTTTACTACAACCATTTCCTGCATATATACCCACGACTGTACGTCTTTCTGTCGTTCTTTCGTTTTTTGTTTTTTGTTTTGTTTTGGTTTTTTTTTCATGCCTGCCGATGCTTTCCCGTGAAATAGTGTACTCTCTACCGCTGAAGTCACGCAGGATCCAGTATCTCTACTGTCATTGGCTAAAGTCACCAGCACAAACACATAAATAAAATAATTAAAATACAAAAGTATACATATGTATTAAACTTTTTTTCTTAAAATCGCCCACAGAAAATCGATTCAGGAACAAATGACATTAACTAAAGCCACTGATAACATCCAAGCATAAGAGCTAGGTTTCATATTCACGACTAAAATAAATGAACACATTAAAAGCCAATAAAAATGAAAACTCCTGAACACACACACACACACACACACACACACACACACACACACACACACACACACACACACACACACACACACACACATGTTTTTTTAAATGTGAACATTCAAAAATATCCACAGAAACAACAAACACATACACGCCATTTGCAGAACTGGCATTGTTATCACCGCCGATGGTTGATAATAAAAAATAAAAAAAAATCCCCAAAACAAAAAGACCACACTTATACAAACCTGGTGAACACGATATTGGTTAACTATGATGGTACTGTATCTTTGACATACATTGTTGTTCCTGTTAAGAAAAAGGAAATAAAAACAACAACAAAAACAACAGAATAAGCAACAACAAAAAATCCCATAAACACGCGCGGGTCCGCATTCACACGCACACAAAGAAAATATAATAATAATAATAATAATACATGGCTTTTATAGAGCGCCGTTCTCCAACTTCCAAGGACTCGCTGCGCTTAAAGCACACACACACACACACACACACACACACACACACAAACGCTATTTACATCCCCTAGACTTACATACAATTTGGCAGTGCAACGCACTCATGATGCACACAGACAGAAGCAGATACAGTTCGTGTAAAAGCCAGATGGGGTAAATGCTAATGGAATCAGAGTAGTGGAACATTTTCGTTCTAAAATCAACATTTCATCTGTGAACAACTCACAGCAGAACATTTTAAAACAGCCTTTAGACACAGACAGACCTTGAGTGCATTTCACATTCACGTATCCCACGTGTCAAAATATGACTTACATACTGCACAAATATACAAGTCTGGAAATTCGGCAGATGGCAAACCCTTGCCTTGGAGGTATTCGGATACCAGTGAATGGGTAACAGTGTACAAAGTATATGAGACTAACACAAAGGACAATAAACATGACACAATATAATCAGACAGATTTATGTGTAGGCCATTTCGGTAGGTGGAATGTATATAATTGAAGCTGCGGTGCCCTTCGATGCCTTTCTGAATGAGTCATACCAGGTTAAGTTTGACAGATACTTGCCACTCTGCTACTGAGTCAGTGATCTTGGCTTTGAATGCGAGGTAGTTTTTTCTGATTGTTGGCTCTCCAGGGAGTGTACACAGAAAGTTTGTGAGTGGGCCGAGTCTGACAGTAATACCCTTTAAGCGTGGTGAAGCCATACGGCTAAAAGTAATCCAGAATAATCTGGAAGCAAAGATGTAAAGACACTTAAACTGACGTAAATGTAAAGACACTTAAACTGACGTAAATGTAAAGACACTTAAACTGACGTAAATGTAAAGACACTTAAACTGACGTAAATGTAAAGACACTTAAACTGACGTAAATGTAAAGACACTTAAACTGACGTAAATGTAAAGACACTTAAACTGACGTAAATGTAAAGACACTTAAACTGACGTAACTATGAGTATAATGTTTTTGCAACAACAGCCAATATCAGAGGTGAGTCAATGAATGTGGGATGTTGGGGATGGGCATCAAGCATGACACTTGAGAAATACATGTTGACAAACAGTAAAAACACTGCAGGGGGAAAACACTGTCCGTTTGGGATTGGGATGGGTTAGGGGCGGGGAAGTAAACGCCAGGAAGTAGTTTAAGCCCAAAGTGCGAGAGGCTGCTTTCTGAGTCTGTGTATGTAGGTGGCAGGGTGTGTGTCTGGTGTGTGTGTGGGGGGGGGGGGGATAAGTCGCCTTCAAACTCCAGTCACGTGGCTTAGCGGTATTATTGGCTTGGTTCCCGAGTTAGTCGCCTTCTTGAAAAGAACGGGGGGTACATGGATAGGCCTGAATTTAGTGTGGTGTTTGATCAATCAAGAAACTGAGGGAGCAGGATAGAAGGACGCTGCAACCATCGCAGAGCATACCTATTAGAAGTATTGACCTGTGCGACACATTTTACCTTTGCGCATGACAGACAGTTACTTTGTGATACATGCCATCATTATTGTCTATAGATACGTCTGTAATCAGTGTATTGTCACCATTTCGCTACAACCATTCCCTGCAAACACCCACGACTTTACCGCTTTCTTTCTTTCTGGGGAGCCGGGGTGGCCGAATGGTAGAGCGTTGGACTTCTAATGCTCGGGTCGTGAGTTCGTATCCCGGTTGGGGCCAAATATTTGTGCTGGCTTTTCCATCGTTGCCCCGTCTTTGATATCACCCCGTATGTGGTGGAAAAGGACGTTAAAATCCCAAACACCCACCCCACCCCACCTCTTTCTTTCTTTCTTTCTTTCACCCCCCCTCCCCCCCCCCCCCCCCCCTTACACACACACACCCTCTTCACTGACGAAAATGAAGTAAACACACAACGACACAACGGTTTCATCGTAGAACCCAGCTCTCCGCCCAGTAACATTTCTTTCCCTCCATCCGTGAGAGCCAGCCACACCTGTGTTTTGTCAGTGTGATAATGAATGCCATCCTGTGAGATCACATCAAGGCGCCAGCTAGGCGACGTATATTTCTGTATAATTAATCGCGGAAGGATGAGTTTCTGCGCGAAGGAAGTGAATCGGCCTGAGACTGAGCCAGTCTTTCCACGGGGCCCTTGGCGTGGTCCGTTGTTACGGAAACCTTGACAAACGACGTCAGCTCTAGCGTATACGGAAATTACGTCAGGACTGGCTGGGTGGTTGACTAGAGGTTTTTTTGTTGCTGTTGCTGTTGTTGTTGCTGTTGTTGTTGCCGGTGTTGTTGCCGTTGTTGTTGTTGTTGTTGTTGTTCGGTTGTTGTTCGGTTGTTGTTTTACGTTGGTTAGTCAGTGTCAGTTTCTTATGTTTTATACTGTGTGTTGAAAGTCCATGGTTGGTTTCGCATCCGGAGAAAAAAATGTGTTAATGTCTTTCAGCTCAGTTCTTCGCCACAGAGGTTCTCTCGCATCAGGCGCAGTAGAATAAAATTATTGTCTTTCCGTGGTACGGCTAGGTCAAATGTCCTGAAACAGGTCATGTTGACTTATTTGTGTGTGTGTGTGTGTGTGTGTGTGTGTGTGTGTGTGTGTGTGTGTGTGTGTGTGTGTGTGTGTGTGTGTGTAAATCTGTTCTTTTGCTTTTCATCTTATGCTTCTTCGTCTTTTTCTTCTTCTTCTTGCTCACTAAACGGGCTAAACTTCCGTCTTCGCTAAACTTCTGTTTTGGAACAGTTTCGTTGAGTGAACTTGTCCGCTCGAAATACTCTGTCGATGATCTGTACAGCTCTGAAGTTCTAAGTGTTGTTTACACTTTGCGCGAGCTGTCCGACATTCAAATTCTGCGACTGTTGTTACACTCTGGAAGCGCTCCGTGTGGTCAGTCACCGCGTCATCGAGTGGACTTCTGTTGGCTCAGTGCCAGCGTTACAAACGCTGTCACTGTGCAAGTGTCTAAGTGGTGTGATGATAGATACCACGAAAACAGCTCAGAGCAATCTGTGAGCATCAAAATGGTAGTATGAACCCCTTTTTAAGAAAGGTGTGGAGGCCCTATCAGATTAGGGAGGGTCAAGTGTTTATTCAGAAAGTACTCTCACCTCTCGGCATTGAGAAGGAAAAAAAACATGAAAATTTAGAATCTGTTTTTGTAAAGTAAGGTCGTGTGGTCTAGAATGCAACACTGAGCCTGAGGCTGTCTGGACATTATCAAATGCCAACGTAGAATGCAAGTATCGTCTGGGAATTTCTTGTAGACAAATTGCGACATAGAATGCACGCAGTAAGCAGACTCGATCTTTCCAGTCCAATCTGTTAACATCTTTCCGGCAGGCAGTTTACACTAAGTTTAGCGATTTTTTTTAGGCAAGCGCTGAGTAGCTAGGTTACCTGGTTTCGTTTCTGGCAACACCTGTGCCCCATCACGGGGCAAAGCGGAATAGTTACACGGTTACGGGCGCCTCTCAGCACTGGGAACAGGAAGGACAAAAGAGAAAGTGTTTTCACTAGCTGAACCTAAACGTTCCCAGTTGTCCCTTTGTTGGAGTAGGCCTACGTCGAGGGGCTGTTTAGCAGGACCCGTGTTCACCGCATGTTGCTGTCTCCGCCGGAAGTAGGTAAGGGTGTGATACAGCAGCAAATGCACCCGTTCGGCCAATCGGTGACTCGCATTGTTTGTTGTTGTTGTTGTTGTTGTTTGGTTGGTTTATTGTTTCTTTGGGGGGAGCCGGGGTGGCCGAATGGTAGAGCGTTGGACTTCTAATGCTCGGGTCGTGAGTTCGTATCCCGGCTGGGGCCAAATATTTGTGCTGGCTTTTTCATAGTTGACCCGTCTTTGATATCACCCGTATGTGTGGGAAAAGGTGTTAAACCCCCAAACACACACCCCACCCACCCTTGTTGTTTGTTTGTTGTTGTTGTTTTAACTACTTTGGGTTGTCTAGCTGCTTTTAAAATAATATCATAGCTACCTCTACTGGATGCGACGGAGGGTAGCATACAAACTGCCAGACAGATGTTCATTGGTTTTGTCGTTGTCAAATAAAGCGTCATTCTACAATATTATTTGTTATTCGTCTACTGGCTGTGCCGGGGTTTGGGGAAGGGGGGGCGGAGTGGGAATAGCCGATCTGTAGAGAGTTGGTATTTTAAAGCTCAGGTCGTGCGTTCGAATCGAATATTTGAGCCGACCTTTATCTCGTTGCTCTGTATTTCCATATGTGGTTGGACGTGAAAGTCTCAAATACCCAACCACCCACACACCCTCCCCACCCCCGCGTTGGCTGGGTGTGTTTACAGCAACTCTCTCTCTCTCTCTCTCTCTCTAAGGGAGCTGGGGTGGCCGAATGGTAGAGCGTTGGACTTCTAATGCTCGGGTCGTGAGTTCGTATCCCGGTTGGGGCCAAATATTTGTGCTGGCTTTTTCATCGTTGCCCCGTCTTTGATATCACCCGTATGTGGTGGAAAAGGACGTTAAACTCCCAAACACCCTCTCTCCCTCTCTCTCTCTCTCTCTCTCTCTCTCTCTCTCTCTCTCTCATTTGATTTTGTTTCCCTGTGTAGTAAGTACATGTATTTCTGTCAGTGCACTTTTAGGAAGGGCACTTTTTGCTATTCCTATGTCAAAACGTTTACCATTGGAAAATAAAGTGTCATCATCCCTCTCCTCATTATACTCTCTCTCTCTCTCTCTCTCTCTGATTGTCCACTCTTGTGTCACAACACATAATTCCTGTTGATCCGTCAGCGAACTTTCTTATCAGGGAGGGTTTGCAATTTGCAGGAAATGATTGATATGCATTAGAAGCATTACGTGTTTTTTCACCCGTCAAATCGAGCGGGGCAGTGCAGTTCGGCCGCGCCTCCAGACAGCCACAAACACTCGGTGATGTGCGTGTAATCTACTCCACGGAATATGTAAATTTGAAAATGAACCTCCTAGAAGATGTGATATGTTTACCTTTCCTCGCTGTTGTGGGGCAGCGTCCATTATATAGCCATCTCAAGAAGTGAAGGACCACTTGCAAAATCACGCGTTTCTCAGTGAAGACGCTGTGGTGTCTTATCGTGCCTCTATGCCTGTTCTTAAAGGCAAACGAGTAAACAGTATCCACAGCCAATGTTTCCGTCCTCCAAACATGCTGTGGTATGTGTTCTCGGGGGGGGGGGGGTATTTATTTGTAGGTGTTTTTTTTTTTTTTTTTTTTTGGCTTTTTTATACATTTTTGCTCAACCATTTAAGCTATGTAAAGCCAGATTTTCTGTTTTTATTGCTAGCACTGACTTCTTGACAACACGACTGTGATGCTAAGTTACTCGATTAACAAGTTTACAACCTATGAGTATGACCATTTTACAACACCCGGGGTTGAAAGACGGTCCTTGATTGACAAATTTACAATCTATGACCATTTTACAACCACACCCGAAAACGCAAGGTGGTCGGGCAGTGGTGCTTGACTTTTTGTGACTAGTTTATCAGCCTGTTACTGCCATGGTTTTGGAAGTTCGAAGCCATGCAGCGGCAACGTCCAATTTGATAAATCGCCCCGAGATCAGAGGTCGGCAGTTCCTGACGGATTGTAAAATATCAGCCCGCCTCACTATACACAGGCTAGACACGGACGCCGTTGGGCAGAGAGGGATGGGACTGAAAATCAAACATGCGCGCTCATTCATTCTTCGCCAGCACTTCGCTGAATCATCAAGCAGACGGATCTAGTCTAGATACCGGACCGCCCCAGGATCTCGGCTACACACCGGAAAGGACGTCCTGCCTTTTTCCGCCAATATGGTCGCCGCTCCATTTAATTAGGATCCGGTTATTCTAAACTGACATCGATGACATTGTGCGTGGTTGCCTCCCGTGCTGAAAACTGGGTATAGAAAAAAAAAAGTTCTGAAGGCGGTGCTAGAAATTGTGCCGCAACCTATTTCCTGTGTTTAGGTGATGGATGGCAGCACAGTGCGGGGGCTGAAGTGCATGTGTCCGATAATGTGATCATAAAAGTTCTATGATGGGGCTGTCTGTACAGTTTCACAAACGTCGTCTCTGCAGAGCCCTATGCTTCTGTGATGCTGAAAGGCTGAATCTGCATGGGCGGATCTGAAATGAAGTGAAACTTTATATTTGTCAACGGTAAAAGACATTGGTCTAGTAGCCAGTTTTCAGTCTTGTCGTTGCTAAAGCCCCCCCCCTCCCCCCCCCCCCACACACACCCGTTACCTGTGCACACACGCACTCACACACCAGCAGAACGACAACATGGCACGGCCACGAGAGGGTGAAGAGATGGGTTTTTAGTCTGGACTTGAAGATTGCGTTATAGTGGCTTGACGTGGCTCATAGTGATCTGAGAATTTCAAGTCTTTTTTTTTTGCATGGGTTTTTAAGAGTTACCCTATGGTAAGATCGTAACCTAACTACATATTATAAACTAGCAGAGTACCCGGCTTCGCTCGGGTATACATGTATACCAGTTTACTTGTTGTTACTTGTGTCAATCCACTTTAATGCTGTCGGTCCACACCCTTCACTGTCACAGTCTCATCGTCATACTGTCAACAGCACTGCCAATCACACACACACATACACACACACACACACACACACACACACACACACACACACACACACACACAGCTTTATAGACTTTATTTTGTTTCTTTATCCTATGTTCTCCCCCAAGTGTCCCTCTAGGCTCATGGCAAATTTGGTGGCAATCGGCTGACTCGTTTGGACGCCAAACCCTCACACACACACACACACACACACACACACACACACACACACACACACACACACACACACACACACACACACACACAGACGCTAGCCGCTTATTATATAGATGAACGAACTAACCCGACAGCGGCTAATAAGTATGGGTACAATCCATCAGCAATAAAATATCCACCATATTTAAAACAAGTTCTCAGCAAGACCTCCTCACATGATTCGCTTTTGCTGGTCTCAATGAAATGATCGACATAAGTAACACATATCGTCCTTGTATTTCCTGGCCTGTCCCTTGGCGAAGGCTTCTCAGCCGAACATTTGGAACTAAATGTATCTTCATGGCCTCCTGGTGTTCTGATGGTTAAGATAAGACGAACTTGATTGTCCCAGATTGTCCTAGACGGGAAGTTTGCCTCGGGGGAGGGGGGAGGGGGGGGGGCTGCTTTGCAAGTACAACAAAAATTGCATGAATTAAAGATGAGATCATTATCATATATGTATATCGCCTGCCATCATCACACACTACTAGCAAAATATGGAACTATGCACGCATTGTGGCAGTGTCACAATACTGCAAGAGCATAAATATTAATTGTATTACAGAGTTCAAGTATCACAACTAGACTAGATGGCTCCTCTCTTCGGTTTTGTGTTTTTGGCCTTTAGCCATGCGGGTAGTGTGAATAACACCTCCCCATTCAGTTTATATTAAGTCAGTCCCTAGGATGGTCTTTGAAACAGTCACAGTTTTTTTCTTTCTTTTGTCGTTGTTGTTGTTGCTGCTGCTGCTGCTGCTGCTGCTGTTGGTGGGACTGCTGCTGCTGCTGTTGTTGTTGTTCCTGTTGTTGTTGTAGTTATTATTGTTGTTGCTGCTGCTGCTGCTGCTGCTGCTGTTGTTGCTATTGTTGTTTTTGTTGTTTTACATTTCTATGTTTGTACTGACTGGGAGAGGCTATTGCGAGTTGTCCATCCCTTACCATGCCCACCAAATTCGTTCCTCCGGCAACCTAACTTCTTAAGCTCAATTGACGTAACGATCCTTGAATAATGCCTCGATTACGCACGCAGCTCTCGTTGGTAATACAAAACACGGCCAACGTCAATACATCTAATCCTGGAATGGGGCTCCACTTGAAGGTGAACACATTCACCACTGTCTAAGGTCATGAGTTACAATACACCAAGCCCTTCCTCCTTTGAATACGGAGTCTGAGTTGAGATGCATAACTGTTCGCTGGTAATTCCTAGTTGTTGTGGATGTCTTTTTAGGTGTAGGTGTGTATCCGATGTTGGTATGTATGTAGGTGTCAGTGCTTGTTTGTATGACTGACTGTATGTCTGACTATATGTATGTAGTGTATGTATCTATGTATGTACGGTTTTATTCGCATTTATTTAGTTGATTATTTATCTATTATTCTATTATGTGTTTATTTATCCCCTTTTTGTATACATTTATTTGTAAAGCGCCTAGAGCCCCGGCTTCGGAGATTAGGCGCTATAAAAATCCTCATTATTATTATTATTATTGTCTTTTTTACAGAAATGTTGTGGATGTCAAATGTCTGTTTTACAGAAATTACAAAACAGAGTTTGGACGAGAAAAATGCATTTCCTTTTCGCCTGATGTGTACGTCATACCACTCATGAAATTTAGATGTAGAAACCACAGGTTACCGATAGAACAGGGAAGAAGAAACGGCATTCCTAGGGAAGAGAGGCTCTGCAATAGATGTGACATGTGCGTCCTTGGTGACGAGCTGCATTTTATTTTGGAGTGTCCGACGTATCACCAGGACAGAAACCTTATCCCTGTCAATTTCCGCAGGCCAGTATCCTCATTTAACTTTTTTTTTAATGTCCATGAAAACATCACAGAAATTTAAATGTAAACGTAACAAACTTGTGTGTGTGTGTGTGTGTGTGTGTGTGTGTGTGTGTGTGTGTGTGTGTGTGTGTGTGTGTGACTTTTGACTTGACTAGTTTTACATCAAAGCGGCATGTTGTTTCCTGGCTGCGCAGTATCAGGTCGCCCCGCCTTTTCGTTTGCAATGTCGTTATGCTCGCAAGATGCATGTTTTCAGAGTGTTGTGACCTCAGCAAGGGCCACCGCTTTGGAGCCATCATTCTGGAAACGCCAGTATCAAGTCACACATTCTTTCCTTTGAATTCGCGTTACTGTCAGAATTTGGTAGCCTCCACTTAAACAGACCACACCTTTCATTTTGGCTGCAGTTTGTTGTCATTGCTGCTTCTCTCGTCGTTACAAGCAGAGACATATGGCCCCGTTTACATTAGCTTAAAATACCTGAGAGCGCTCTGAGAGCGCCCTGTCGCGTTTACACTTGGACAAACCGCTCCGAAAGCGCACCGCTCTAAGATTACCTACAGTGGGTAGTCTGAGGGCGCTCTAGCTTAGGGCGCTTTCGTCACGTCACGTGGGGCCCTGTGTCAGCGTAGCAACAGGCCATTTTTGCAAATGGCGAAAGACCGGGTTTTTTGTGTTGTTTTTTTTTCTGCCAGGCTTACAAAAACACGTGCTTTCTGGGCGCTTCCATCTTGAATGTCACATTCCTCGAGAGCACGTGACATATCAGCTCCCCTTCCACGATTGTGAAATGTAAACGCCGTGGAGCGCTCTCAGTACGGTGCGCTTTAGGGGCGCCCTCAGAGTGCTCTGTAATGTAAACGGGGCCAATTCTGTCACTCATCAAATTGGCAGAGCGCTGGACTCTCAATGTTCGGGTCGTGAGTTTGAATCCCGGCTGGGACCAAATATTTGTGCTGGCCTTTTTCTCGTTGCCCCGTCTTTGATATCACCTTTACCTGGTGGAAAAGGACGTTAAACTCCAAAACACCTGCCCCCCCCCCCCCCCCATAAAATTGTAATGCTGTTTAGGATTAAAGTGTAAGCACACTTGGACATTGAGTTTGTTTGTTTGTTTGTTTGTTTGTTTGTTTAAGTTTGTGGTCCTTTGATATTCAAGAAGTGCGGCGCTGAACATGTCTTTGAAATAATAAAACAAGCATTGCGGCAAATTACACGATCCCTCATTTTCATTGCTAGATGCGCAGATTAATGTAAGCCTAAGGTCTTGTTGTTGTTGTTGTTGTTTGTTTGTTTGTTTTCTTTTCTTTGTTTGTTGTTGTCGGTTTAAGCAGATTTATTTCGTTGCATTGGTAGAAATACAGGGAAACAGTTTGAAGATGAACAAGATATGGTCAGTAAAAAAAAAATCTATTAAAGCAGCTTTGCAATGGCAAATCACAAATTACGAGAGAGAGTGTTACGTGTGGAGAAATGTTGAGGAGCCCGTTGTCTTACCGCCGATTACGATGACACACAGGCGATCACTCCTCATGTAGCGAGTTCTTATAGACTGCGTGCCAAATCCCTAAGTACACTCACAGAAGACACGTGAGCGCGTAGAAAAGTTATAACCGTGTGGAGTTTATTATAGCACTTCTCTGGTGTTACACTGCACTCTCAAGCTTCGCACATACAAGCTTCTCTCGTGCACACACACACGCAAACATCTCAGGGTCTTATATACAGTCACAACATTCTAGCACATTCTGAACCTCTATTATCAAAGAACCAATCAAAAATCAGAACGTGAATCACCTTATTACTATTTTAAAACTTAAGAAGAATCCAGAATAATCGAGTACCTGCCCGCCGAACCTAGGCGCGTTATATAACACCTAATGGTAAACAACTCCTTACAAAGCGATTTGCACGAAATTTCTGAGCGACTCAGCCCTTGACCCTAAATGCGTGCCGCCGCCCGAGGCAAAATTAGCTACAGTAAAAAAAAAAAAAAAAAAAAAATTCACCACTTCTAGAATACTCGTGATAACAATAGAAACTTCTGGATCACGGGAAACAGATTTACATTACTAAAACACAATATGAACTAAACGTAGCAACTTCTCTGTCTCACTCAATCTTCAAAAAAAAAAAAAAAAAAAACTACAATAACAACAACAATACAGCTGCTATCCCTCAACATACAAACAAAACACAAACAAAAGACACAGCCACGCTCGTAACACAGAGAGAGAGAGAGAGGTCTTTGTTGTTGTTGTTGTTGTTGTAACAAAGCCCTAGATGGAAGTAGAGCGTTGCGTAGGAGCCGCTTCAACTTCGGCTTGAACGTCGAACAAAGCATAGATGCGCTGGTTAAGCCTACGGCTTTTCCTCAAGAAATAATAAAGACCATAAATCTGCTACGCTATATATAGCGGATCGTAGTCTTTGGAAGTAAGGCTTTGCGTGGGACTCACTTCAGTTTCGGCTGGTGGTCTGTGAAAACATGTCCGTAATACGATAGAATAGGCAGGGAAGAAAAAACGACTTCTCTTCAACTTCGCATGCTGGATGCACGGGTTAAGCCTAAGGGTTTGGGTTGGGTTTTGTTGTTGTTGTTGTTCTTGTTGTTGTTGTTGCTGTTGTTGTTGTTGTTTTTTTTGTGTGTGTGTTTTTGTTTTGTTGTTGTTGGTGGTGGTTTTGTTTTTGTGTTTTTGTTGTTGTTGTTCTTTGGTTTTTGGTTTTTGGGTTTTATTGTCGGGTTGTTGTTGTTGTTGTTGTTGTTGTTGTTGTTGTGTGTGTGTGTGTGTGTGTGTGTGTGTGTGTGTGTGTGTGTGTGTGTGTGTGTGTGTGTGTGTTTTAATTGGGTTTTTTGTTTTTTGTTTTTTGTTAATTTTGTTGTTTTGTTTTGTTTTTTGTTTTGATTTTGTTTGTTTGTTTGTTTGTTTGTTTGTTTTTTCTTGGGGGGGGGGAGGGGGAGAAGGGGGGATTCAAGGAGTAAGTCACTTCACTGCGGTTCACTTCAATTCCGGCCTGAGCATCTAACAAAATAGGCCTATAAATTAATCGAACAAGCAATGCGACACTTTCCATCGCATTTCTTTAACTGTGTTGCATGCTAGATGGGCACGTTAAGCCTTAAAGGCTGTTCAGCATCCGCCGCCTACTCGCTGCCCTCGACAACAACAACTAGCACTACTCCTGCAGCGCCAAAACACTCCAAACACCATCAGTCTTATCACAACATCGCCGGCACCAGAACGTTAAAGTGAGAAATCCCCACAGGCCCGCTCTATCAATACGCTCAGATGAAGCTAGTTACTTTTGTTGTCAACTGTACAGGCAGCGCAACACCCTCGTTCTGTTTTCTAGTTTACGACCATAGGGTGCAGGTCTACCCAAGGGAGAAGCCATCCTATCATCGACACAGGGGGGCGGAATCAAAATGGACGGTCGTTCTTCTGGTGCTACCCCGTCTCCATATCATCACCACCTTCATTGAGAGGGTTCCCACGCCACAGCAGCGGAGGAAAAAACAATAATAATAATAATGAGTATTGTATAGGCGCTTTACCCAATTTCATGAATCGGCTCAAAGCGCCGCGAACTGAACCCAACACGCACGCTCACGTGAATCACACACATTCTCTCACACACCGGACATAAAAACATTACAATCACGTGGTGCGAAGGGTCAGCTCAGCTATTTAAATTTTGGAATTTAGAATTGCATTTATTTTTCAAATTTGGTGGGCTGAACATTTCCAAAGCAGAGGGGGAGGAAGCCGGAGTACCCGGAGAGAACCCCCGACGATCGGCCCGAATGAACGGTGCCACATACGAGAAGGAAAAATTCTTTGCCCCGAGTGGGACTCGAACCCCTGACCTCTCGCATTGGTGACAGGTCTCTTAACCACTAGACCACCGACCGCCCCGAATAGGGGGAAAGCAAAACAAAACAAACAAACAAGAAAAACGCTTCATATTTTCAGTTAAGATAAGATAAATTTATTCGCTTCTTAAATACAAAGAAGAATTTGGCTTGCTCCTCTTAATAAATACACATGTATACACAGACATACCACGGAAATACAAAACCGACATACATGTATACATCATTACACACTCACACACTCAGTCATTGGCTAAAACACAATTTAAGAGGGTGGATGGGTGTTTGGGGGTTTAACGTCCTTTTCCTTTTTTTGTTGTTTTTTGTTTTTTTTTGCTACCCCAACTCTTTTGCCAGCTCCAGTGGTGTTCCTCCCAGGTAATGGGTAGAATCCACGGAGGGCTAGGAAGCTGGGACAATTTTTATTATGCGTGATGATGGGATGAGGATGATGGTGAGATGATGCTATGGAGGTCCGTGTGGTTTGGGACTGCGGGACAGGGCCGCATTCCACGCTTCCTGTCATGAATATCCCGGCATTAACCAGGCCCGGGAACTACGGCACCTGCGGTGCCGGCCGTGTAATCATCCACATCATAAGACGTGTCATACCAAAGGAAGCACCCCCAAAGTCGCACCCGTGAAGTGGGTGAAACTCGGCTGTGTGGCGACAGCCTCCCCATTGGGTCCATAGCACACCCGCTCTGGGTAGGAGCCGACCTAGGTAGGAAAAATCCCGCTTGCCTCGGCTGGGACTCGAACCCGGGTCTCCCGGTCCATGGTCCGAAGTGCTAACCACTACACTACGGGTGCCGGTTAACGTCCTTTTCCACCACATAGGGTGATATCAAAGACGGATCAACGATGAAAAAGCCAGCACAAATATTTGACCCCAGCCGGGATACGAACTCACGACTCGAGCATTAGAAGTCCAACGCTCTACCATTCGACCACCCCGGCTCCCACACAATTTAAGAAATAGACATTGCCTCACATTAACAATGTTGAACAGCACTAAGTTGTCGGTTAGAAAGACTGAAAGGGGTCGTTTATCACTCAGAAACCGACTTGTACTAATGATTTACTACAATCTAAATATGTGTATTATGCTCATGTTTCAAAACAACGGCTTTGGATGAGAGCAACTTGTTAACCTGCATAGTAACGGGAAAAGGTCGTCCCGTTTTGATTACCCCCCTTTTCAACGACTACTTGGTTTTATCACGGGTGTAAACAAAATCCACAGGCTACTGCCGGTGCTACTCCAAAACATTTCAACGACAACTGCTCTCAGCCAAAAACGTCAGCACTAGTAAAGCGGGATTTTCCATACAGAAATTTGAGCAGCACCGGGGAGAAAAACATCTTGGGTTCGGTTTGTCGGTTTGAAAGGGGCTGTTTTTGGTTTTGTTCTGTTGTTGTTGTTGTTGTTGTTGTTGTTGGTTGGTTGTTTGTTTTTTGTTTTGTTTTGGGTTTTTTGTTTTTTCTTTTTTTTTTTGTTTCTTTGTTTGTTTGTTCGTTTGTTTGGTTTTTTGTTTTGTTTGTTTGTTTGGTTTTTTGGGGGGGTGTTGGTTTTTTTTTGTTGTTCTTTTTTCTTTTCTATTTTCTTTTCTTTTGTTTTGTTCTCTTTTTTTTCTTTTTTCTTTTTTGTTTTGGGGGTCGAGAATCAGGAAGCAGGTCCATTCAACCAGGTGCGTGAACCGCTTTAGAAGAATTTTTTCTCCCTTTCTCTGTTTTTTTCCTTTTTTCTCCCCCTTTTGTTGTAGTTGTTGTTCTTGTTGTTGTTGTTTGTTTGTTTGTTTCTTTTGTCCTTCCTTCAGCATGTTCCTTTTTGTTTTCATTTATACAAAAACTGTGAAAACGATGAAGGAAGGCAAAAGAATCGAACAAAAAAAAAAGGGGGGGGGGGGAACGGACTGTTTATTGGCCAGAATAATTACGCCTACTGCTGACACGTTACTGCGCATGCGTGGTGCTGCGAGCAATCGTCGTCGAAACTTTAAAAGTGAGGTAGCACCTGAAAAACGCGCGTCCATTTCGTTTAACACCCGTGTTTGTACGTCATCTTGATGGTGAAATACGATTGGTTCCCGTCGCAGTCTCATCAGACTTGCATGTAGCGGGACGTTTAACCCACTTTTCTAGATGTGGGACTGTTGAAGTGCAGTTTACTCCGTCACTCTCTCTGAAATCGAACACGTCCGTTATCTCGGTCCTCCGTTAATCGCTGTTTTATTTTTGTTTGATGTAGTCTTATGTCTTTCGCTAAAATCTTGGAAAGTGCAGTCTGTGTTATTTTGTTGTTTTTCGTCCCCCATAGTCCCGAAAGACAGAACACTGTTGCGTGTTATAGCGTGGAGGATTTATTGCCAGGAATAATGTTGACAGTGGTCGAATCACCCATAGACTGAAACTTGTAAACAGATGTGGAGCGGGACTGAGCGTCCTTCTCTTTGACATCGCTCACAAGACATACCCCCCCCCCCCCCCAACACACATCACTAAGCCCAACAGAGCCATCCCCACCCCCACCCCACCCACCCTACCTCTCCTTTCAGCTGGGCCGACGATAGCCACGGCCGGCCCTCTCCTGTAATCCAGGATGTGACCCCCGATCACTCATGGGTTACCCGAACTAGGTCGACGGTAAGACGGCTGGCTGGAGATTGGAAGGCCTGGGGTTCCATTTCCAATGTTTGGTTGGTCGTTCCCTTTGGAGTTTATCATGTTTTGTAGCAGTCTTTATCAGTGCCCACAGTCTTCTGAAGTCAGCAACGTGCCGTATAGCAGAAACGACACAGATCTTTCTTTTCTGAATCTGCACCAACACCTCCCGCTTCCCCCAACACCACCAGCTTCTCTCTCGCTCTCTCTCTCTCTCTCTCTCTCTGCCCCCAACTAGGTGAGGAGTTTTTCAGTCTTGATGTGCACTTTCCACTGACATGAAATGTTGCTGTATCTTTCTTTGACATTTGTGCTGCATTGTTTCGGCGTACTTACAAAAAGTAGTTCATCAGGACAGCGTGTTAGTGTTGAAGGTGTAAATGCCTATAACAGAGCTCTTCTTCGACAAAAAAAAAAAAAAAAAACTCGTCCTCCTCCTCTCTCTCTCTCTCTCTCTCTCTCTCTCTCTCTCTCTCTCTAAGTAAGTAAGTAAGTAAGTGGAGTGTAGTATCAAGGACAGGTTTTAAACCTGGGGCTACGTGATGTGCCTGTAACCTCTTCCTTGTTAGCTAAAGTCGTCAACTCTCTCTCTCTCTCTCTCTCTCTCTCTCTTACCCTTTAACGTAGACTAGCAAGACAGCTTGTAAGACAGGCAGTAATGCCTAAATGCTTTATCCTGAATAAAAAACGTTTCATCATCATCATCATCATCATCTCTCTCTCTCTCTCTCGCTCTCTCTCTCTCTCTAACACACACACACACACACACACACACACACACACACACACACACACACACACAGCCCCCCTCCCCCCCATCACCCCCAGTCCCACCCCCCTCCACCACCACCCAATTTCCTCCCGTTCCCCAACCTCTCCTCCCAGTCAGTCAGCTGATTCCTCGGCTCGTGGACGCACTCACCCCTTTCTCCAAAGAGTGATCCAACATACCCGAGCATTAGCCGTGTCAGTGGGGTGGGTTCCTCACCCCTGTCTCAACTCTCGACGGCACGCGCCCTTTAGAGCAGATACCCATCTGAGTCAACAAACCACTTGCTTGCAGACAAGGTAAACGAAATGTCAGGAACAAAGCTAGGGGAACCCATCTCTCAGTCATCGCCAATGACGAAAGAAGAAGTCGACAAAAGTATAGCGCCAGGGGAAAAAAGAGATCAAACATTTCACTTCGTGCCTTCGCTTTCACCGCCTGTCACTTTGGTGCTGACTTCACAGTTGCTGTAGGAATCTGTATTATCCTCTTGTGTGTTAGCCGCGAAATGGTCTTTGTTGCTAGCGCGGCGTTAGGCCCTAAGTGGCTAACTAACTAACTAAGCTCTTGTATGTCTTATTTCAGTTGCAGAATTTTACATGTGTGTGGCTTTGTGTCAGTGCTGACTTCACAGTTGCTTTAGGAATCTGTATTATCCTCTTGTGTGTTAGCCGCGAAATGGTCTTTGTTGCTAGCGCGGCGTTAGGCCCTAAGTGGCTAACTAACTAACTAAGCTCTTGCATGTCTTACTTTAGTTGGTTTAAACATTTTTATTCAATGAAGCCGGATCACCGTCAAGCAGTAAACAGTATTACGTTGAAAGAGAGCACAGCAAGTAAAACTTACATACGTGCTCATCTAAACCAGTTTACAAAAAGCATGGCGGGGAAATTGGCGTGGAAAAACTGACTGGACTGAGATGTGAAGACATAAAAAGAGAGAGAAAACTAAGAAGAAGAAGAGAGCAGGAAGAAGAAAGGAAAGATGAAAGAGCATATCAAACTTTACTGTGAGTGGTGGCGCGTGGACGCAGGTTTATAAATTTAAATGGCGAAGCGGCCCGATAGGTCAATACATTGTTGAACTGTTTGGAAAAGGCTTGTATTTTGGTATACAGATTTGGTGGGGGCTTCCTCTCAAGAGGATATCAACGTTGAAGTCATACGGTAGTAAAGCTAATGTAGAGCTACGTGCTTGATGAAACAGGGGGCACTTTATTAAGTAATGGGATGCATCATCTACTTCGTAACCACATGCACAAGAACGGTCGTCAGACAAATGTCTCTTACTTAAGTTGCAGAATTTTACATGTGTGTGGCTGTGATTCAGTGCTGACTTCGCAGTTGCTTTAGGAATCTGTATTGTACTCTTGTGTGTTAGCCGCGAAATAGTCTTTGTTGCTTGCGCGGCGTTAGGCCCTGAGTGGCTAACTAACTAACGAACGAACTAACTAACTAACCTCTTGCGTGTCTTACTTTAGTTGCAGAATTTTGCATGTGTGTGGCTGTGTGTTAGGGCTGACTTCACAGTTGCTTTAGGAATCTGTATTGTCCTCTTGTGTGTTAGCTGAGAAATGGTCTTCGTTGCTTACGCGGCGTTAGGCCCTAAATGGCTAACTAACTAACTAACCTCTTGCGTATCTTACTTCACTTGCAGAATTTTACATGTGTGTGGCTGTGTGTCAGTGTGTGGGTGTGTGCGTGTGTTCCTCAAAATGCTTACTTGAATGTCAATTTTGTTTTTAACCTCCAGTTGTACTGGCGCCTGGAGCTTTTAATGAGGGACAGGCGTCACATTTAAATGAATTTTATTATGATTATTATTTAGCAGTTATTCCCCATCAAGCTGTGGGATACCGACGAGTATTTTGATCCAAGACGCAAATCAACCCTGAGCTTTAGCGAAGGGCTGATTGCGTCTTGGATCAAAATACGAGTCGGTATCCCACGGCTTGATGGGGTGTAAATGCTTTATCATCCTTTTTTGGGCCAATTTATGGTATATTTTGAACGTTTATCCTAGTAAAAACTGACAGTCGACAGCGGCTGCACATAGCAGACGAACGAGTTTGTGCGTCGGCAGAGCACTACGCCGACAGAATCATTAAAGTGCGCCTTTTTATGCTGTCAAGACGGTGTCAATTCACTCATGAACTCAAATCCAAACAAAACCACAAGTTTTAAACTTCCACTAAAGACGCAATTAAACATGCTGACGCTTTCAAGGAAATGTAAATTTGGGAGGTGAATGCGAAACCTATCAAAACTGAACAGCTCTGTTCACGCTTTTGTACGATTAGGGCGCGTTCAAGCGGGGTTCTTCCTGTTGCGATTTTCACGAAATCTGAATCTTTGTGAGTGTTTGTTCTAATATTTGTAGTACATGTACACCGATTAAAGTGACCTTCCCCCCAGCAGCTACATTTTATAACTGCATGCATGACTCAAACGATTCAAGAAGCTTCTGTTCAATCGGAGATCTATCCAGATCACAAATCCGCTGCCATTCTCTGCGCCGATAGCACACGGCCAAATCAGTAAACAGCATACATGCCAGCGAGACGCCAGCCTCGATTGAACTTTTTGAGTTCGAATTTTGATAAGTGTTGGTTAAAACTGTCCGAAATTTGAGTAAGGATTGCTTGCTAGGTACAGGCTACTGTTGTTTTGTACTTGTACAACGAGTTTATGAAGTTGGAAACACCGATATGCCGAGTCAAAATGTTTCATCGTCGATGGTGTTGACATCGGGAGCGAGTTCTCCCTGAGGAGTAGTAATACATGTACTTGCTCATCGATGACGACGGGTTTTTTGCCCAAAAAGGTTGTATCTCTGTTCTTTCTTTCTGAAAGAAAGAACCTTTTTTGCAGGGAAGCATGCCTGATTGTCATGTGATGTCGTGCTCTGTGTCACATGATTTCTCAAGTACTAGTACAATACGGACACTTATTACACAGGAGAGATCAAAGAAAAAGATGCCGCCATGGATGATAATAAAAATTAAAGACACTGTTGCTGCTGTTATTACGTTTTATATAGAGAGACCTCTGCTTTGGAGCGGTTGTGCCAGTGCACTCGATATAGTCTGTCCCGTTGCTTTGCAGTGTGTACGTATGTAGGTGTGTATTGGATGTTGGTATGTATGTAGGCGGGTGGGGTCGGTGGGGTTGGGTGGGGTGGGTGTTTAGGGGTTTAACGTCCTTTTCCACCACATACATGTATGTAGGCGTCAGTGCTTGTACGCATGACTGACTGTATGTACGACTGTATGTATGTATGTATGTATGTATGTATGTATGTATGTATGTATGTATGTATGTACGTACGTACGTACGTACGTATGTTGTATGCATGCATGCATGCATGTATGTATGTATGTATGTATGTATGTATGTATGTATGTATGCATGTATGTACGTATGTACGTATGCACGTATGCACGTATGCATGTATGTATGTATGTATGCATGTATGTATGTATGCATGTATGTACGTATGTACGTATGCACGTATGCATGTATGTATGTATGTATGTATGTATGTATGTATGTATGTGCATGTATGTATATATGCATGTATGTACGTATGTACGTATGAACGTATGCATGTATGTATGTATGCATGTATGTATGTATGTATGTATGTATGTATGTATGTATGTATGTATGTATGTATGTATGTATGTATGTATGTATGTATGTACGTATGCACGTATGCACGTATGCATGTATGCATGTATGTATGTATGCATGGATGGATGGATGGATGGATGGATGTATGTACGCTTTTCTTCGGGATAGCCGAATGGTAGAGCGTTGGACTTTCAATGCTCGGGTCTTGAGTTCGAATCCCCGCTGGGTCCAAATATTGTGCTGGCCTTTTTCTCGTTGCCCAGTCAATGATATCACCCTTACGTGGTGGAAAAGGACGTTAAACTCCCAAACACCCACCTACCCACCCGCTTTTCTTCGTATTTATTTACTTGATTATTTGTCTATTATTCAGTATTTATTTATCACCTTTTATATATATTTGTAAGGCGCTATAAAAAAAATAAATAAAAAATCCTCATTTTTAGTAGTAATAGTAGTAGTGGTGCCCGAATGCAACATACTGATATTTGATGGCCGTGCTTCTGGACACTGAGATCCTAGGCAGGATTTGTCTGCAGCCCTATATGTGCTAGGCGTGAGGGTACACGACCTAATTTAAGCCGGTTTAGCCTCGAGATAACTTCGTAATAACATGACTGCCACCTGACTTCAAATTCAAGAGATCTACGACGTGCGAACAACGACCTAGTGACTTAAAACTAAGTGAACACTGAATCCCTCAGTTTAACGCGCCACTACACAACTTCGATTAAGTATTGGTTTGACGATTTGAGAAGAGCGTGCAAAACCAAGTGACCGAAAAATATTCACTGCTCGGTTTTAACCTAAGGACATAAGTGCTTCTGCTCTTCAATATGGATTCTGTGTGTGTGTGTGTGTGTGTGTGTGTGTGTGTGTGTGTGTGTGTGTGTGTGTGTGTGTGTGTGTGTGTGTCTCTCTCTCTCTCTCTCTGGTAAGGGGGAGGGGGGGCGGGGGGCGGAGGGGGAGGGAAGCGGGAAGGTGTGCATGCGCGCTGCAAGCAGTTATGTTCAAGGCAGTCTTGTTTTAACCTAAGGACATAAGTGCTTCTGCTCTTCAGTATGAATTCTCTGTGTGTGTGTGTGTGTGTGTGTGTGTGTGTGTGTGTGTGTGTGTGTGTGTGTGTGTGTGTGTGTGTGTGTGTGTGTGTGTGTGTCTCTCTCTCTCTCTCTCTCTCTCTCTCTCTCTCTCTCTCTGGTAAGGGGGACGGGGGGGGGGGGGGTTGAGGGAAGGGGGAATGTGTGCATGCGCGCTACAAGCAGTTAATGTTCAAGGCAGTCTTGCCAACATCTTCAAGCTGTCTTTCGCCCCCCACCCCGTACCTCCTCCTCAAATAACCCCCTCCACCCCCGCTTTCAGTTTCCTGAACATTATTCCTACCCTCCCGTACATATCGACAGTCCTAGAACAAGTGGGTGATAATTTCCTCCTCGTGCTGGCGAAAGGTACATTCTGGTACTTGCCAGCTTTCTCAAACATTAAAAAAAAAAGTTTTTGTAGACAGTAACCGATGAAGTGGTCTTACCTGAAGCCATCCGAGCTGAGAATCAGAAGTGGTGCGAAAAGGCTTACCCCAAAAAAAAAAATCTAGTCAGGCAAGTCGGCAAAGTGCTGACTCCATTAACATTTAAACGCCCATGCCAAAATTGCAATTTTACTTAAAATCTTCAGATCAGCAGAGGCCACTTCAAGCCACTATTATGCAATCTGCAGTGGTCTCGGGCCTAACGGGGAACGCTCACGGCTTGCGTGATAGTGGCTTGAAGTGGCTCCTACTGGTGTGCAGTGGTTTGTTCTTTTTAACCGGTCTTATTTTTTAGTGAGCTCAGGGTGGTCCTCCTGAGGCTCTGAAGAGTTCGGTGAAACTTTCTAGTTCAAAGTGAGGTCAGCAGATATGATACCAAATATGTTTTTTCTCTGTTCTGAAGGAATCGGATCTGCAGGGGTAGAGTTCAGTCTTATCTTACAAATTAAAATCCGTAATTGAATATTGAAGTTTCGGCTTGACAAAGGGGAGACAGCTTGATACGACTAGAGAACTGAACGTCTGTCTTTTTTATTTCGAAACCAAGTTTGAAATGTATGTATATGTATTTGTTTTCATTTTATTTTCGTTGATGTGCCTCCAAGGGAAAGGTCGTTGATATTTTGGTAAACAAAAGGTGATACACGCGTAAACAATGCCCGAGTCCCTGTCTAAAGCCTACCAGGCTGAAAAAATTCCACTGCCCTTGACACTGCGGTAAACCAGCCAATCAGGTGCGGTCCGATGAGCGCTTGACGTTCGTCTACTGTTTCCTTGCTGCGAAGTCGTGAAATAGTTTTCGGCTTTAAGAACTGAGGTTAATCATTAAGGTAGGTTTAATAAACTGAGATTACAGCATTAGAGCAGTTTCGTACGTGCCAAACGCACAAACAGTGCGGCGATACATGTACTGTTCAACAACGAGCTTCGGCCTCAGGTCCGCTTTGTGCAAATGGCGCCTCATAGATTTACTTCTGTAAACAAAGCTTGCAGGGAGAAGCTATTAACTGTTTCCGAAATACTGGTTTTAAACTTCAGTTTTCAGAGATGGAAATGAAAACAGAACTATTATAGGCCTGGTTTCGGGGGCAGGGCCGTAGGTGTAGTTTGAGGGATATGACAGAGAAGAAAGTTGTAGACCGTGGCCTTCGGCCTTGGGCTACAACTTTTTTCTCTGTCAACCCCCTCAAACTACACCTACGGCCCTGCCCCCGAAACCAGGCCTATAATAATTTTGTTTTCATTTCCATCTCTGAAATTGTTGTTGTTGTTGCTGCTGCTGCTGAGGAAATTTGTTTCGGCTGACGAATAAAGAAAAACAATGTGAAAGAACACACCACGGATCGTATCATGCAATCAGTACACACACACACACACACACACACACACACACACACACACACACACACACACACACACACACACACACACACACACACACACAACCGTCAAATCCGGCACACGTCGACTGCCTGCAAGTTGAGAGAGATTAATCCAGACAGTGTTAAACGGGTGAAACCCTACAACCGCGGGCCTGTAGAAAGTTGAAACGGGTACGTTTGACGCGGAGTGTAGCATCAGAGGAAATGGGAAAGCTGCAGGCGAGCAACCAAATAGATTCGTCATTTCGAATACAAAAAGCTTTTCTGTGTGTTCTTCTGGTTTCTGTTCTTTCCTTTTTCTTTCATTTTCGTTTTTGGTTTTCTTTTTCTTCTTTATTTTGTCTTTCTTTCGGTTTTTAATCTCTCGGTTTTTTTTATCTTTAATCTCTCAGTCTTTCCTTCCTTTTCTCTGTCTACCTTTCTTTTTCCTTGTCATGTTTCTCCCTTTTAGAAAGCGGTATGGGAAAAGGGAGGGGGAAGAGAGAGAGAGAGTACTTGTACAATCGTTAATTACTGGGATTTGAACCTAATACCTTCTCATTGAGAATCCAAAACTCAACTAGGTGAGCCATCCCGACTCCCCTGGAAGGGTGTTATGGTGCAGAGACAGACAGACAGACAGTCAGACAGACAGAGGCAGAGACATAGAGACAGAGACATAGACATAGACATAGGCAGACAGACAGACAGACAGACAGATGGTCTTTTACAGTACCCGTGAAACTTTTATGTTGCCCTCATATGAAACGGCGTGAAAATACCATCAATATTTGTTTGGTGTTTCACGGAGACTAGCGTAGGACATCACACGTTTAGAACTATCAAAAACTGCTGACATAGCATAGTCTCCAAAGTGATTTCAAAGACGGTAGAGCCTTTGGCTGTGACTTTGACAGCCCTACAGAACAAAATTAACTCACCCACTCACCCGCCGAAATACACACTCCTCCTCCTCTCAAAGCCAGAGCCAATTATTCCACGAGACAATTAAGTCACCGAAGATACTGACCCACTAAAAAGAAACGGTGGAAACCACACACCAGACAGACAGAGAGGAACTGGTACCCCTTCTTTTGCCTGCTGTCCAGTCCTACCAAATTGAACCCTTGCTCCAGTCACCAAGCCAAAGGGCAGAGACAGAAATTCTCACCATTAAATGAGCACGTCTGACGTACCCTGCATCAGAAGGGGAAAAGGAAATTCTACGAATAAAGGGAAACTTTGGAAGCGTACGGTGAATATTGAACACCGCGCGTCTTTGCAATTTTGCAAGCCTTTCAGAAGACACTTATCAGCGAGTTTCAGGCGATATATCTAGGGACACGATACCGTTGGGACGGTCGCAGAAATTGAACGATGAAGGGAAAAGAAGGCTGACAGCGTCATTGATGAAGACATTCGATGGAGCGACTATCTTCACATGCACCAGCCGAGACACGGGGAAAAAGAGAGAGAGAGAGATGGACCTGATAAATGAATTCGCACCCTATACTGTCCTGGAGACCTGCTAGGGCTTCCGACGCCTGTACGTTTGCTGAAGTGATCACTGTCGAATAGTTTTGGTGACATCAGTCTAGAGTTCAGACCGAAGAATCATGTGCTCACTGATGCACAGTGCGGTGTAGAAGCTATTGGTTTTTTTTAGAAATTTTAACATCATCTAGTATGTCATGTAGATACGTTTGTAACTATGTTGACATGTTTCACCTCACACACGTGCACTATTGTTTTTGTTTGTTCTTTTGTAACATATGCGATGTGCAGTTTGGACTGTTGTGATTTCTTCCGTCCTACATGTGTTTTTGTAATTCTGTACGTATGAGAATCATGTATGATGCATTACTTGACATTCCTCCATACCCCAAATGGGGTGGGTGTTTGGGTGTTTGGGAGTTTAACGTCCTTTTCCACCACATAGGGTGATATCAAAGACGGGGCAACGATGAAAAAGCCAGCACAATATTTGGCCCCAGCCGGGATTCGAACTCACGACCCGAGCATTGGAAGTCCAACGCTCTACCGTTCGGCCACCCCGGCTCCCCCCCCAAACGGGGAGAAAGGAATAAAATCTTTGAATCTTTGAATCTTGAAGCAGCACGCAATCATGGGCCGGTCGGTGGTCTAGTGGTTACGAGACTTTGTCACCAATGCGAGAGGCAACTCACTCGGGGCAAAGAATTTTTCCTTCGCGTGCGTGGCACCGTACCTTCGGGCCGACCGTTGGGGGTTCTGTCCGGGTACTCCGTCTTCCTCCCCCTCTGCTTTGGAAATGTTCAGCCCACAAAATTTGAAAATAAATGCAGTTCTAAATGCCGAAACTTAAATAGCTGAGCTGTCCCTTCGCACCAGGTGCTTGTAATGTGTTCATGTCCAGTGTGTGAGAGAATGCGTGTGACTGACGTGAGCGTACGTTTGGGTTCTGTTCGCGGCGCTTTGAGCCGATCCCCAAAAATTGGATAAAGCGCCTTACAATACTCAGTTATTATTATTATTATTATTATTATTATTATTCTCAGGTTTGAGGAGATTTTCGGGCTGAAGTATGAATGTACACGGTAGGCGACGTTTCCTACCGCCAGAACTATACAAGATCCTGATTCAGCTTCCATCATTATTCCCCAAACCGTCAAAGACGCGATGGCCAGTACGGTCACGGCTCACACCAGAACATGGAATCCTCGATTGAACCAGTATAACACGACAACCTTACTTCCAAGACAGATTTACTCCGGAGTAAAACATCTCGTAAAGAAATTCTTATTCTCTTTAAGAAGACAGTACTGGGAGTGCTTCTGTCGTTGGAAAGTTTACGAGATTTTTGCACACGGAGTATGTGTAAATCCTTTGGAGGAGTAAGTTTGTCTCATAACACCGTCGCGTCGCGTGTACCAGTTTTAGCGACAAGGTCTTTCGATTCTTCAGTTCAGGTCAGTCCGGTATCTCTGTGCACGGAAACCAGCCCATAGGCACTCTACCCCTTATCTCATTAACCTCCCTAGTGTCCTCTTTGAGACTGTTGGTGCGTGACGTGCTCGTCGCCAGAACTGTGCGACACTGACCACATCAGCTATACTTTTTACCAGCCTGGAGAGGCAGCGAAAGGCTCCATTTATTTCTGGAGAGCTCGAAACACCCCAGGCTAAACATATTGTCCAGTGTTCTGCTAAAAGCCGGGACAATAGAGCACTTGGAGTGATCAGACCAACCAACCAACGTCACAATGCTTTGGCTGGAGGCACAGGGACTGATGAAACCTTTTAATTTTTATATGATGTATGATGTATGATGTACGTCGTTAAGCAGTTACCCCCTGCGGGGAGCAGGCATAGCCGAGCGGTAGAGCGTTGGACACAATGCTCGGGTCGCGAGTTCGAATTCCGTCGGGGGGGGGGGGGATATTTGTGCGGGCTTTTCCTCGTAGCCTCGTCTTTGGTTTCACCCATTCTGGTGGAAAAGGGACGTTGATTCATTCTACACATTCTATACTCGTAACAGTTTGTTTACGCATTAATTGATACCTCCCTTTCCAACACGTCTGATGTAACTCGACATCAGATTTGGCCAAGTGGTGAAGGCGGGATTCGGAACTCGCGACGCCAGCATTATAAGTCCAACGCTCTACCATTCCGCTATCTCGGCTCCCCGAGGGGTAATAAAGAGTATATAATAAATGAATACACTCTAATTCTTTTACGAATTAATCTGATGTTAGCCTATAAGCTGATCACGAGTCAGTCAGTCAGCTGCAGCAGCCGATAACTACTTCTCGTTTTCTGGTGAGTGTGACGAGGTTGTTGCTCACCGGTTATCACCGAGGAACAGAGTCGGACGACAACGCCCAATGGATGCCATACATCATGGCGCGGCAACGAGCTTGTCTGTCACAGAAGACAAGTGCTGTCATGTCCCGCCTATAGTCAATACACTGATGGGTTCTGGGGAAGAAGGTTGTTAGGTACTGAGTCCTGAGCATCCATCTCAGTGCTCCCTAAAGAGTCTGAATGTTGACATATCGCAGGCGGCCACTTTAAAGCTATTCCTCACTACAATGCACTCCACCCGATTTTTGTTCTCAGCCTCGTGAGATTCATGGTAGAGACTCTAAGTTTTTGGGGGTGTTTTTTTTCCCCCTCTATACGATACACGGCGGGTTCCATTATTTCAAATTGTGTCATAGTGTCTGAGAGGGTCTGGTCTGACCACAAGGGCGTGCAAGGACTTAGTACAGTGACCTATGCGGGTTCTTTTTATTTTAGTTATTTAGTTTTATGTTTCATCTTTGTTGTGCGACCCCCCCCCCCTCCCTTACCTCCCCCCCCCTCCCCCCCCCTCCCCTACCTCCCCCCTCCCCTCCCCCCCCCCCCCCCCCCTGGAAAAGAAGGACGGAAAAAGTCTGAATACGAAGGGATTGTCTTTTGCAATGCTGCTGTATGTTATCTTTATTCCGTCATCCGGGCACACTAAAAGCCATCAATCACAAACTCGTAGAACCCATAAAGGGTTTGAAGCTGGCACTGGACTCTGTGTTTCTAAGTGGTTTAGGAAGTTGGTTCCAAACAGCTGCAGCCTAAAAGGAAAAGGATCTCTGACCATATGTTTTAGCTCTTACTGAGGGGGTGCACAGAACTTTAGTGTCAGAGGAGCTAATGGTTTACAGCGTTTGAACTAACCTTGTTCACCTTTCTATGTTCATGTAGTACATGCATAACCGATTTTTCAATGCTTGGGTCGTGAGTTCGAATCCCGGCTGGGGCTAAATATTTGTGCTGGTATTTTTTCTCGTTGCCCCGTCTTTGATATCACCCATACGTTGTGGAAAAGGACGTTAAACTCTCAAACACCCCCAACCCCCCCCCCCCCCACTCCCACCCGCATAACCAATTTGTCATTGTTCCAGTATAGTACCAAACAAAGAATATTTTTAATAAGAATAAGAAAGAATATTTTTAAACTCATGCAATACGCGATAATCGAATTAACAGATCATGCTTTAGAAAAAATAATAATAAATAACAAAAATTAAAGAAAAAAACTTTATAGTAGAACCAATACTGCAGCGGCAAATCCTTTCCATTGTCCATTCCACACAAGTAGCCTAAAGTATTTCGGACAACGGCACCAAGCTGCACTACACGTACTTCACAAGTGGCCAAAGGATAGTTAGTCTGCAGCTTACAGACAATGATGGAGACAAGGACAACCGGAGGCGCTCGAGTGGGATGACCGAGAGATGGTCAAGTCCTTGGGTTAAGAAGGACTGGAAGTTGTTGTGGTGCTGCCCGCGGCGTTTGACTGCTGTGTAGTTCTGGGGCCGTGGTCACGACGCGAACGCAAATTTCTTTGCGGAAACAGGTTGCAGATCGTAAGTTCGTACGTGGCTACGTGAAAACTATCTCTTCCGCTAGTTGGCCGGTCACGACACGCACTTACTGGAAACGGTGTCACGTATGGGTTATTTATAAATAGGTGCGGGACCCCTGGGATTCCCACGGAAAACACCATCACGTGACCTGCACAAATTCTCCTTCCAGCGTGAAGAGTGAAAGATGGCGGCAAAAGAGACCCGAAAACCGCGAGCAAAAAACTTCGCAGAAGGAGAAACTCGCATATTAGTGGAAGGCGTGACAGAGAAGAGGGTGGTGTTGTTTTGCAAACAATGCTCTTCTCATTTGGAGTTGGTAAACCAAGCGGGCCGCCATTTTTCAGATTTCCGCAAAGGCTACGGCACCTTGCCGGCACCCTCCTAGGTGGTGTACAATACGCAAGGGTTTACGAGTGGCCGTAGCTCTGCGCAAACGTCATGACCACCCAATTTTGCCACAAATCGTAAGTTACGGCCCCTCGCGTGCGTAAATCGGTGGCGGAAAAGTTACGAACGCTTCGTGACCACGGCCCCTGGGCCGCTCCACTTTCACAGCAAGGATTCGCTGGTCAAGCACAGGGAGGGATTCATCGCTCAGCCTCCTCAACACTTCCGCCGTGGGAGGTGGCTATTTTTCCCCCCTTGGTGGTTTTTCCGTACTTGTGAGACTGTCAGTGCAGGATTAGATTACGAGGTCGCCCTTTGAAGTGAATGTTGGTCGTTTTGTGCGTGTCGTATTATGACGATAGAGAGAGAGAGAGTGTGTGTGTGTGTGTGTGTGTGTGTGTGTGTGTGTGTGTGCGTGTGTGTGTGTGTGTGTGAAACAAACTGAGGTTTACGTTTACTAATAGCTCGAGTCAAAGGACAACCTGCACCTGTGAACAGCAACGTTTAGCCTAAAGGCCGTTCTTAACCGGGCAGACTTTTGGTTCGCGAACTAGGTTCGGAGAGTACGGCAAACTAGGTTCGCGCACGTTGTTTCTTAACCGACCAAATACTTGTGCGGAAACCCTGGTTCGAAAGGTTCGACGAACTAGGTTCGAGGACTGCATAGGGTGTCGTGGGAACCCTCGCGATCCTTTTGCCGATCCTGCGCTCTGATTGGTTGCTCGGGGAGAGCTGTTGTGCGCATGTACAAACTTGAGAAAAATGGCGGACGGCATCGCGGCTATCGACTCACTTCACATTTCCCTCTCTTGCGCTCTTTTCCTCTTATCTCCTCTTCCTCGGCTTCCAAGAGTTCACTCAAAACGATAACTACCGCAAATGCCTGGTCGTCTCGATCTACGAAGGCGGCCATTTTGGTTGTTTACGATTGTCTCAACTTCCGAGTCCGCCTTGTTCGGGCGATGACGTATGCATATCATTAACGGTCGGTTAAGAAAGAGAACTAGTCCGGCCGAACCTCTGGAACTATGTACGTGCGTGCGCTTGCCCTGTTCGTATACAATACACAGTTCGCCGAACAAGTTCGCCAGACTGGTGGTTTGCCCGGTTAAGAACGGCCTTAACAGAGCGCATGCACTCAATGACATTATGGTCAAAACCCCTTGAAAGTCTCAAAACGTATGTCACAGGCATACAACAGCGTTGTGGAAAACTTCTCATCAAATGATGCTCTTAACCCCGTGCAACACAATCTTTGGGCACTTGGGTCACAATATGGCATCTGAAACCGTCTGAAATAATTATGTTGTTGTGCGTATGTAGAAGCGTACCGCATACTGAGCAGACGACGTGATTTGGTTGCGGACTAAACATCAACTCGACACCGGCCCCCGTAGTGTAGTGGTTAGCACTTCGGACTATGGACCGGGAGACCCGGGTTCGAATCCCAGCCGAGACAAGCGGGATTTTTCCTCCCTAGGTCGGCTCCTACCCAGAGCGGGTGTGCTATGGGCCCAATGGGGAGGCTGTTGCCACACAGCCGAGATTCACCCACTTCACGGGTGCGACTTTGGGGGTGCTTCCCTTGGTATGACACGTCTTATGATGTGGATGATTACACGGCCGGCACCGCAGGTGCCGTAGTTCCCGGGCCTGGTGAACGCCGGGATATTTATGACAGGAAGCGTGGAATGCGGCCCTGTCCCGCAGTCCCAAACCACATGGACCTTCATAGCATCATCTTACCATCATCCTCATCTCCATCATCATGCATAATAAAAATTGCCCCAGCCTTCGAGCCCTCCGTGGATTCCACTCATGACCTGGGAGGAACACCACTGGAGCTGGCAAAAAGAGTTGGGGCAGCAAAAAAAAAAACAAAAAAAAAAAAACATCAACTGGACAGCGCTGATTGGTTGGCTATTACTCGGTCGTATCGACGTGTAGTGCAGGTATGGAAGCGTTAGGCCAAGGTGAGTCATAGTTCTCTACTATTAGAACCCGCAAAGTCACGAAAACGAAAGCAATCGCCATAAGGAGCGCCCTTCGGTCTGGCAAAACAGCCCGTTGTCAAAACCACTCGCTATGCGAACTTTTTCATACCCTCGGCCGTTCGCTCGGTCAACAACAAGAGTCGCACAGCATGCAGATAGTCTGTGTGTGTTTGTGTGAGTGTGTGTGTGTGTGTTTGTATGTGTGTGTGTGTGTGTGTGTGTGTGTGTGTGTGTGTGTGTGTGTGTGTGTGTGTGTGCGCGCGCGCGTGCGTGCGTATGTGCGGGGTGTGCCGGCGTGAGTGCGTGTGGTGTGTGTACGCCGCGAGAGGGGGGGGGGGGGGGAGTGGTGGTCTGGCGTGCGTGTGCGTCTTACATATATATATACATTATATATGCCTATAATATGTATAGCTTATGATATATGTAATATGTGATATGTATGATGGTGATAAAATATTTTATATGTCTTGTTTTTATGAACTCTTTTATGTCATGTTCGTATGTTCCTGGCAGACGTGTAATTTCCCGGAAGGGATTAAAAAAGTATTTGATTGATTGACTGATTGATTGATTGATTGATTGATTGATTGATTGATTGATTAGAGCCTCGGAAGCGACAGTTTTTCCATCTCAGCGGCGTTACGAACAAAGAGGCTTTAAAAAGGGTTTCTCTTAGTCAGGTGGTCGCCTTATACAGGGCCAATGCTTGCAGTGACAGGAAGATCACCTCTGACACTATGACACCGCGCTATATAGAAGTATGCGCTTCGACTTCCTCTGCCAGTCTGAATAAGTGTGCGCTGTGCTAAGTGTCTAAGTGGTAGGATGCTGTACGCCACTGTTGTATTTTTCTCCTGCTGTGTCGCTCTCTCGGTGCACTCGCAGAGAAGACACGGGATACAACAGGATATAATCTAACTCCAATACTTTATTAACAGAAGATGCGTGGAGAACAAACTCATGAAAGAAGAAGAACCCAGAACGCTGTGCAGGGCTGCTTATATACTAAACAGGTCAGATCTAGAACATTCCTCAACTTACTGGCAAGTACGGAATCTTTCCAAGGTGACGTAATATACTGACGTTACTGCACCAGCATGTTCTGGGATGGTCTAGAAATTTCCATCGAAATGCAGTGGCTTTTCGCGATCTCTACAACAGTCACCTACATCGCTTTAAACGGCTTTTAAACCTTGAAGTGCTGAGACAAATCCCTTCAAATAAAAATATTTTTTTAAAAGTTTTCGTGGGGAGCAATAAGCATGATACGATTTCTCTTGAGAGTTTCGAGAAAGGGTCTCTTAATGAGTGGAGATAAAATAAAAAAATAAAAAAATAAAAAAAAACATGGTAAAGATCATGCATTCTTAATGTGGCGATAAGACAAGCGAGAGGTTCTGGTGACGTGCCCGTGTTCCCTCAGAGAAGCATGACAGACTACTCCAGAGGGGAAACGGGGGCCCGAGAACAAAATTAAAAAATGGACACTACAAGTCTTGTATTGTCGATCTCAACAGTTCTTTCGTTCAGTAAAACAAATGTGTAGTGTGCTCTCTCTCTCTCTCTCTCTCTCTCTCTCTCTCTCTACGTGTGTGGAAGAGTTATTTCCCCTTGTACCTACCGTAATATTAAAAGACATATAAGAAGGTACAAGGATGCAAAGAAGATGCAGTTTTCCACAAACTTTCGATCCGATCGTCCACTCAGAGGGTCCGGCCACCTTTGTGTCCTGTATTGGCCTTTGAACAGTCGTCAAGTAAAACAGACAGACAGACAGTCATACAGAGAGACAAACAAGCTCTGCAATTTGTCTTAGATTTAGAACACACCAATGCTGAGACAGCGAGGCAGGCAAACCAACAGAATGGCGCTACAAGTTCGCGTACTGCACTGACCCTCCTCCAGATAAAACCCAAACAAACAAAACGGAAACAAGACAATCAAACCGTTTCTGTCAATAAGTCTGTCCGAACAAACCCAGAATATTGTATCCTAGGTCAATAAACCACCGGACAAATAAGTGGCCGGATTTAGACCGAGGTTCTTGTCAGGGGTGGGGCGGGGGAGGTGTGTGTGTGGAGGGGGGGGGGGGCGCTGGGGAGTTTGGGAGGAATGTTCTCGCCTCGCTATTCTAATCGCGACCCTGGAGCTTCCGAAATCGAAATCAGCATGGTCAGCAGACGGACGACAGGCAAATGAAAACGAGACAGTCGCCGGATGCGCTAAGCCGAGCCCCTTTCTCCTGATACCATTGTCTGAGACGTGACTCAAATATTTCTTGTTTGGTCAGGAAATTTCACCTCATTGACTCCGCGTTTTCCCACTTCATTTCCAGGGACGTTCCAATTGGAAGTCCAATAAAAGCCAAAGTCAATGACTCTACTATTCTGCGCGCACGCGAGCACGAGCACGTTCGAGAGCTGAGGGGGGGGGGGGGGGGGTCCCTGTGCATTTCAATTTTCTGAACTGTGAGACTGTGTAATTGTCAGAAGGCAGTCCTGTGAATGGGTGACGAAAGATGTTCTGTATCGTCCAACCGTAGCCAAGCGATAGCTGGTTGTAGTAAAGCGTATATCGTTGAACGTCCTGGGTGGAAATTGTTTTGGGGTTGTTCTTGCTTTTGTTGTTGTTGTTTTGATCTTCTTCTTCTTCTTCTATGGGGAGCCGGGGTGGCCGAATGGTAGAGCGTGGCTTCTAATGCTCGGGTCGTGAGTTCGAATCCCGGCTGGGGCCAAATATTTGTGCTGGCTTTTTCATCGTTGCCCCGTCTTTGATATCACCCGTATGTAGTAGAAAAGGACGTTAAAACCCCCAAACACCCACCCACCCACCCTCCTTTTTTTTTTTTTTTTTTTTTTTTTGCTTAGCCGCGAAATAGTCTCTGTTGCTTGCGCGGCGTTAAGCCCTAACTAACTAACTAACTAACTAACCTCCTTCTTCTGCGTTTTCCTTCTTGTCCTTCTTTTTCTTCCTCTCCTTCTCCATCTCCTCCTTTTTCTACGTTCTTCTTCGTCTTCGTTCTCTCTACTCTTCTCCTCCTCCTCCTTTTTCTGTGTTTCTTTCTTCTTTTTCTTCTTCTTCTTCTCCGTCTTCTTCTACGTTCTTTTTCGTCTTCGTTCTCTTCATTCTTCTTCCTCTCCTTCTCCTTCTCCCTCTTCTTCTTTTCCTTCTTCGTCTTCTACGTTCTTCTTTGTCTTCGTTTTCGTCTTCTTCTTCTCTTTGTCCTTTGTCTTCTTCTTCTCCTTGTCCTACGACCTATCTTTGGTACAACCTTTGCATGGCGCGCAAGACCAGTAGTAAAATGTCAACAATAACAACGTCGCGTTTGATATAAACTTGTAATTCTAAAAAAAGCGGAAACAAACCCTTGTCAAAAATAAATAAAGAAACAAAGAAGGAGACAGGGATCTCGGTCTTTGTATTTTTATGTTTTTCTGTCGAGAACATAATGATACTGGTTTTTTGTTTGGTTTTTTTTTTGGGGGGGGGGGGTGTTTGTTTTTTGTTTGGTTTTTTTTTTTTTTTTTTTTTGGGGGGGGGGGTTGAAAATGGAACCTTCGCATACGCATACTTTCCTTTTATTTGTTCTGTCCTCTTTTTTCTGCTTTCTCTTTCTTTCTTTCTTTCTTTTCTATTTCTTAAGACAGTAGAGGGTCACCTCTCTGAGGGGATTCTCCTGTCCATCTAGCGGCGCGTTGGCGTCAGCAAAAAATAAAAAAAACATGAAAGCTTGGAGCTGACAATCAGTGGCAACGAAGCGAAAAACAAAAATCAGCGGGAGCATAGTATTACACCTTCATTTTCTGTATGGGTTTGTCGATGTTCTTGAGGTTGTTTTCTGTTTGTGCTGTTGCTGATGGTTTGCTTTGTTTGTTTGTGTTTTGTTGCGTGTTTGTTTGTTGTTGTTTTTTTTTTTTGTTTTTTTTTCTTTTTTGGTTGTTTTTGTTTTGGGTTTTTTTTTCTTTTTGGGGGTTGTTGTTGTTGTTGTTGTTGTTGTTGTTGTTGTTGTTGACTTTATTTTGTTTTGTTTTGTTGTTGGTTTTGTTTTTTGCGGGTTTGTTGTTGTTGTTTTTGTTTGGTTTGTTTGTTTGTTTTTTGGTGTTTTTGTTTGTTTGTTTTCTGGGGTTTTTTGGGTTTGTTTGGTGTTTGGTTTTTGTTTTTGTTTTTGTTTTGTTTTGGGTTGTTTTTGTTTTGTTTTTTTTGGGGGGGGGGGTGTTGGTTGTTGTTGTTTGTTTGTTTGTTTTGGGGGGGGGGTGGTTGTTGTTATTGTTTTTGTTGTTCTTTTCGACTTTTGGAGGGAGTCATTTCGTTTAGTTGTTGTTGTTGTTGTTTTGAGGGGGGGGGGTGATTTTGTTTTGTTTTGGGGTCTTTTATTGCCTTGGGGGGGGGGGGTGGTTTTGTTGTTTTTGTAGTTTTTGTAATCGTTCTTGTTTTGTTTTATGTCGTCGTCGTCGTCGTCGTCGTCGTCGTTGACGTCTCACGTTGTTGTTGTCTGTCGCCTTCGTATTATCGCTGCTATTTGAACACGCCCCCCTCATCCGTTCTTTGTCTTGTTACCGCTACACTGCGGTTTTATGAGCATTACCAAGATATTTCTGTCCCTAATAATTACGAAAGTTACTTCCAAGCATCAGGACGAAGTGTTTCACGTGGCCTGACACATACAACTTTCAGGTTTAATTACACCAAATTCAGACACAAGCATCAAACCCGTGGAATTAAGCGTATAGCAAAAAATAAACGAAATGGGTTTAGCGTGGAAATTTTCTGCTGAAAATTGTTTTGTTTTGTTTTGTTTTGGGTTTTTTTTGTTTGTTTTTTTTCTCCCGAGGCTGATAAAATCACGGCAGGGGACAGGATAAATTGCGCAGCACTTAAGACGTGTGTTTGAACCTGGCAGTATAAGCTGTGCTAATTGGTGTCGGCGGTATTAATTCGGTCGGTGCTTGAAATGTAACTGAACAAACTTTGCAGTGCGTAAATAAAACTAATTATTAATTCGGCCACGTCCGTGAGAGATGATGGCGACTGTTTGAGGGTTCAAGGTCTTTCGCCAAGGAAAACGGGAGGAGAGCGTGGAGAGATCCTGAAGACGGAGGGATACTTCGAGAATGGGTATTTTGCGAAAGTTCACACTGTCAGAGTGTCCATGTATGCATTGTGTGATCGTAACATACAAGTAAATGATGTGAAACCGAAAGCAATAACAGTAGACTGTCCATAGCCACCCCCCACCCCCACCCCCTTTTCCACTCCCCAACCAAACACTTAGTACTGCAAGTAACTGTTCTAGCTGTTGTAACTGTGCACTGTACCTAATTGCAATACATACCATTTTCAAATGTGTTTACAGTCACGCAGTTACTGATAAATGATGACCAGCCATGAGCATGTATATTTTTCTTTGTGCCCATACCTAAAACAGGAGAGATTACACACACACACACACACACACACACACACACACACACACACACACACACACACACACACACACACACACACACACACACACACACACAGAGATCACACTGTCGAAAGCTGAACCCGAAACATTCTTGATTCACCGAACAGAATAGACATGTAGCAAGATTCTGACTGACAAGTCAGTGCAGCCAATCACAGTGCACCAATACTCTGACAAACAAATTACACGTGTGGTATTGTTTGTCGGAGTACTCGAAGGTTCCCTGCCAGAGCGTCCTATCTCTCTTCTCTCTGCCGGTGTCGATGGCAGGCGAACCCTCGATTTTCTTGACGAAATCAGATGGGTTGCCATGGAGAATCAGAGGGCGTGTCTGTGGGCCTGTGGACTACATGTTAATTACAACGAAACGCGTTGAATTCGTAGTCGCAGTATGTGGTGGAAAAGGACGTTAAACCCCCAAACATCCACCCACCCTCGTAGTCGCAGGCGACATCAAACGACTTATCCGAACTACGACATATCCGAACTACGATTTATCCGAACTACGACTTATCCGAACTACGACTTATCCAAGTATGCAGTGAGCGGTATTCACTAGTGCTGCTTGCGTTACTGCTTGCATGACTGGGCGACGTAGATGAGTCTATACACTTTTCATTTGATAGAAAGACATGTGGGTCACATTTTCTTTGGGGAGTCTCGTGTTCATACAGCGGCGCGGGGCGGCGACATTAAGTTTCCGTTGATACAGATAAGTCTTTGACGCATTACGAAAACCACCCCTGATCCCTAGAGAAGTGAATGGTGCGTAATGGATCAAAAGAGTCTCCAACAGCCAGAGAGAGAGAAACAGAGAGGGACACGCACGCGCACGCACACACACACACACACACACACACACACACACACACACACACACACACACACACACACACACCACGCACGCACGCACGCACGCACGCAGCCAGACAGCACGGGGGGTAATCCAAAATGGACGATCTTTTTCCGTTTCTATGCCGCTTCAAAAGTTTCGAAGATGATTGCTATCATTTAAAGCAGTATTAGCATAAGTCGGTTTCTGGTTGGTAAACGGCCCCTTTCAATAGTACTAATTAAGACAGATACCACTTGCTGGGACGACGGGAACAGGTCAGGCTCGTCCGCCTGAGCACTGGACACAATCGCCTGTACCACCACCTGCACACAAAATTCGGCATTGGACAGAGTGGAGAGTGCCCTTGTGGTGAGGGACCAATGACAACCTACCACATCCTTTCAAGATTGTACGACGCATGCAGCATCCAGGAGGAAGTACTGGCCGACACCGACAGCAGTGGAAACCAAGCTATACGGCACCCTGGAGGAGCTGCGACGGACAGCAGCCTTCATCGAGAACACCGTGCTGCTCATCTAACGGGAGGCGATCAAGGAAGAAGAATAGTTCTCATTGACAGCTGAAAATCCAACGCGTTTTCTGGTGCTTTGGCGTTTTGCAGTTGGAAAAACGCGGTGCTATGGCGTGGGGACCCATCTGATTGACGGTTCAATGATCTGGAGCGGCGCAGCACCGGTATAACGCCCGTCCATGTTGTTTCACCCCCCCGTGCAGAGAAGAAAGAAGGATTGTGAAATCCTGCTAAATTGCTGACGTCGCTCCTTGCTTGAAGACTAGCCAGATAAAGAGGGTGATACTAGTATAGAAGTCACAATAAAGCACAGTCTGTGCATATGTTCGGGTTTATTTTCAATCTTCTGACTCGTTTTTGACCCATCACCCATCATCCCCTTATAGATGGTATCAACCGAAACTGAACTTTTGAAACGCAAAGCACCCTCCGGGAATCTGTGCAAACAAAGGCAAAGGGACTTGAGGTTGTTGTTTTGTTTTTTGTTTTTTAAATCAGACGAAACAATTCTCATTGTATCGTGCCAGTGGGTGAACAGATCGAGTTTGTCTCTGTAGACAGAATACAGCCCCCGCTACTTATTGTTATAAAGGGGGCTGGTGCCACCATTGTTATGCTCACAGATTGTTCTGGGTGGGTGGGTGGGTGGGTGGGTGTTTGGGGGTTTAACGCCCTTTTCCACCACATACGGGTGATATCATAGACGGGGCAACGATGAAAAAGCCAGCACAAATCTTTGGCCCCAGTCGGGATACGAACTCAAGACCCGAGCATTAGAAATCCAACGCTCTACCATTCGGCCACCCCGGCTCCCCCAGATTGTTTTGAGCAGTTTTAATGGTATCTATCATCACACCACTTAGACATCAGGCTCCGCATGTAGAAGTCGAGGTTAGGGATTTTAGCCGCGGGTCAGAGTCTAACCTCGAGCTAATCTAGCTCTAGGGTAAATTTTTTTTTTTTTTTTTTAAATCAGGAAGCGGGTCCATTCCAGCAAGGTGTCTAAGCCGTTGCAGGATTTATTTCTTCCTTTCTTCGCCCCCTTTTTGATATTTTTTTTTCTTTTGTCCTAGTCTGGGTTAGGCCCGTAGCCGTGGGTTAAATTAACCTCGACTTTTACATGCCGGCCCTGGACAGTGACAGCGTCATTAATTCTCGCGCTGAGCAACAGAAGTGTGCTCGATGACGTGGCGACCACACTGAGCGCTCCAGTAGTGTAAAAACAGTCGTAGAATTTGAATTTTCGACCGCTCGTGCAAAGTGTAAACAACATTGTACCGCATTAGGAGTTGTACTAATCATCAAGATAGAGTATTTTGAGCTAGCGACTTGTTCCAAAAAAAATTAATATGTGGCTTAGCAAAGATGGAATTAGCCCGTTTAAATCTAAACTGCTGAAATACGTACGAATCCACATACAACCTGATGCCTGACGTCATACGCACAGGTCTACGTAATCTTAACACGTTCGTGGCCTTGAACAGTTTAGTGAGCGTTCAGAACTTTCACCTAAATCCTGAGGCTCCATTTTGTCCCCGCTACCAACACGTTTGAAATCGCTGAATGGTATACACCTCTTTTTTTTCTTTTCTCTTTTTTTAACGAACGTGTGTGAATCAGTGGATAGTACAAGCAGAGCCTCGGACTGGTGCGAGAGTGGCAATTGTTATGCAAATCAGCCAGACGAACGGCCGACTTCCGCGCAGCTTCCGTCTCGCGTCTGATGGGATCAGGAAGGAGGGAATGAGAACGGTCAACAGAACACCCTGGGACTGTGAGCTCATAATCCTGTCTAGTGCCAATAGCACTGGCAGCCGAGACAGTAGAAAGAAGGTTTGTCACTATAGCCCTTTCCTGAACACGTGTTTGTGTCGCCGATTTGTTTGGTTTCGGTGGTAGAAGGTTCAGACGGAGAAAGCGGAAGATGGGTGGGGTTTTTTTTATGTCTAACGTCTTCTACGCTTCTGGCAGATGATGAAGGTAACCTGGGCCGTACTTCATGGGTCGTGGTTGACCCACAGGGACACATTTACACCGATATCTCCAGTTTTGAAAACTAAGCGTGTTTACTCCAGATATTCATCAAATACATGTGTAGAATCTATGTCAAACCAAGGAAAGTGTGCTGACTTAATTAATTACTTAATAATTTAAAAAAAATAACTCATAAGGACCCCGAGCCCGATGCACACTATATGATAAGACTGGACATAAAGAGTGGGTGGGTGTTTTGGGGGTTTAACGTCCTTTTCCACCACATAGGGTGATATCAAAGACGGGGCAACGATGAAAAAGCCACACAAATATTTGGCCCCAGCCGGGATCCAACTCACGACCCGAGCATTAGAAGTCCAACGCTCTACCATTCGACCACCCCGGCTCCCCCTGGTTATAAAGAACGAACCACTGCATAGTAAGAGCCACTTCAAGCCACCATTATGGAAGGCGTGAGCCTTATACCCGCTAGACCGCTGCAGATTGCGTAATTTAGTGGCTTGAAGTGGGTTCTAGTGATCTGAAGATCTGAAGTAAAATTGCGATTTTTGTATGGGCTTTTGTGTGGGCTAGAGTTAGCAGTCAAAGTGGCCACATGCTTTCACTGTAGGCGGCTGCGGCTGCGGTTGCTATGTCCAGCATGCCTCTCCCTGCCCGGTGCAAGACGCAGTGAATGGTCCCAGTTCCCAGCAGGAATTTACACTCTGGTTTTAGCTTGAAGACTGGTATTTACAGAGACAGGCGGGGGATGGGGTGGGTGTTTGGTGTTTAACATCCTTTTCCACCACATACCAGAGACAGGCAGAGAGGCACGAAATGAAGGAATGAATGAATATGTTTTACAACGGTAAACAGGTTTAGGTCGACAGACCAGTTTAAAGCCTTGCCATTGAGAGAGAGAGAGAGAGAGAGAGAGAGAGAGAGACAGACAGACAGACAGACAGAGAATCAATGAATCAATGAAGCTTTATTTCTCAACGGTAAAGATATTGACATTGTATTTGTTGTCCATACCTGCCGTTACTATAAACTACTGAAGTACTACAACTTAAGCTACGACTACGGAAAAGAAAAAGAAGGCGAAAAAAACAAAAAAACAAAATAAAGAGAGAGAGAGAGAGAGAGAGTCAATGAATCAATGAAACTTTATTTTCCAGCGGTAGAGGAAGCTAACATTAGATCAGTCAGTTTTCATACCCGGGCTGCCGTTGCTCAAGACTACTAAGAGAGAGAGAGAGGGGGGGGGGGGGAGAGAGAGAGAGAGAGAGGGGGGGAGAGAGAGAGAGAGAGAGCTTTCTAATTCATTAGTCCTCTCATCGTGAAAAGTGAAACCACTACGACAAAAAATAATTCACCCTATCGCTAGTATCGCATATTGATAAGTACCGACTGGCCGGAATTCAGCCAGAATCAATAATGAATTGCGATAGATCTACATACAAAGCGACGATAGGTCAGGAACCGGGGTCAGCTAGCTTATCAACGTCGAAAGAGAACATGCAGCACATGACCTGAATTCCCCCCGTCAGGGTTCACGACACTCAGCGGGTCAAGCTACAGCTCTAACGCCGCTAGCATTAACCCTTTTGCTGCCAGAAGCGTTTTGGTTCAAGTTCACTCACGGATAACATCTCTTCAAGTCACTCTGCTGTAAACAGGAATCAAACCCTATATTGCATCCAAAGAGCCCCCCCCCCCCCCAAAAAAAAAAAAAAACAACAACAACAAACAAACAAACAAACAAACTCCAAAGAGTCCCCCCCCCAAAAAAAAAAAAAAACTACTGGAAAATCTAGATTTAACATTATAAACTTAATTTGACAGAGGGGCTATTGGAGCGATTCATGAAATAAGACTGCGACGGCGGCAGTGAAAAGGGTTAATGAACTTCTCAGGCTGCACAAGTGCACGTGTCGTGTTACCGTTGCCAGGTCCATCAATGCTGGTTAACTGGTGTTTAATGTACAATCCGAGTAACATTGCGACTTATATCAAGGGCGGTGGAAGCGAGGGGGGAGGGGGGGCTGCAGTTTCTTCTTGCGCAGAGTATCTCCCTCCATCTGCCCCCAGCCCCCCCCCTCCACCCCCACCCATCCTGTGGACAAGAACGGGGAAGAAGAAAGGAAGAAATAAAAAGAAGAATAAGTAGAAGAAAAAGTAGAAGAAAAAAAAAAAAAGAAAAGGAGAAGAAAAAAAAGAAGAAAAAGGAGAAGAACAATGAAAAACTTGGCCTTAACAGCTCCAATCCCGCCTCGATTCCTACTCAACCCCCCCCCCCCCCGACCCCCACCCCTACCCCACCCCACCATCCCACTCCCACGACCACCCGTACTCGGTTTTTGTATCTAGGGGCGCTTGAACACCTCGACATTACTAATAACGCCTGCAACACTTCCTCCTCCACCCCCCCCAACCCCAGTTCTTGGGTTTGTCAGGTCACCCTTGTTTTTCAAAAACTAACTGCTAAAATAAACAAAAACACACATACACTCAACACCAAATCAAATGCACAGTAAAGAAAAATAATCTTTCCTAATATCATGGGTAAAGTTTGATAAACGTAAGAATTGTAGAGCTGTTCCTGATTCACGTAAGCGTGCGTGTTGGGTTCAGTTCGATTCAGAGCCGATTCAAGAAATTGGGTAAAGCGCCTATACAATACGCAGTTATTCTTCTTCTTCTTCTTCTTCTTCTTCTTCTTCTTCTTATTATTATTATTATTATTATTATTCATCTTGTATGTCAGCATCTGTTCTTAGTTTATTTTCAGCACTTGCTTTTTTGGAAAACACACCCTCGGTGCAGCTACAGAGAAGAGAAGTGAGAGACAGTGTGACTGCCGCTTGAGCCTGTGTCTGTTCCGGCCTCGGCTGTCCGGAGGGTCCATATTCAATATCAGTTCCCGCTGTTGCTTTATGTCCAGCAAATTGGGTCGTTAAGATCAGTCAAGCTGATGCTGCTGTGTACAACGAACGTTCGCCGGAAAAATGATCGTAAATCTAAGATACGAGAAATCGAAGCTGGCGCCCGAATTTTTGTGGGAGTCTATCCGGTCATAGTCGTGCAGTAGACAGTATGAGTACGACAGTAAATCTGGTGATGGTGTTAGTAATTCAGAGAGAGACGTTAAACTCCCTAACACCCCCCTCCCGAGAGAGAGAGAGAGAGACAGACAGACAGACAGAGAGAGAGACAGAGACAGAGTAGTTTGCGAGTATGAGTGTGCTGAGGTTACGTACCAGAGATGCAAATTTGGAGGAAAACGCTATATATTCCTCTTACACATAACGTTGCAGATGACACCTTTGAAATGCTTTAAAATTCGCCTAAAAAAATCACAAAAATCAGGCAGCCATAGACTCATGTGTAGAGTAAATTTCAACAAATTCCAATATTCCGGGGTTTTTTTGCAATGTTGGCAGCGACCACATACCCCCTCATTCCACGGTCGTCTGCTGGCTCCTGTGCCAGCTGCGCATAAATACAAATAGTCCACAAGCCAGGCTCATTTTTCCCTAATTTTACTATTACCTGGCTTGAAACTTGTTTACAAAGCCAACAAAAAGCACCAGATTGCCATTTTTTACCCTGCACACAAATTTTAAAAGGGGCAAAGATTTTTTTACTATATTTAGCGTAGTTCTTACTACATGACCCGGAAGATATTACTGGTCTGTAACCTGTTAAGATTTCAGTGCTCATAGTCCATGATCATGTGAGTGCTTGTGATTGCGCCTGTACGCTTGAAATTGTCGATCTTGAAGAGTACTAGAACTATACGCCGCGGTTACAGGCTGTGCGATCCAAAGGTTAACTTCATTTACTCACTGGTTGCCCGCAACACTGAGTCCTCGATATTCGCGTCACGTAAAACCTTCACTTGGCTCGGTGCCAGCGTGTGAGGTGCTGACACTGTGTAGGTGTCTAAGTGGTACCATGTTAGACATTACAAAAAGACCTTAAAACCATCTGTGAGTATTGTTGTCGTCACTGGCTCATGGTCACCATGATACGGTGACCATGACAATGAATGACGTGGGAGTGTGCGAGAGAATGGCGAACGGATGAGCGAGTGCATGTGTGTGTGTGTGTGTGTGTGTGTGTGTGTGTGTGTGTGTGTGTGTGTGTGTGTGTGTGTGTGTGTGTGTGTGTGTGTCTTCTACAATGGATTAAACCCAAGCATTCCGCCTGCAGTTCTCCTGACTGGTAACCTGCATGTTGTTCGTCGTGTTCGTTTCCTGCATGGTGTGCGTGAGTATGCGTGGATGGTTCGTCTGAATGCATAGGTTGCTTTACACCGCCTCAACGGCCATACACCACATCCTGACAGTAGCAACACACGGCAACCTTGTTGTAGTCGTCCCCGGGCGAAACGACTACAGTATAGCTCTACCACGGTCCAGTCACTTGGAACAGCCTGCCTTACCATGTTCGCCATGCAGAGTCAACGGACTCTTTTAAAACTGCTTTGAAATCCTATTTCTTCCGGCTGTATTATACAGAGTAACTTCTTACCTTCACTGTCACCATCATTGTCATTTTACGATGTCATGTTAAGATGTATCATAGCTGTGTGTATGTAATGTGTATGTAGACGTCTATTTCATATATGTGTATGTAATGTGCAATGTATTTTTCATTTGTATCTCATGTGTATGTATTGCCACTATACTCGCTATTGTGAGGCGCCCAGAGCTCCAGCAGGAGGTTGGGCGCCAGACAAATCCTCATCATTAGTAGTAGTAGTAGTAGTAGTAGTGGTAGTATAGAATTCAAACTGCACGCGCCGATTTCGCCTCTCATCTCATCTCTGCCACAGTTGATAATCACTACGCGCAAGTAGGTCGACCCGTCTCACATCAGTGCACTGCGAGCGTGACTCGTAAGCAGACAAAACCTCTCCGCCGTACGAAACACGGAAGCAACCGAACTGGAACCGAAGCACCACGCCAACAGTTGATCACATCCGCAAAGCAGTTCCCGGGAAACGTGAGCCTAGTTTGATTATCGTCGGTTTAGTTGTACGTCTTTAGCGCGTTGCAGCTTAGATATCTGTATTGCCAAAGACATGGAAAAGGATACCGGGAGATAAATGACGTTTTTCCGTCCATTTTTCAAACTGTGGCAGAGACTCGACGGTGGTGACGTCACAGTCGAAGCGAGCTTTGTGCATAGAGTCATCAAAAGATGGGCCTTCAAAACTATCTACCGTAGAATGAGAGAAGCTGGGACGGATGCCAGCGGTAGAGCACTGGACAAGGTTTTCAATGCTCAGCTCGTGAGTTTGATTTCCGACTGGGAGCCGAATATTTGTGTTTGCCTTTTTCTCGTTGCCCCGTCATCGTATCGCCCGTGTTTGGTGGAAAAGGACGCTAAACCCTCCCCAGCCACCTACATTAGGATGAGTAAAACGTGCCAAACAAGAGATCATTTTGAAACAGCCGTCGTAACTATACCATCGGCGAGTTTCCCAAAGACTATTATTTTTAGGTAGCCCTATGTATGCTTATGTTCTCCATTTGTATGCGGACAGAGTATCATGCGAACCGCAAGAAGAGGCCCCTTCCTCCGCCCCCCCCCCCTACCCCACCCCCACCCCCTTAATTTACCAGCAACCAACTCACGCGCTCACACGGCTAAGTAATCTCACTGCCTCCACAACGTTTGAAAGGAAATACTCCCTGGATCAGGACTAGCTAATATTACTGTCAACGCTCATCCAAAAAAAGCGAAGTGCACATCAAAGCGAAGTGCACATTACTGTAACGAGGGACCGAAAGGGATCAAATCTTTGAACACTGAATCCCTGATTTTTTTTTTTTTTCAGGATGTTTGCCGTTGCGTAGTTTCTATTAACCAACCAATGGTAGAGCGTTGGACTTCTAATGCTCGGGTCGTGAGTTCGATCCCGGCTGGGGCCAAATATTTGTGCTGGCTTTTTCATCGTTGCCCCGTCTTTGATATCACCCTATGTGGTGGAAAAGGACGTTAAACCTCCAAACACCCACCTACCCCATTAACCAACCCACTTTTGGCACGACAGAAAGTGGGCCAAGCACAAGCTTCCTTGTCCAAGAAGATAACGTTAATGGCGGAAATGGACGATGATTCAGGCTGAGCGACTCAAAGGCTTGATAACAGCGTGATATCCGTGATACCCAACGCCTGATCGGTTCACATGATTCCATCCCCGTACCGGGGGCCGTAACGTTAACACTAGGTCCCCGCAACCACGGCCAAGTCGGGCTAACCGAGACCGAGCCGAGATAAGTAATAGCTAAGAAGGAAAAACATTAAAATACTCGGTGACAAGGAAAGTGGACAGTTGCGAACAAGAAAGAGAAAGTACGTGGGTGTTTGGGTGTTTAACGTCCTTTACAGCAGACGTTAATTTCGCGCTGCATAATGTTCAAGAGCACTTAATTATTTGGAAACGCCTCGCTAAGCTGTATAATGTTGTTAGCATAACGAAATAATACCATACCCTTATTTTGGAGGAGACGATGTTGTTGACAGGTGTGACCGAAATTCCCCCGGGAAAAAACGTCTGCTTTTGTTTTCAAGGGAAATCACTCCCACGCACAATAATCTCCGAGCCATGCTAAAAATTCACTGTGCCGGTGAATTTGACAGAATTCCTCGCTTCTGTGCACACTGTGAAATAACACGGGGGCCTTAAAGTTGTTCGCAACTGTCCACTTTCCTTGTCACCGAGTATTTTAATGTTTTTCCTTCTTAGCTATTACTTATCTCGGCTCGGTCTCGGTTAGCCCGACTTGGCCGTGGTACGGGGATGACATGATTCGCGATCCAGACAAAATGGCGGATTTTTCCCCCTTCTGCTACTCACTTCGATTCAAACGTTTTAACGATGATTCCTTACAGGAAAAGCCAGTTGTTTGATCTATAAGCACGCGCACGTTTTTTTTTTTTTTGTTTTGTTTTTTTTTTTCTTTCTTTTTTCTTTCTTTTCTTTTCTTTGTAGTAATGTGTTTACGGAAGACGTTCTCTTTCTGATAAACGGCCCATTTCTTTCACACCCACAAACTGAAATCCAAGCAGTTTTCCAGCAGTTGTTTGAACTATAGGCATTCATTTGTCTTTTGTTTGTCCTACGTGTTTCTGGAAGACGTTTTCTTGCATCTGTGATCTTTCTCGCTCAGTGTTAAAACGCAGAATGAGTTGTGAAATCAGTCTCTGCTTGGCTTTAACGGGGGGGGTTCAGCGGCGCTGAAAACTTTGTAATTGTGACACAGTTGATTGTGTATTGTACACAGTCAGATAGGGTTGTTGTTTGTTGGTTGTTTTGTTGTTGTTGTTGTTTTGTTTTGTTTTTGTTTTTTTGTTGTTGTTGTTTTTATTGTTTTGTTTTTTAACAGGCTTTTTTGGTTTGGATTGTAAACCTTTAACGACATTTTTTTCATTTTTTGGCTGCCCCAACTGTTTTGCCAGCTCCAGTGGTGTTCCTCCCAAGTCATGGGTGGAATCCACGGAGGGCTCGGAAGCTGGGGCAATTTTTATTATGCATGATGATGGAGATGAGGATGATGGTAAGATGATGCTATGGAGGTCCGTGTGGTTTGGGACTGCGGGACAGGGCCGCATTCCACGCTTCCTGTCATAAATATCCCGGCATTAACCAGGCCCGGGAACTACGGAACCTGCGGTGCCGGCCGTGTAATCATCAACATCATAAGACGTGTCATACCAAGGGAAGCACCCCAAAGTCGCACCCGTGAAGTGGGTGAATCTCGGCTGAGTGGCAACAGCCTCCCCATTGGGCCAATAGCACGCCCGCTCTGGGTAGGAGCCGACCTAGGTAGGAAAAATCCCGCTTGCCTCGGCTAGGACTCGAACCCGGGTCTCCCGGTCCATGGTTCGAAGTGCTAACCACTACACTACGGGGGCCGGTACTTAACGACATTTTTCTGTCTAACTTTACTCTGCTTTCCTCGTCATAAAAGGTTATGGGTGTGTTAAGGTAAAAAAAAAAAATAGTGACCCTGTCATCGATATACTCAGTAGAAAAAAACTAAACAGGCTCTTCCCGGCATGCTATTTCAAAGACCGGAAGTCCCACGTTGGCGCATGATCAAACGCTGCCATATACCAAGGAAAGGCACGAGGCGGCTGGCTCAGTGTTCACGGGAACACGCGTTAGAATGAAATTTGTGTAAGCGACCCTGTAATATGAAAGGCTGAAGGTCGTTGATTGTGGGATGGAACAACTGAACAGAAAAGAGACAAGCGGTTGGTGCACAGATGCCATTTGTTTAAATGACGATTATTGCTATTCATGGCATTTCATAGCATTTCATTTCCAAATACTGGATAAAACCAGGAATTGAATGCAAAGAAATGCTCCCACAATCAAGGTGGGGTCAAGAAACGGCCGAATGAAAATTCTTTGAAACTTGCGAAAGACTAGAGATGCGTGACGCATTCGCTCACCCAAGGAGCGTAAGGTTCGTGTTAAGTAAAATAGTATTACACTGTAGTAATTGGGGATGCTGCTCCCCCCTCCCCCCCCCCCCCCCCCCCCCCCCCACACACACACACATGCACACATGCACACAGAGACAGGCAGACACACATTATTATGATTAGCTATGATTTTTTTGATTTTTTTTTTTAACGTCGCGGCCGGCTGGTCCAGAAACTGAAATGAACGCCACGTCAAAGATACACATGAAATTTGGAGAGACAGTTTTATGGGATAGGGCCATTCCTTCTTGTTTTTAACGTCGCGGCCGGCTGGTCCAGAAACTGAAATGTACGCCACGTCAAAGATACACATGTGTGATAGGCTTGGTTCCGGAGTGAGGTAAAAGCGGGCTATATCATGTATCCACTACGTGGGAGCGTAGCATTAGCCTTTTGTATAACTGTGTGTATTTAACAAGATGGCCACCAGCCCAATATGTTGTTTCCATTCAATGACCTGCTGTAGTCACAGTCGTAGTCGTTGGGTCATGTATGCAGCCCGCGCGCACACGCCGGAACGCAAGCTCTCTGACATCAAGCATGCTGACATAAAGAAAGTACTGAAAACCCTTATCGTGCCTCTATGCACTTGCAAAAACCCAAACACATGAGGTCGTGTGAGCTCGCCTAGCTGGTTGACGTCACAACTTGTTGGCGTATGCGAGGTTCTACATGGGTGAATGAATTCTTGTAATAAAGTCGTTCCCCTTTGACAGAGTTACTTCCCGCAGACCTGACTGACAGACGATTGCTTACTGGTATCGGAGAAGAGACCCTCTCTCTCTCTCTCTCGCCTTAGACGCGCGCTTGCGCGCGCACGCACGCACCCCCCCTCCCCCTACACACACACACACACACACACACACACATTATGCAAAGACCTTGGAATCAGAAAGACGCGTCACTCCTGCCCTCGTAAGAGTAGACTCCAGAGTGCAGTCCCTTTTCGGCGGGGCGTGAAAATGTGACTGCTTACACCCAGCGCCATTTTTAAAAATGGCGAATTTTTTTTTAGAAAAGCAGAGACTTGTGTGTCATATGATTCGATTTGAAACGAAGTCTTGAATATCCGACCACTTTTCGTTTGGGCAAAATCTTTGCCAGCGGACAATTATTGTTGCGCTTTGATGGCACTGTTTACGTGGTAGACTGATCCAACAGGATGTGAGTAAACGGCAAGGGGGTTGCACTCTGACAGGCAAGGGTGTTGCACTCTACAGGCAAGTATTATTGCACGGTGCAGACGATCACGTACCTGCCTTGTGGTGGAATAAGAGACGATTACAAAAGCATACACACCCGTGCTCTAGGACTGAATGTAATAATAGATCTGTCCATTCAGACAGAGACAGGTTATGTATGTCTCTGATTCAGAAACACGCCTACTTTCACTCTGAAGACAGCCTGCTAATCACTTGCGCCACTGAGGATCCCTCTGGGTTCAAAGCTGGTCAAGGATGACATAGTGCGCGACCTTGTGTTTGAGAGCACCGAGACAATTTAGGCCCGTCACGGTAGCGCAGTGAGCGCCATTTCCCCACTGTGCACAGAGGTACTTTCCACTGAAAGACTCTGTGCTCCAGAGAGTGTCGTAAGAGAGACATATAGCGGGACAACGCGAAGAGTTGTCTGCCCGCATTAGCGCGCATCCTAGATCTGGCCCCTATAGTGACAGCATGGCGGAAAGTGGAAAGCGATCACAAAAGCATGCAATTGTGTTCTGCGCCGAATTGTTCAAATAACAGACAAATATAAACGGGGAAATACTTCTTTTGGTATTCCTGTTGAAAAACAAACATTTTTTTTTCGCTTTCTTGTCCAAAAAAAAAAAAAGAAAAAAAAAAGACCTCAAGTGGTACGTGTGCATGCAGTGTAAACTAACAGTAAACACACGCGGCTGACGCAGATACAGCGTAATTTTTTTCCCTGACAACTTTACAAATCACGGTGACTTAAATTGTGCTAGCGTCTACCTGCATCTAAATTCAGAACACACACACACACACACACACACACACACAGAGAACAAAATCATCCGGCTGAACTTCGTTCTAACCATTGTAAAACCATATCACAACATAGAATCTGCTGGATCGTCGGTCGCAGATATGATTAATGCTGAGTTAGCAGGAAGTATTCAGCGGATGCGTCCATCTTTGGATCTCTCGCACATTCGATCTTTCTGTGTTCCGTACTAGTTTTACTTGAACACATCGAACGAAATGCACTGCGTAGCCTACGTACAGCAGTGAAAGCCAAACTAGATCTTTCTTTCGTCCTCCGGAACTTTGAGAGTACTTATGTTTTCCATAGGCCTAAAACACATGCGAAATATATGGGGGAAGACCACCTGGCAGTCGCTGACATCTTCGTTTTTGTTTATTTTCTTAAAATGTTTTACGGCGGCTAGTGTAGGGTTGGGTCAAACAACTGCGTAGATCTGCGGGATGCGCGCTAATGCGCGCAGACAACTCTTACGCGTTGTCCCTCAAAGGGAGGTAAGTGAACTATCTTTATGTTTCCAAGATCTTTGCATTATGCTTCTGAGTGTGAGTCAGTGGCAAAAACGAAACCCACTGAAATTCCCGCTTTCCACATGTCAAGTTGTAGAGACTCTTGCGAAAAGATACTGCATTTCGATGCAAAATAATTTCTAGACCATCCCAGAACATGCTGGTGCAGTAACGTCAGTAGATTACGTCACCTTGGAGAGATTTCGAGCCTTCCAGTAAGTTGAGGAATGTTCTAGATCTGACGTAAGCAGCCCCCCTGCACAGCGTTCTGGATTCTTCTTCTTTCATGAATTTGTTCTCCGCGCATATTCTGTTCATAAAGTATTGGAGTTGTAGTCTGTTGTATCCCGTATCATCTCTGCGAGTGCACGATGATGGCGACATAGCAATAATAAAATACAACACCACGTCTCCAAACAGAGGAATTCCGAAAGAAAGTGGCGAGACACCCCCAAGAAAAAACAGCATCACGTCAATCAAACATGACGCACTTACTTTACGTCAGTGCGCGTGCGTCTCTTCTTCGATGTTTGTGAGGCGTGTGGCTTGCAGAGGAAATGTGCTGTGAGTACAAATTTTCGAGTCAACTGACGATAACGGCTGCAGTGAATTTTTCTAATTTTTTTGTATATTTTTTATGGCACCCCAGGCTCATCATCTATGTATAGTAGGAGCGATTTTGAGATCTAAAGTGTGTTCACCAGCACTTTCATCAGGTACGGCTTACGCCAAAAGTATAAAAGCGACAACCTCCAAACTTCACTTAGTTGAGAGTCCGTATTCATGCTATCTATGTCCAAAAAATGGAGTGGTTTAGGTAAATATTACGCCTTTAAACGCCAGAAAGCCACTTATTCTGAAAAGGGCGATAACTCGCAAATCATGTGTGCAATCGTACCTGGATCGGGCCTTCTATTCAACAATCTTGATTCATTTAGAAACCCCAAATTTGAAATCGATCGGTTCAGTATTTTCGGAGAAATAGGCATCTGAACTGGGTTCACATGCAATGTCAACTCAGGCTCGGTTTACATGAAAACTATAAGAGCGACCATTTTCTAGTAGTGAGTCAATTCAGAGTCCGTATTCAAGCTATCTACTGCCAAAAAATTGAGTGATTTAAATAAATATTACGCCTGTACACGAAAGACAACCAACTTGTCTCAAAAGGGCGATAACTCCCAAATCACTTAAGCAATCATCACACGCTTGAATCGTCTAATGTAACATTTTGATAAATTTGGATACCCCAAATTTGAAGCCATTCGGTTGAGTATTTTCGAAGAAACGGGCCCGGACACAATTCACACACACACACACACACACACACACACACACACACACACACATCCATACAGACGGCACTCAGTGAGGAGAAGAAGCGCGTTCGGAACAGCATACATGCCAGCATCGATGACGCAGGTTTTCTTACGTCATTGTCAGAGTTACACTTGCATAATCGTCTCTGCGGGAGATCGGCAGTGACGTGCGTTTGTACCACAGATGCTTGCCTATGAACGTGGAAATTTTAGCCCGTCCTATTATGTTGTTTCCATTACTATGGAAACAACATAAAAATATAGAGTAAACCCTGTTTCATGACTGTCCGGTATGGACTGTCCTATCATTTCAACAAGCGAGCATGACTGTGTATTCATGACCCCATTGTCTGCGCGTGTTGGGACTTTATTATCAAAGTTCAAATGTCAAAATTTGAAGTGCACATCTGTCATGGTGTCGTATTTTAACACACCCATCCTGAGGCGTTTAAGAATACGCTTTGTTCAGCTGGCTCGTTGGTCTAGGGGTATGATTCTCGCTTCGGGTGCGAGAGGTCCCGGGTTCGAATCCCGGACGGGCCCTACATTTTTTTTAAAGTTGTTTCTCTAGAACTTCATGGGATGGGGCAGATTTCGCTGCGCGTTTCAGTGATAAAAAGCAAGACTATTCAACCAAACATGGCGGCAAGTTTGCTTTTGTTTCCTTGTTAAAGATCTACGCCACTATGCTGCCGTTTCAACAGTGTCATCTTCACATTTAATGTCGTTCGTCAAACTCGTAAAACAAGACAGCACGCAGTGGTTTTGAATGGAACTACTTCTTTTCGCGGTGTCGGTGGAAATAGTCTCTGATGTGTCAAAAATGAGCACTTGGATCATTAAACTGGATTTTCCAAGAGAAAAGAAAATGCTCGTGGTATAAACAGCTTATATGATTAGTTCTCGTGGTTTACGGCGAAAGACTAACCCCTCGATGGTTCGATTTTTTTATTCTTTTTTTTTTTTTTTGCGTAGCTACCTCGCCTCGGTAGCTACGTTGGCAAACAATCGAACCATCTCGGGGTTAGTCTTTCGCCGTAAACCACTCGAACTAATCGTGTAAGCTGTATTTCAAAATATACGGGGTGGGTAGGTGGGTGGGTGTTTGGGGGTTTAACGTCCTTTTCCACCACATACGGGTGACATCAAAGACGGGGCAACGATGAAAAAGCCAGTACAAATATTTGGCCCCAGCCGGGATACGAACTCACGACGCGAGCATTAGAAGTCCAACGCTCTACCATTCGGCCACCCCCGGCGGCTCCCCTTTCAAAATATAGGGGTGGGTGGGTGTTTGGGGGTTTAACGTCCTTTTCCACCACATAGGGTGATATCAAAGACGGGGCAACGATGAAAAAGCCAGCACAAATATTTGGCCTCAACCGGGATCGAACTTTTCAAAATATAGGGGGTGGGTGGGTGTTCGGGGGTTTAACGTTTTCAAAATATAGAGTAAACTGTATGGACAGTCATTTCAACAAGCGAGCATGTGTAGTCTTGACCCCATTTTCAGCGCGTGCATGTCACAGTGTAATCATGACCCCATTTTCAGCGCGTGCATGTGTAATCATGACCCCATTTTCAGCGCGTGCATGTGTAGTCATGACCCCATTTTCAGCGCGTGCATGTGTAGTCATGACCCCATTTTCAGCGCGAGCATGTGTAGTCTTGACCCCATTTTCAGCGCGTGCATGTGTAGTCATGACCCCATTTTCAGCGCGTGCATGTGTAGTCATGACCCCATTTTCAGCGCGTGCATGTGTAGTCATGACCCCATTTTCAGCGCGTGCATGTGTAGTCATGACCCCATTTTCAGCGCGTGCATGTGTAGTCATGACCCCATTTTCAGCGCGTGCATGTGTAGTCATGACCCCATTTTCAGCGCGTGCATGTGTAGTCATGACCCCATTTTCAGCGCGTGCATGTGTAGTCATGACCCCATTTTCAGCGCGTGCATGTGTAGTCATGACCCCATTTTCAGCGCGTGTTCAGGCTTTAAATATCGAAGTTCAAATGTCAGAATTTAAAGTGCACATCTGTCGTAGCGTCTTATTTTCACATACCTATCCTAAGGCTTGTAATAATACGATTTGTGTATCTGGCTCGTTGGTCTAGGGGTATGATTCTCGCTTCGGGTGCGAGAGGTCCCGGGTTCGAATCCCGGACGAGCCCCACACTGTTTTGTGTTATTACGGTTGATGTTGTTGTTGTTGTTCCTAGCGTTGTATTTGGTTCCAAACTTCGTGACCGAGAATAAAAACAAATAGAAAGTCGGCGACGCAATAAATCGGATCTCTGTAGCCATGCGTTGTGAACGTGAGTGTCCCAGACAGAGACCTTAGCATAGAGTTGTGTTTGTTTGGGTTTTTGTTTTTACAATGTTTGCTTTCCTTCTTTGTTATGGTAGTTCGTTTCTCAGTTTGGTCATTTGTTGGGGTGGGGATTGGGGGGGGGGGGGGAGGCAGGGGAGATTCGCAGGAGCAACACATTGCCCATTATGAAGTGAACTATTGAAATATTCCAAGGGCCAGCCGTTTTACAATGCACGCTCTCTCTCTCTCTCTCTCTCTCTCTCTCTCTCTCTCTCTCTCTCACACACACACACACACACACACACACACACACACACTTGCTCCTACCCCCCCCCCTCTCCTGATCCCCATCCCGTCCCCTTCTGTTATTTCCTGTCCATTTTCCAGCAACTGGATCTCACCCCCCCCCCTCTCTCTCTCTCTCTCTCTCACACACACACACACACACACACACACACACGCGCGCGCGCGCACACACACACACACTTGCTCCTAACCCACCCATCCCGCCCACCCCCTCTCCTGATCCCCATCCCGTCCCCTTCTGTCAGTTATTTCCCGTCCATTTTCCAGCAACTGGATCTCACCGTCTATCAGCGGCCAGCATCCAGACAAAGCCCTTTTCATCACATGCATTGAAGTCATCCATTGGAGAAGCCCTGTCATGTGGTTCAGCGTACTGCGCCTCAGAATTGCAACAGCCAGTCCGTGAATGTATCAGACAGACTGTTGATTTCGAATGTGAAAGTGGGGAAAGGGTGTCGGTTGCTCGCCAAAAAAAAATAAAATAAAATAAATAAAATTTAAAAAAATCTTTGACTCACTATAACTCCACCAGTTTTTCATTCGTGCGGGTTTATTGTTGATGTTGTCATCGATGCTGGCGGATGTTGTTGTGGTGTGTGTGTGTGGGTTTGTGTTGTATAGCAAAAGAATCAAACAGGCAGCACAAGCTTCTATCGTTGCATCCATTCATTCCACTGCTGGAGAAACAAGACTCAGTTCGCTTCAAAGCGTCTCGCATAAAGAGATCTTACGTTACGATTCTTTCATAAAAAAGCAAAAAAAAATCGCACAAAGATAGTTCTTCGCTTTGGATTTTTTTCTTTGATTTGTGGTGGCTGATGCAAACTATCAGCAGAGTAGGGCGATAAAGTTGTCAGCAATTGGGACTGATAAAAAGGGCTGGGAGAAGGGGATGGGGGGGGGGGAGGAAGCATTGGAGCAGGAGATAAATGATTGTTGTATTGTGTGCCAAGGAGTTGCAGGAAGCAGAAAGCCGCAGAAGACGACTTCCAATCTGGACGATGCATTCAAATGCCACCGTGATATTCCCAGCATGGCCTATTGATAGAACAGCGGCTTTTGCTTTTTCCTCCCCTTTTTTAACATTCCCCTCTTTTGATGGATTGCTGAACTGAATCTTCTTCTAAATGTTCTTCTTCTTCTTTCTTTCTGACCCCCCACCCCCACCCCCACCCCACCCCCTCTCCTTCTCAGATTCGTTCTTCTCGTTATGGGTGGTCGAAAATGGCAGAGCGGAGGCAAGGAGAGAAACGCGTGTTACATCAAACATGAACTGGAAGCTTTCCCCGCCTGTCCCAAACATGTGTTCAGCTACTCAGAATGTTTTTGTTCTCCGTTTACTGTAAACGAATTGTTTCGATGAGCTGAAGGAGATGTGGAGGTGGTGGTGGTGGCAGAGACGCGAGAGATTATGGTGGATGATGGAAAGCGGGTGCATGTAACTAGCGCGAGTGAGGCATCAGTTGGAGCTTCCTTGCCCAACCCAAACATTTTTAGCTTGCAGTAATTTACGCATTACGTTCGCTTTCAGAGAATTAATGGTGGCGGCTGTGGTGTACTTGCCCCCCCCCCCCCCCCCTCTCTCTCTCTCTCGGGGAGCAGGGATAGCCGAATGGTAGAGCGTTGGACTCCCAATGCTCTGGTCGTGAGTTCGAATCCCGGCTGGGGCCAAATATTTGTTCTGGCCTTTTTCTCGTTGCCCCGTCTTTGATATCATCCTTACGTGGTGGAAAAGGACGTTAAACTCCCAAACCCTCTCTCTCTCTCTCTCTCTCTCTCTCTCTCTCTCTCTCTCTC
>JACVVK020000001.1:2552500-2620000 GCA_018292915.2 Batillaria attramentaria | reverse complement strand
GCGCCCGCGGCGACGATTCCAAAGGGGGATAATGTAGGCGGTTTCCCACCTCCCCCTATCTACTGTCCCTGGGTACAAACTGCTCGGCAAAAAGTGCAGCAGTGACACAATCAACCCGTAGGGCCTCACCGACGCCTACGCTTTCGAGGACTCATGTCACGTGACTCTCTCACGACGTCTTCCATACAGCGGCCTTCCGCTCTGGGCACTGTATGGTTCCCGACGATAAGAAGCACTTGAATGATAGAGTATAACCATAGATGCGTGAATAAGTTATACTCCACCAACCTGCTGTCGTCAACGACCCTGAAGACCCTCTCTTGGATCTCCGTGATGTTGGTGGTGAGACAGATAACGTGAGACAGCTTCGTCTTCATGATCTGGTTCCTTTGGCGATCTGGCGGAAAATGTGTACATAGGCACAGATATAATTTGAAGAAAAAAAAAAGTATATATGTCTTTTATGCCTAGGTAAAGTCAGGCGGCTCGCTCACTTTTCGTTTTGCTCAAGGCCTGGAGGACTTCTCGAGGGCTGCACTAGGTAGTTATTACTTGTATTTGTAGGTATAAGTTTATGTATGGTGAGCTTGTTGTACTTGATTGTTTGTCGTGTTACATGTAACCCCACTGGGGTTTTTGGTATAGTTTGACGACTTGACTTATTGACCAGTTCAAAAAAATAGTGAAGGAGAGATTGCGCGACCAGTATTTGCAAGCTTGGAAACAGGAAGTCTTTGAAAATAATGTATGTATAACATACAGATTGTTTAAAGATAATTTTGGGTTTGAAGAATATTTGATAAAAAATCTCTGTTGCTGCACGGCGAAACCTCCTGAATTTTAGACTTAGCAATCACAAACTGCCAGTTCAACACCAGAGACTACTAGGGATACCAAGAAATGAAAGAGTATGTTCACTCTGTGAAAAAAATGAGATAGGGGACGAGTTTCACTATTTATTCAATTGTCCACACCCGCTAATAAAAGAAAGCCGTATAAGCTTGTTACCAAACTATTACCACTCCCACCCTAATGTCATGAAAATGCACACGTTGATGAATAAAAAGAAAAAGGCACAACTACTGAAACTGTCACGCTTTATAGCAGTAATATTCTCATTATTTTGATTTGTGACTTTCTTTGCTCATGTCAATCAACCCACATTGTAAAATTTAATACTCTTCTTAGTATGTCTGCGTTGCTCGTAACTTGGGCATATTATCCACTTGCTGCACTGTGTACCGTATCAGAAATGTTTATGTTTTTAATGTTTGTGTATGTGTGCGAGAAATGTGTAGTGATGGCGATTCTGATTTTGATATATGTACATATTGACACAGCCGCTCGCGGTGATAAAATTGGTGATTGTATCGTGGCTTTAAGACAAGACTACGTGCCTGGAAGCCACATCAGCGGGAACAGGGCTCAAGATCAACAGGAAGAAAACCGAGCTGATGAAGATCAACACCACTGCTAACACACCAGTCACAGTCGGTGGAGAGCCCATCAGGGAGGTGGAGTCTTTTGTCTACCTGGGGAGTGTGGTTGATGGACAGGGAGGCACAGACCGAGACGTCACAGCCAGAATCGGCAAGGCAAGGGCAGCAATGGTCATGCTGAAGAACGTCTGGGCATCCAAAGTTGTCAGCATAAGAACCAAACTTCGCATCTTCAACTCCAACGTGAAGTCAGTTCTGCTCTACGGATGCGAAACATGGAGGACAACGAAGACGATGCAGCAGAAGATCCAGACATTTCTCAACACCTGTCTGAGGCGCATCTTCAACATCCGATGGCCAGAGAAGATCCGGAATGATGGGAGCGAGCGGGGCAGGAACCAGTGGCCAAGCAGATCCTGCGGAGGAAGTGGGGCTGGATTGGACACACCCTCAGGAAGCCAGCATCCAGCACCACACGCCAAGCCCTGACATGGAACCCGCAGGGGAAAAGGAAGAGAGGCCGGCCTCGCAACAGCTGGAGGCGGGACACTGAGGCAGAGCTATGTAAGCAGGGGACCAACTGGACTGGAGTAGCAAGACTAGCCCAGAACAGAGTGCGATGGCGAAGGGTTGTCGATGGCCTATGCTCCACGTGGAGTAAGTAAGTAATCGTGGCTTTAAAAGCCCCCTGGGCTCAGAGCCGGCAATAAAAATCTTCTTAGCAAATCTTCTTGGATAGTACATGTAGTAGCAGTATCAGTGGTATCAGTTGCCATTGGAGCAGGAGCAGTAAAAGGAGGAGGGGGAGGAGGAGTAATAGTATGAGTAGTAGTAGGAGGAGTAGTAGAGCAGCAGTAGGAGTAGTAGCCGAAGCAGTTGTAGCAGGAATAGTAGTAGTAGCAGTAGGAGCAGGAGTAATAACAGGAGCAGTGGTAGAGGCAGTAGGAAAAGGAGGAGTAGTAGTAGTAGCAGCAGTAGCAGTAGGAGCTGTAGTAGTAAGAGTAGTACTAGTAGCAGAAGCAGTAGGAGTGGTAGGGGTACGAGTGGTAGAAGTAGCAGGAGCAGTAGTAGGAGCAGAAGTAGGTGAAGTAGGAGTTAGAGAAGTAGAAGGAGCAATATCAGGAGGAGGAGGAGGTGCAGGAGGAGGAGGAGTAGCACCAGTAGTTGAAGTAGGAGGAGGAGAAGTAGAAGAGTGGGTGGGTGGGTGGGTGGGGGTTTAACGTCCTTTTCCACCACATAGGGTGATATCAAAGACGGGGCAACGATGAAAAAGCCAGCACAAATATTTGGCCCCAGCCGGGATCGAACTCACGACCCGAGCATTAGAAGTCCAACGCTCTACCATTTGACCACCCCGGATCCCCGAGAAGTAGATGGAGCAGTAGCAGTAGCAATAGGAGCAGTAGTAGAAGGAGTAGGAGTTGGAGAGATAGGAGGAGGAGGATTTGGAGAGATAGGAGGAGGAGAAGTAGGAGGAAGAGTAGGAGTAGTAGTAGGAGCAATAGTAGGAGCAGTAGTAGTAGGAGTAGGAGTAGCGGTAGCGGTGGTAGTGGTAGTAGTAGTAGTAGTAGCAGTACTGTAGTAGCAAAAGCAGCGACAGTAGTTGCAGTAGTAGCTCCTGTCGATGTCTTTGACATGAAATTAACTACTCTCTCCTGCTCTGTTTAATAATCTGATTCGTCTGGGGAATTAACCATCATGTCGTCGATTCATGAACACTGGAATGGGAGGGGGAAGGGGTCTTTGTAAGGACATATACATGGCGAAATGCTTCTTACCCGACGAGAAGCCGACAGTGGCGTCCTCGTGCTCCCACCAGAAGCGGTCGCAGTCGCGGAGGTTGGCAAACTGCTTGGCAAGCAGGCAAGCGTACGTCTCGCCGACCGAACCGCCCGTCACCGAGGTCTCACTGAGAGCTCCGCTATACAGGTCAATGTCGTCCACGCTCCTACACATACACAGTTAAAGGCACTAGATGTGAGAGACAACAAGAACAAGAACAAGAGCCTTTATTTTACAACGGTAGAAGTCACAGGCATATACATACTAGTTTTAAAACTTGCCGTTGCTACACTACATGAGCTATAAAAAAAAAAAAAAAAAAAAAAAGAGAGAGAGAGAGAGAGGGGGTGGATAAAATGAGACTCATAAGAATTAAACTCTGCGAATGAAGGGATGGTTCCACTTGAACGTTACAATAACTTTGCGGGCATTAATGTTGAATAAATCAAACGGGCTTATTCCATCTTCGCTGAGCCAGCGTTTGTTTTGGAACAGTTTCGTTCGTGAGTGCCGCCTGTACGCTCGACATACTCTGTCTTGGTGATCAGTACAGTTCTTAATGCGATACAACGTTGTTTACACTTTTTGCGCGAGCGGTCAAACATTCAAAAATTCTACGGCTGTTGTTACACTACTGGAGCACTCAGTGTGGTCGTCGCGTCATCCAGTACGCTTCAGTTGGCTCAGTGTGTGTGTGTGTGTGTGTGATTTCCTTTTCTTAGGTAATTTTTGTCTCCTTCTCTTCTTAGTCTTTTCTGAATTTTCCTTTTTTATGGTAGTGTAGCAACGGCAAGTTTGAAAATGGTCTTTGTGTGCCTATAACTTCTTCCGTTGTAAAATAAAGGATCGTTATCGTTATCGTTATCGTTATCGTTATCAGTGCCAGTATTACAAACGCTGTCACTGTCCAGGTGTCTAAGTGGTGTGATGACAGACCACGACAACAGCTCAGAACGACCTGTGAGCATAAAAATGGCAGCATTAGCTCCTTCAAAACCTAACTGCTTTTCTCAGCGTGCTGCCTGCCAGCCTATAAACAGAACGAGTGTACCTGGATATACGCTTTTCATTCCCGCCGCGGCTCACCCTGACATACATACAAGACTCCAGTGTTATAACTGTGGCAAGTGTGTGGTTTGGGTGCTCGAATTAGAAGACATTAGAAGAAGACTGTTCGACAACGTTGTTGTACGGCAGACGTGCGTGTGAAACCTTTAAGGAAAGCAAAGATTAGAAACCTCCTGAATCACCTAAAAAAAAAAAGCAGTGTTGTTGTTGTTGTTGTTGTTGTTGTTTAGTTGGTTGGTTGGTTGGTTGGTTGGTTGGTTTTTGTTTGTTTGTTTGTTTGTTTTTTGTTGTTGTTTTTTGTTGTTTTGTTTTTTTTTTTGGTTGTTTTTTTTTGTGTGTTTTTTTTTGTTTTTTTGTTTTTGTTTTTTTTTTTTTGTTGTTGTTTTTTTTTGGGGGGGGTTTAACCCATTCACTGCCATTGCTTGTGCCTGTAGCCCTGTAGTCGTTCTGGTGTTTAACTGAACAAAAAAAAACCACAATTCTTCACATACATGCATGTTTTGCTTCCTTCGTACAGCATGTCATGTGAAGGAATACTATCAGTGAGTGACCAAAAGCGAGTGTGGCAGTGAAAGGGTTCATCTCTTCGATTGTGAAGAGCACAGTTAGCGATAGCAATGTCTCACGCGTAAGCATTCTCGTATCTATTGCTGGAGGACATCTCATCGAAGCTGGTGATCTTGTCCAGGCCACAATACTCCCTCCACTCATTGTAAGCAGGCAGACCGTGGTCCCGTCCCCGCTGGATGTTGAGCGACGCGATGTCGTAGCCGTCCTGTCCGTCCACCTCAAACAGCTGGTCCGTCATGCCTGTAACGTGTTGGTCGATTGTGTACAGCTAATGACCTCCACAGGACATCATGGCGCCATCCTCATCCTCATGCGTAAAGGAAACTGCCCAAGCTTCAAAGCCTACCCCCACCCCACCCCAACCCCCCCACTCAACACCCCCCCCCCCCCCCGCACCCCCTCCCCCAATCCCCCGAACACCCCCACCCCACCCCAAACGACAAGGGTTGAATACCACTGGAACTGGCGAAGAGTTGGGGCACAAAAAAGTCCACTACATAATAATAATACTAATAATACTATTACTACTACTAATAATAATAGGGCGCCTATCCCCGGGGAGAGAGCTCGAGGCGCCTTACATTCTAAAACCGAAGTTTTTAAAAAAAAAAAAAAAAAAAAGCTCAGTGTACACTACGTAAAAACAACTAAAAAAATTGCTTGATTTCCACATTCAGCACCTAACTGTGTCAATGAAGCCCGTGTTTGAGCTCCTGATACCTGTGTTCGCAACTTAAAACGACACAGCCAAGCGTCTGCACGAGGCATAGCATTGTACAAATAAAAACCAAACACAAAACTTTTCACATACCTTCCGAATACCACCTGTCAGCCCTCTCCGCGTGTTCAGTCACCAAGCCCGAGACCAGGCTGTCCAAACTGTTGAGCACGTAGTAAGGACGGTCGTACAGGTTCACGCTGTCCACCTCCTCGCCGTCGATGAGCAAGTGATCGGGAACCATGGAGTGCCCAAAGCGGAAGGCCGCTGTGGCGAAGACGTTGTAGAGAGTGGCGTCGCACGAGTCATCGTAAGCGTAGGTGGAGGAGAGTCCGTAGGTGCTCATTGTATTACTGCCGAGGATCATCTGGAGATACTCTGTGCAGACAAGAGGGCAGTTAGTATACGTGGTGCTGATAAATGCTCTCTCCAAAGAGAAATGTATGAAGTGACCGGTTTGCGTGTGTAGTCTAAAGGAAGCAGACCCCGTTGGACAACTCCTTAACAAAATCGACAGTTGCTTCCCTGAAAGAAAGTGAGTCGAACGAACGGACAAAAGGATCATAATTTGATGTTTTTGTTTTTTTTTTTGGTTTTTTGTTTGTTTTTGTTTTGTTGTTTGTTTGTTTTGTTGTTTTTTGTTGGTTTTTTTTTTTTTTTTTTTTTTGGGGGGGGGGTTAGATAACAAACAGAGAGGAACAGGCGTGGTGAGATCCTAGCAGGCGTAAGGACACAGGGTTTGTTTGGGAGTTTAACGTCTTTTTCCACCACGTAAGACCTTTGAGGAAAAAGGCCAGCACAAATATTTGGCCCCAGCGCAAAAAAAGTCCCACCTCCACTGGCAGCTTGCCTCTTGTGGCGGCCGCCTGGCATGCACCTTGGGCCACAAAGTACACAAATCACGAAAATCACGCTTTTTCATGACAACAAAAATCATTACAAACTAGCACACTCGCCGAACAGGGTTCTCCAAATTAACACCAAGCATGACCCCACGGCAAGTTTGTGTCCTTACGCCTGAGTGCAGGAACAAAAACAGCATCACCTACCGGAGAAGGTTGCATGACAGCGATGACGATCTTGCGGGCCACTTGGAAGAGTGTCTCGTCGTCCCAGGACTCGTTGTTCTCCGCCAGCTCGCCAGCGATGTAGTTGTGGTAGCGCATGAAGATGGTGTGCAGGGCGCCTAGGCCAGGGTACACGTTCACACGACTGTCGCCTGCACATGACACGGGTCGTAGAGATTTTACTTTATGTCCAGAAGTTCTTCTGACTTTTTAGTTTGGTCTGTGCATGTCGTGTACATGCCAGCCACAGTCTAATCTTTGTTTGTTTGTTTGCTTGTTTTGTTTTGTTGTTTTGTTGTTTGTTTGGGGGTTTTGTTGTTGTTGTCTGTTTTGTTTTGTTTTTGTTGTTTGTTTGTTGTTTTGTTTTGTTTTGTTTTGGGTTTTGTTTGTTTGTTTGTTTGTTTGTTTGTTTGTTTGTTTGTTTGTTTGTTTGTTTGTTTGTTTGTTTGTTTTTGTTGTTGGTTGTTGTTGTTGTTTTTTTTGGGGGGTGTTGTTGTTGTTGTTTTTTGTTTGTTTGTTTGTTGTTGTTGTTTTGGTTTTGTTTTTGTTTTGTTTTTTTGGGGGGGTGTTGTTGTTGTTGGTGGTGGTGTTTTTTTTGAGGGGGGTTGTTTCTTTGTTTTTCGTTTTGTTTTGTTTTAAAATCTACTCCTTAATTTGTATATGTGCATTGCAAAAAATGACTTTACCCTGTTTAAAAAAAAAATACATTATTCCACAACTGTATAAAGCTGTTGCATTACTTGACATTCCTCCATACCCCAAATGAGGAGAAAGGAATAAAAAATCTTTGAATCTTACTTTCGACGTGGTGAACGTTTTGCTAATGAGTCGTTGTTTGTTTGTTTGTTTGTTTGTTTGTTTGTTTGTTTGTTTGTTTGTTTGTTTGTTGTTCTTCCACAATCCATTTCAAAGGTCTATCCATCAAGCCAAACGCAACGCGATCATAGGTACTAAGGGAGAGAACCGATGCCCTCGATTCAGAACCTGACGGCAAAGTTGCTTCTCTTGTTAGCAAACTTACCCGCTTCCAAGCAGTAGTCATCGCTGCCCTCCAGAATACAACTGTTGGTTTCAGATTCGGGCAGATCGTCACCGTTCTTTGTCTTCAAAAGCCCTGAAAATAATGACATACCCGGGTTTATATCCAGTCAAGTCAGGACAGGAAGGGCAGAGCGGTCGGAGAAAATGTGCTATGTGGTACTGGATAATTGCCTGAATAGAGCCCTCGGAGAACATGGGATACTTGATTTTGATCTCTGTGATAAGCAGAGCCATCGGAGAAAATCTGCGTCTGTGGTTTTTAATTTCTCTGAAAGGCAGAAATTTCGGGGGAAAATTCTGCATTAAGGTTTTGGATCTCTGTGATAGGCAGAGCCTTCGGAGAAAATCCGCTTTATACTGACTTTGATTCTCTGGGATAGGCAGAGCCCTCGGAGAAAATATGTTATGTGGATATGGATCTATGTGATGGGAAGAGCCCATGGTTTATGGTTTTGGGTCTCTGGGAAAGACACAGCTCTCAGACCAAAAAAAAAAAAAACTTTATGGTTTGGGATCTCTGCGACAAGAAGACCACTCGGAGAGAAATTAATATGCTTTATGGGATTGGGATCTCGTTGACAAGCAGCAGAACGCTAGGACAAAATTTATGTTTTATGGTTTTGTAGATCTGGGACAGACCTAACTCTCAGAGAAAAATTATGCGATATGGTTTTGGATCTCTGGGATAGGCAGAGCCCTCGGAGAATGATTATGACTGTGCTTTACGGTTTGAGCTCTCTGTGGTAGGCAGACTGATCCCTCGGAGACAAACGCAGAGAAAAGCCATAATACATTATGACTGCTGAGGGCAAACTCCATAGACAACAGTTTGATGTGTTCCACATGCTGAGTGATGACAATCGTTATGTTTGGTTGGTCGTACCTCCATTGAACTCCCTGAGAGCGTCCATGTCGTCGTCGGTGTAGCCGTACACTTGCTGACCGTCAATGTAGGCCGAGAGTTCACTCATCTGCTGACGGACACCTGCCGGGCAAACACAATACACTGTCATTCACACTGGGACCAATGCATGAAGCAAAATGGCGCTAGGGGTTTCGTTGATGGCGGTAGTGTGTGTGTGTGTGTGTGTGCGTGCGTGCGTGCGTGCGTGCGTGCGTGCGTGCGTGCGTGCGTGCGTGCGTGTGTGTGTGTGTGTGTGTGTGTGTGTGTGTGTGTGTGTTGTTGTTGTTGTTGTTGTTTTTGTTGTTTTTGTTGTTTGTGTGTGTGTTGTTGTTGTTGTTGTCGTCGTCGTCGTTGTTGTTGCCGAGGTGTGTGTTGTTGTTGTTTGTTGTTGTTGTTTCTGCTTGTGTTGTAGTTGTTCCATCACGGTGTCGCGCTCACACACCAACTGAGCAAGCCGCTATATGCTATCAAAGAACGTCAAAGTTGATTCCAGGGTTTATGGTACTAGGCTGCTGGCCACGTGACACAAAAGGATAAGAATCAAGAAAACTGTTTTTCAACGTTAAAGGTAGTTACCGTCAGTTTTTCATACCTGCCTTTGCTGATTCTAATACATGTAACATCAATCTAAACAGCAAAGGATAGTAAAACAAGACATCGGCCACAGTACTGATAAAATGGGGTAGCTGTTCCCAATATCGCCCAATATATTCTCGTATTATTAGCAACGCCGTATGACTGCGTGCACTTACCATCGTCGTAGGACTGCGTGCACTTACCATCGTCGTAGGACTGCGTGCACTTACCATCGTCGTATGACTGCGTACACTTACCATCGTTGTGTAACTGTGTACATTTACCATCGCCGTATGACTGTGTACACTTACCATCGTTGTGTAACTGTGTACACTTATTCTCGCCGTATGACTGTGTACATTTACCATCGCCGTATGACGGTGTGCACTTACCATCGTCGTCAGTGACGGGTAGGGACCTGATAAACTCCATACAGCGAGTGGAGACGTTAGTGAAATAGCGATCGCCGTCCGAGATGATGATGGGAAAACACGGACCGCTGTCGACATGAAGGGAAAATACTGATGTGCACATAAAGAATGGAAAAGCAACGACAAAGACACAGTCAACATACACAAAAACTATAATTTATTGCCTCTTTTTTTTTCATTTTCTTTTTTTTTTTTTCTTTTTTTTTTTGTTAAGAAGGAAAACACAGACCGCTGTTGACATGTAAGAAGAAAACTGATGTGTACATATCTGGATAACCTTGGGACAGTAACGTCAAACGTTTGCCACAGACACAGCTTAGACATAAACACTTTTTCCTCTTCTTCTTCCTTTTGCCAACACTAAGAATAACACTCAAATGTTTTTTTGTTGTTGCCCCCCCCCCACCCCCCCCCCCCCCCCTTCGCGATGCCGTACATTGTACGGTGTCGCGGCTGACGGCAATGTACGGTGCGCACACTGTCGCGAACTACATTGTATTAATAATAATAATAATGAGTATTCTATATGCGCTTTACGCAATTTCATGAATCGGCTCAAAGCGCCGCGAATTACACCCAACACGCACGCTCACGTGAATCACACGCATTCTCTCACACACTGGACATAAACACATTACAATCACGTGGTGCGAAGGATCAGCTCAGCTATTTGGGGAGTCGGGGTGGTCGAATGGTAGAGCGTTGGACTTCTAATGCTCGGGTCGTGAGTTCGATCCCGGCTGGGGCCAAATATTTGTGCTGGCTTTTTCATCGTTGCCCCGTCTTTGATATCACCCTATGTGGTGGAAAAGGACGTTAAACCCCCAAACACCCACCCACCCAGCTCAGCTATTTAAATTTCAGAATTTAGAATTGCATTTATTGTTCAAATTTGGTGGGCTAAACATTTCCAAAGCAGAGCGGGAGGAAGCCGGAGTACCCGGAGAGAACCCCCGACGATCGGCCCGACTGAACGGTGCCACATACGAGAAGGAAAAGTTCATTGCCCCGAGTGGGACTCGAACCCACGACCTCTCGCATTGGTGACAAGTCTTAAACCACTAGACCACCGACCGCCCCTACTTTTCTACTAGTTTCGAGTAGGTTACCAATAAATAAAAAGTTTTTTTGTTTTTTTTTCATTTAACTTATCAATCACTAACCACACACACATTGCGTACCCAGTCGTGACGTTAGGGTGCAGAGCATCTGCGTCAGTGACAAGTTCATCATAACAACAGTCGGAAGTGACGCTGTCCTCATCTGCCCAAACATGTCGAACATAATTAAAGCCTCTGTGAACTTCTCTGGCACACAACAGCGTCGTGGAGAACTTTCCATTGAAAACAGTAAGTTATATATATCAAAAAGCAACTAACCAACGTGAAGCCTCGCGTCTCGGTAATATTGCCCCAAGGCTTGAATAAAGCGAAGCGACGATTGGCTGGGATGGTCTATTTATAGAAATTCGCAAATAACGACCATACAAGAAAAGCGCGGCGTTCGAAGACTGCCGTATTTCTCAAATACTAGATGCCGCGAAATTAAGAAAAGGCTTCCATACCCAAATGGAGACACCACGTCCTCCGGCAAAGAGCGGCCTTAGAGGTTCGACAGTGGCTTTTTTTTTTTTTTTTTATTCAACGCGAATATAAAGCCTTCACAAAAAGTTAAGGACCACTTGCAAATATCATTCAACTTGTGTCGTGGTGGCATGCTGGTGTAGTGCTGAAACAGGCACAAGAGGCTCATGTATTTATTTTAAGTATCATCATCGTCGTCATCATCATCAGTCATCATCATCATCATCATGGATATTTAAACCAGGCCCCCCTTCCTCCCTGCCCAGGAGTTCATGCGCCTTACAATCAACACACGAACACTCACACTGAAACACACCAACATGACAAAATAATGGCGTTTAAAACTGAAAACGCCGGTACGCACTGGCGCACTGTCTTCCTGCTTACGTCTATGCTGGTCACGGCATTTGTAACAAAACAGCTGTAATAAACTTTGACTGACTTGAAAAGCACGCTGGTCTGGTCAGTCTAGAATAGTGTATAAGTGTATTGACGCAGAACCCATTTGTTCCCCCAGCACGCAGTACATTGCTCTTGTTATCTGGAATCTGTGAGACTATCGAAAAGTGCTGACGCTGTGGAAAGGGCCGCTCGCTTTGTATACGGCACTGGAGAGAACGTTTCGCTTCGTCAGTTTTTCAGCGGGTATAAACATGTCCGTAGCAAGGGTCTGGTGATCACATCGTGACCAGATGATTACTCTTCTGGTCAAGCTACACAGAGAACATGGAGAGAGAGAGAGAGAGAGAGAGAGAGAGAGAGAGAGAGAGAGAGAGAAATTGAAAATGAAATAACTTTATTTCAAAACGCATGCATGACCTAGTATGTCCATATATATGTAAACGTGTGGTACCTATGATTATTTGTTCTTTGTTGCTAATAGATATTTGAAGAGGCTGTTTTTAAACGATGAGGCTGACCGACTGTGCCTAACATGGACAGGAAGTGAATTCCACAATGAAGTTCCGGAAAATGCGAAACTACTTTTATACATGTCAATGCGGGGACGGGGAATTCTAAAAGTTAGTCCTAACCTAGAGTCTATGGATGTGGATTCTGAGAGAGTACATGCAAGATATTCCGGAACTAACTTTTTCCGGAGTTTGTACATAAACATTCCTTTGTTGAATTGAAAGTGGCACTGTAGGGGGAGAATTTATAACAGTTTTAAGTTTTGGATCTGTTGAGAAGGTTGGTACTGGTAATATTAATTTTGCAGCTCTCCTGTGTAAAGAATTCAGCCTCTTCAAATGAACTTCACTCGAACCATCCCACACTGTTGACACATAGTCTATGTGGGACTTGATATGGGCATTGTAGAATAACTTACGCGTGTCAGCATCTGTTATGAATCGCAACTTTGACAGCATGTACAAATTTCGAGAGACGCTGTTACAAACATTATTGATGTGGGGTTCCCACTGAAGCTGACAATCAATAGTAAGACCAAGCAGTCGGTGCTGTGTGACCTGTTTTAAAGTGCTGTCATTGAGGGACAAATGAGAGTCAAAGGTGCAATGTGACGCTTTTGGCGTGTAGCTATCACCATACATTCAGTTTTGGTTGGGTTAAGCACCATAGCATTTAAGTCGCACCAGTCAGAGACATCTTGCAGTCCCTTCTGGAGACGCTTGCTAATGACTGTGATATTTTTGTCGGGAGTGTGAAGTGTTGTGTCATCAGCAAACATCGCATATGACATCTTCGCTCAAGTGGAGATGTAAATCATTAATAAATATACAGAATAGTAGCGGCCCAAGGACAGAGCCCTGAGGCACACCATGTTTAACTAAACCTTGGAAGGAATATGATCCATTAAGAAGCGTAGGTACGATTCGAAAAACGTAACAAAGAGAGAGAGAGAGAGAGAGAGAGAGAGAGAGCACATCTTCACATCTTCATCATACATCATAAGGTGAAACATACATTTGATCGGAGATGAGGGGTGAGGGAGGGGCGGGGCTGTTGGAGTGAGGGGGGGGGTATCAACAATTGAAAAATGAAACTTTCATTTTTAATCAACGAACGATAATACCCCTATCGAACACTAACAGAAGTTTGTATTGTCTGTGCTGCCCATGCCTGTTTTCAGAAGGATAGCCAACTCGCCAGAACAGCAATGGCCCAAAAGAGCCGAGTCAATGGAAACATGATAAAGCCGGGAAAAATTGTTTTGTTTTGTATCCAATCTCTGGGGTCGTACCGTTTATCAAGCCTCCGTTGCATAATTTGATAGTCAAAGCTACCGCGGTAGTGTCATTTCCTTGCAGCTTCAAACATCTGGGAGGATATCGTTTAATGCACGACGAATGCGGCCCCAGAACGCGTCTTTAGACTCAGCCCCAGCCTCCCATTCGATATAAGTCGTTGTTTTCATCAAGGCCTCCATGGCGGGCGTTATGTCACGTGACGGAATGTCATGAAGCAGCACCACCAGAAGCGTGTCGTCATATTCCATCACGTGACTCAGGCACAACTGCAGCTCGAACTGACACCATTCGCTTTCTGCGAAGTTCTTGGAGAACACCATCATCATCGTCTTGCTGGCCTGCACGTTCTCCATGATGTTCACGACGACAGGGACGCCCGGCGTGAAGTCACGTTGGTGTATGCACAGTCGAAGCCCCAACCCCGTCTCCAGCATCGGCACCAGGTGCGTGCGGACCCAGTCCAGATCCTCGCTGTCGTACGCCACAAAGACATCGTAGCGGAACTCTCTCTCCTGCAGGCGATTGAGTCTGTTCTCCTGTCTCCAGAACGCTCCGTACAGCATCAGCCGAATGTACCACCGGTGACGAAGGAGTAAGAAGAAAACAAGCCGGCAGAACCACCCCGGCTCCGTACGCCATCGGTAGGCTTCGGGCGGCAAGGAGGGACGGTACATGGCCGCCTTCACTGACCAGCGGTAGCGGTAAACCGCAACGCCCACAAGCAGCAGCAAAGTTAGAAAAACAACTGTGACTATGATGACCGAGTGGACATAGTGATTCAGAAGACAGGCTTGATCGGGTATGTAGAAAGACTGCAGCATGGTGTTGGGTATGTTTGCACACATGTAGCTCTGAAACGGTGTTTGATTTCTAAAAAGAGAGGGCACAGTATGGAACCACTCAAGAAACCAGATTAAATCACAGGAACACTTGAACGGGTTGTCGCTGAGGTCTAGTGCCCTGAGACGCGAACGGATTGTCATATCGAATGTTGACTCTTTAACAACTGATATGCTGTTTCTAGACAAATCAAGAAATTCTAAAGACACTAAACTGTCAAAAGTACCATCAGGTATATTCGTCAGTTCATTTGAACCCAGCGAGAGAAACTTCAAGTCTGTAAGGTTTGCAAACATACCGGCACTGATTTGTTTGATGGAGGCAGACCGTATAGACAGAATCAACAGGCGACTGACGTGACCGAGTAGAGACGTGAATTTTTCTTCACTGACACGACTAAAGTCATTGCCGTCTAGTTTCAGGTACTGAAGTTCAGGACAGCCAGCAAAACAGCCAGAGTTTACGCTGCGTGCAGCAAAATCGATTCCACTTGATTCCATGGAAATTTCCTCGAGATTCGGATTTCTGAAAGCGTACATTCTCATGGTCAATTCGCCGAAAACTTGGAGTCTACTTAGATCTATACGTTGTAGGGAAGGAAATATTTTCTGGCTGAAAGAGTCTTTCACAACTGCGCCTATAGACAAATCTTGTAAAGATAACATTTGCAAGTTTGGTAGGCACATACGCTGGTAAGGACTGAGAAATATCCTGTTGCTTGATATGTTCAGAAATAGGAGGTTAGGAAACAACGACACTTTGTTATCTCCTCCACACGTGTCCAAAAACTGAGTCAATGCGTTATAGTCCAAGGAAAGCCCAGTTAACTGTGGTAAGGAGGCTGAGCGTAGTAATTCACTCGACAAGTAGTTCCCGCCCAGGTGGAGAAACTCTAGGCTCGGGAGTGATTGAAAGACTGCCATGTTCAGAGATTTCATATTATTTCCATTGAGACAGAGTTTCTCAAGGTGAGGAAGGTGGTATTTGTCAAATGTTCCACCAGGCGGCGAGTCCAGGCGATTGCTTGAGAGATCTAGTATTTTCAGCGTGGTGACCGACAAAGCAGGAGCCAGTGTGGTGTAGTTCAAGTGGTTGCTGCCCAGAATAAGGGCCTCAAGGTTTCTCATAGGAAGGAAAGCACGAGGACTCATTGACTTCAGGCCATTGCCTGTAAGATCGATCAATTCAACGTTTGTGATGTTGACGAAGAAGTTGTCATTGGAAATGTTTCGTAACGAATTGTAGGCGAAAATCACTTGAGTTATCTCAGGTGGAAATAGTGGGATGTAGGTGAGGTTTCGGCGGGAACAGTCAGCTGTTTCATCTTTACACCGACAGTAGCCGTCTCCACACAGATCAAAGTCTCCCAAAATGGTTGTTGTCCAACCGCACGTTCCATGAGATGTATTCGTGATGCCGCTGTGTAAAGAAAGGTCCAAGTCGAGAGTGTGGTGTTGCTGATGGGGGAAGACTGGCAGTGATGAGTCTTTTACAAGTGCACCGGTCACCAGCCACACGAACAGCACGAGCAAGGTCAGACACATCTGCCGCACTTTCATCATCTTCTCAGCAGCTGCATCAAGGAGAATACAAACATTGTGAATACACTGGCTAGCTAGACATGAAATGGTCACTGTCATTGTAATTCTGACTCAACAACAACAATAATAATAATAATAATAGCGTATGATATCAGCTCTAGGCGCTTTATTGATGTAAAACACAGAACACAACAAATATGCACATGAACAAATGTACCTCAATACATGCATAATTATTGTCTCCGACCGAAATGTGCCGAAGATACTTTGTCCCTGATACTTTCATGCTATAGTTATAGTCGGACTGGCTGAGGTTTAGGATTAATAACTAAATATTAGGGGATTTTTATACTATGTAGACCGACTGCAGTTCAGCATCAGATTGAGTGAGAGTTGGGTTGCAAAATGTTTCACGCGAAGTCTGTAGTACCATCAGGACCAGTAATTTTCCTCGGTTCAATCTGATGATAATTATACCTTAAGAACATTTTACTTTTCTTTTCTTTTCCAAAAACGCCGGCTGGTTTTGTTGTACTACAGATCCCACACAAAAAAAGGATGAAAGTTGTGATTTTCAAAACAAAAATACTTCTTTTTTACTTCTTCAGCAAACTGTTTGTCATCTTTGTTACAAGAGGGAGTTGACCTAGACGAAATCCCTTCCTGTTTCTGAGTGTAATTGTTAGAAGTTGTAAAAGTTGTGATGTTCTCTAACTTTTCATACCTCTGATCGGACAGGGTTTGATAAAATGTAGTATTGCAGGAAAATACTCCTAATTACAGTAATAGGAAGCTGTGTAAAATAAATATAGAAATAATGAGTATTGTATAGGCGCTTTACCTAAATTTATGAATCGGCTCAAAGCGCCGCGAACTGAACCCAACACGCACGCTCACGTGAATCACACGCATTCCCTCACACACTGGACTAAACACATTACAATCATGTGGTGCGAAGGGTCAGCTCAGCTATTTAAGTTTCGGAATTTAGAATAGCATTTTTTTTCAAATGTTGTGGGCTGAACATTTCCAAAGCAGAGGGGAGAAAGCCGGAGTATCCGGAAAGAACCCCCGACGATCGGCCCGAATGATCGGTGCCACATACGAGAAGGAAAAATTCTTTGCCCCGAGTGGGACTCGAACCCGTGACCTCTTGCATTGGTGACAAGTCTCTTAACCACTAGACCACCGACCGCCCCTGAAACAGGACATCAATAAATAAAATAAAAACAATAACAACAACAACAAAAGCAGGGAAATATTTATCACCTCAAGAAGCAGCTGGTTTTCACGATCAGAAAGACGCTGTTCCAAGCCTTGCTGCCCTTGTCGATTCACCTCAGTAGGGGCAAGATGCTCGCACAAAGGAGTCAGCGACGACACTGGCGGATGGCCTTGCCTGTGCGTTTACATATTACACGAAGTAGAACGCGAGTTCACGTAAACGCTAACGATTTTAGTCATGACACCTAATGGCGTGACTGTAACATTATACATCAACTACAGTTTGCTTTCTTTCAATAAGATTAGGAAAGTGTTATTGTCTTGATTTCCCACCTGGTTTTCTCTTTTGTGTCCTATCAACACGACCATTTCACAATCAAGGAAATAATTGCATTGAATGGTTTTCGGGGAAACTGTGATACTTCCTTGTAACACGAATCGCAAGTCCGCCTTCTTTTTACCTCCTTCTTTGCGGACTTGCGATTCGTGTCACACAACCCTCATACTTTTGAACAAGGAAAAAAAACATTGGTAATTACATATCTTTCCTTCTTAAAAAGCATTGGTGTGTTTGCACCCAAGTCGTATGACGCGCAAGTTTTTAGGCGCCGCACGGCGAAGGTTAATGGTCGAGACCCGATCCAGAGTCCTGAGCCAAAATTTGTGCTATCTTTTGTTTCCTTCGATCCCCGTCTTTAATATCCCTCTTGTGGTGGCTAATCCGCAAATACCCAAACAACAAACCAACTCTTTTTATCTTTGATTAGCTCTAACCGGACACTCTGTTGTTGTTGTTGTTGCTGTTGTTGTTGTTGTTTTCTTTTTGTTCTTTTTCTTTTTCTTTTTTTCTTTTTTTTGGGGGGGGATGGGGGGGCTGGGTTCTCTTGAAACTGTGATACAATGACACACTGACAAAAAGAATTATATTGAATTTCCCTCTTTAGGGATAAATAAAGTGGGTTTCTGTTGTTTTTTTTTTTTCGATTAAGAGCAGGGACAGTAGAGTACAGGTGTTACCCGGTCAGATGAGGTCCAGCTCAGAAAAGGCCAAGACTCATCGAACTTGACCTGAGGGTTTCACTGCTCACAAGCGGCTTCCTTGGGAGAGAGAGGAATAGAATTTCGCAGTGAAGCCAATAATGTCTGGCTTCCGATTATACCCCCACACACAAAACGTCTACGCACGTCTCCACACACACACACACACACACACACACACACACACACACACACACACACACACACACACACACACACACAAAGCCTGCAAGAGAAGAAACAACACGAGAATTCATGAAGCAAATCGTGCACCAGGACGGAGACGGATATGGACAAGGGAGAGGGTCGCCATTTTCTTTCTTCAGGCGGGGAACTTGCTTATCTGGGGGAGGAAAAATCAAACAAACCAGACGACACAGGGTATCGAAGAAGCTTTTTCAAAGATCGGAGAGTTCACACTGAGAATGAATTAAAATTCAATCAAAAAGATTCAGCTGTTTACAAACTGAACAAGAGGAAAGAAAAAAAAAACCCAACGTTCGCTTCTTTGGCACACTTCAAAGCGTGGGTGGAATATTGTTGTTGTTGTTGGGGGGGGGGGGGGTTCTTATGTCGAGTTTTAATATTTTAACTGTACCTGAAGATTTTAGTAGTATTCGTATTGTTGTTATTCAGATCAGTGATGACTTGTGTTACACGTGGCAATTAAAGAACAAAAGTACATTACTAACAATGAGTGGAATACAGACAAAGAGTCTGTGTGGGTAAAGTTTCAGGAGTTAGTCAACAGGTGGCAACAGAGCGCCAAAAGAATTTCATTCACACCGGTGCTTTTATGTGAGCGAAATTGATCAGTGTGAAAAACAACAGAAGGGTCAGGTGTTCTACAGACAGACAGTACAAGCAACATACATTGATCTGCAGCTGTTCAACAATAGAGCCTTTTTCAAGGGAAACCTTCCACCTGTCTCAATCGGTAGAAACACGCGAAAAGTACCATCTGAATGTAAACCTGAGGCGTGCGCGAGAGTACAAAGGTGCTATAGTCACGGTACACGGAGCTAGCGTGTGACCATCTGGGGACGTAGAGGCGCGCCGATGCGATCTGGCGAAGAAATAAAATACAGGGCTATCGCGCTGACAGTAGACTCAGGTTCATGGGTCTGACCGAATTAGTCTATGGCCTCGCACTCTAGTCTTATAATCTTTAAAGTTATCTTACCGTCGTCGTACACGCGGTGGATTATTCGTTTGAGAGTGGCGCGGTGCGCTCCCCTCTCCGGGCTGTTGGCGTTGTTGCAGCTTCCGTCCGCTGTACGGTAGATGGCGCTAGTAAGGCAAGATGTCTGTCGTTCTTCTCTGCACGCCGTTGCCATCGTCGGCATCAAAATCATATTGTTACTCATATGATAATAATGATAAGTGTAATACTACGCTCGTTTGTGTTTTCAGATGGGTCCCTCGAACACTGATAATGCACGTGGGTCAAACAAAGGCGTACGTTTAGGATCAACAATGAATTAACAAAAACAAACAAAAACCAATATTACTAGGTACAGATGGACATCCAGAAATACTGATAAAGATCACACATTTCTTGGTGGGTGGTTCAGCGTGGCGTACGAAACATATTTAATGATACGCCGGCTGTTTAAGGGTTCAAGAATAAGAAAACGGTCATCTTTTGCTAGCCAGGTTTTTCTCTGGCCTATGCAAGGCCGCCGCAATATGCAGAATTGATAGTTGGAGTATGTAAGGAAAGCTTCAACAAATAAACTTTAAAATATTGCAAAGTGGACATGCATACCTGTTCCGACGAACAGTTTCTAGCAAAACAAAATGGAAATTGTGTTGCTTTCACATAGATATCAACAGCCAAAAGGATACCGAAACACAAAGTTTGACTCAAGTCTTTAGAAGCGTTCTTTGGTTTGATTATAAGATTACTCACCTGAACAGAGTACACTGTTCTCAACGGGGGAGTTTCACCTTCTGACACTTAGTTTGTCCATTGACTTTTCTTGTGTGCATATATTGTCCACTGGCCTTAGGTTGGGTGAGACAGATGCTGGCAAATCAGTATAACACAAAGGTGCAAGCATCTCTATCTCTCCCCCCACCCCCTCTCTCTCTCTCTCTCTCTCTCTCGTGCGCGCGCACGCACACACACACACACACACACACACACACACACACACACACACACACACACACACACACACGCACACACACACACACACACACACACACACACACACACACACACACACAGAGCAGCAGCAGCAGCAGCAGCAGCAGCAACGCCGGTAAATACAGCGGCACGCCTAGTAGTGTACCATCGTGATTCTTTATTCTGTTATAGTTTTGGTGACAGGGCAACTTGCACTTTCATGAAATTGTTCTCTCTTCTACTTCTTCTTGTGTTTGACTAGCTTAGTTCGCGTTTAGTTCTATGGTCTGTAACAGGTGATTACACAATACTGGAGACAGGCGTGCTGCGGCAGTTCCTCCAGTCGTATAGTCAACTGAGGTCCAACTCAGAAAAGACCAAGATCCATTGAACCTGACCTCAGGCTTTCACAGCTCTCAAGTGGGTTCCTTGGGAGAGAGAAAGAAAACAAAATAAGTCAATGGTGTCTGTAGTTAAATATTTACACAAACACATGCGCACAAACACGCGCGCGCACACACACACACACACACACACACACACACACACACACACACACACACACACACACACACACACTTGCGGAGGGGGTAGACGAAAAGGTTATCCCCCTAACACCAACCCGCCCCGCCCTCTCATACCCCTGGGGAAAAAAAAAGAGAATTCGGGAAGCATACACTCCAAAGTGCACTGACCACATTTAAAAATCCCCCCTCCCCCATCCCCCCTCTCTAAAAAACCAAGATAAGCATACACTTCAAAGTGTCACCAGACTGCACAGACCTGGGCCCGTATGTAAAACTCGAGGTTAATTTAACCCACGGCTACAGGCCTAACCCAGACTAGGACAAAAGAAACCCCAAAACAAAATTAAATTTAAAAAAAGGAAACGGAGAAAGAAAGACAAAAATCCTTCTATAACGACACAGGCACCTTGCTGGAATGGACCCGCTTCCTGATTTAAAACAAAAAACGAAAGAAAATTAATACCTAGACTCTAACCCGGGGCTAAACTCCCTAACCCCGACTTCTACATGCGAGCCCAGCACCACATTTTTAAATCCGGTGTAAACCATACCCCTTCACATGAGTCCAGCAGGGGCCAAATGTTTGTGCTGACCTTTTCTCATTGCCCAGTGTTTGTCATCGCCCACATGTGGTGGGAAAGGACGCTAAACCCTCAAACGCCCACCTAAACTAGACCCGTGAAACAAAGCCTACAAGCCAAACAAAACAAAAACCAAATCCGCTGCATGGCGTGTTACCGGTTGCTGTCGACGATCTCAAAGGCGTTACCCTGGATCTGGTCGATGTTGGTGGTGAGACAGATCACGTTGGACAGTCTCATCCGCCGTATCTCCCGCTGCTGGTTGGTACGCCTTTCTGTTGACAAATAAACATACGTATTAATTCTAAAAACAGTTTCCTCTTTTCAAGAACGTAGTTGTGATCACTGAACACGTGAGAAAACTGCCTTTAAAATCGCCCGTTCAGCCTAGCCCAGACACTTTATTAACTCTTAAATGCCCTAGCCCGACTACCCGCTGATAAGACTGGTTAAAAAGAACAAGCCACTGCACACAAGTAGGAGCCACTTCAAGAAACTATTCTCTGGGGTGAGCGGTGGTCTAATAGGTAGCGCGTCGGATTTAGCCGCTGCGCTACTGAACGGCCGTCACCAATGTGACGGCGATGAAGCGTGGGTTCGAGCCCAGGTCGAGCTTGTGATACATGTATATGATACCGGTTTTTTTCTTGCTGCCGGGCTGCTCATCGGGGGTTTCTCTCCGGGTTATCCGGCTTTCCTCCCCCAGCAAAATTGTAAAAAAAAAAATAGGATAGGTATTGGGTGGCGCTGCCACGCGGCGACGCGCTTCCCCCGGGGGGAAGCAGCCCGAATTTCCCGAAAGGGATAATAAAGTAGTAGTAAAAAAAAATTAAAAAAATACGCAAAGCTTGGGCCTTCCCGCTAGACATGAGACCCATATATATATTGCGTAATAGTGGTATTGCGCCTAGGAGATGATAAGTTGCAATATTTGCTGTAAATGCGCTTAGTATTTATCTTTGTTTTACCTAGTTGTAATTGTCATTTGTTTTCTACGCTTTTTTGTAACCGGGAGTTCGATAAATTAGCATGAAGGTGCAGCGTCTCCTGCATGTCCTAGGTTTATATTGCCCCGTAGACCAGTTTGCACCCTTTGTCCAACGTTACATTTTTGTTTTTTTCATGTAGTGCAGGCACACTCAGCCGCGAATTAGTCTTTGTGGCTTGCGCGGCTTTAAGCCCTAAAAACTCACTCACTCACTCACTCGCGTAATAGTGGCTCCCTGTGCCTTCTAGTGATCTGAAGATTTTAAGGAAAACTGCGATTTCTGCATGGGCTTTTATTTTTCTTTTTTTTAAGAGCTAAAGTGGCCAAGCAAAGTAACCAGTCACAGCCACATCATTCTCTCGAGTTTGAATTTTTTTACCGTCGGAGAAGCCAATGGTGGTGTTGGTGTTCTCAAACCAGAACCGGTCGCAGTTTCGGATATTGGCGAACTGTTTCCCCAGCAGGCACGCGTAGGTCGGCCCCACAATGCCGTTCCTCACTGGCCGCTCGTTCAAGGCGCCGCTGTACAGGTCCACGTCATTCACGTCGTTGCTGGAATAAAAATGACTAGGAATATTTTCTCCCTATTGTGTTTCGCTTAAAGGCGCACCTTCCTATATTTCTATGCTTACAAATCCTTAGGAGCTCTTTTTGTACTGTCTAAGCGTTGTACCACATGGACACCTGCACAGTGACAGCATCTGAGGCACTGAGCCAACAGAAGGCTTCAGGCTAGGGTGTTTAAGGCAACCGCTGAGGAGAAGGATTTGAATTCTCGCTCGGGCAGCCTTCATACGGCACTGTATTGCATTCACAGCTTTACTAATCATTAAAATGCACTTTTTGGGTCGTCCAAAACATAAGCTGACTTGGTAACTGTTATCTCCTATAGATGACCATGGTCTCAGACATTATGATCACGATATAGAACTCTTTTGTCAACCACGAGGGTGGTTTCAAAGCTAGGGACACTTGGAAAAAAAGCCTTTAAAAAATTGTGCTCTGTCGAGATTCGAACCATTGACCGTCAAGTCTCGAGTCTGATGCTCTACTGGTTAAACCACCCGACCTGTTCGTTTGGAGTGTTATATCTCGGTGACGCCAATGGTGAAGCAACGAGGCAAGCGCCAGCAGACATATACATATATATACTGTTAGCTTCTAACCGGCAATCGAATTCATCACCGGAGCATTGACAGTTCTACATTCTCCCAGTTCGGCTCCAGGTCCAGCAAAGCCATGCAGAATAGAGAGAACCCCCAACGATCGGCCCGAATGAACGCACGAGACGGAAAAATTCTTTGCTCCGAGTGGGACTCAAACCTGATCTCTCGCATTGGGGACGAAATCTCTTAACCACTAGACCACCGAAAACCCGACTGGTTTGACTGGAGTGTTACTGCTAACCGATCCCCAAAGCCACGAAGGACGCAGGGCAACACTACACATACCCGTATGCGTTTTGGAATCTCCTGGCCGAATCCAGTTCGGTTATAGAAGTGAAGGGTTCGACTCCCTCACACAGCTCCCTCCACTTGTTGTAGGCCGGCAGACCGTGGTCCCTCCCTCGCTGGATGTTGAGAGAGGCGATGTCGGTACCCATGAACTCTCCAGCCGACCTCTCGAACAGATGGTCGGTCATTCCTGGAGAAAGCCATGGTCGTTTGGGATTTTTGTACATGTCCACCAGGTACGGGTGGTGTCACGAATGGGATAACGATGAAAAAGCTAGCAGAATATTTTGGACTTCACAGCCAGGAGCCAAACTCACGATCCGATCATTCATAGTCTCCAGCGCTAGCAGGTCGGCTACCCGGCTCCCGAATGTCCGAAATGCGCGAGCACACCACACACACACACACACACACACACACCACACAACCACCACACACACACACACACACACACACACACGCACGCACGCACAGGCACACACACACGCACGCACACACACAACACACCACACACACACACACACACACACACCACACACACACACACACACACAAACCCGACGTTTTACACTAACTCGAATACGGTTTATGTTAAACTGAAAACGAAGTGGGAAATGTTCAGGTAGCCAAGAGACAGAACGCTGATGACAAAAATTCAGACCTGATACTAGTGTTTTCGCAGAGGTGCCTTCTTTGAAATCATTTCCGTAATACTTTAAAAAAAAAAAAAAAAAACCCGACACTTCCGAATGAAAGCACATGCACCCATCGTCCGTGCAGAAGCAGCAGACATATGGTTTGCACCACAACCGTCTCCTAAGAGTAAGATTTCAGTGACTCACCCTCTGAATACCATCTATCCGCGCGCTCAGCAGTTCTTGACACGATTCCGGACAGCAGACTGTCTAGGCTGTTCAGCACGTACTCGGGCCTCTCAAACAGGTCCACGTTCTCCTTCTCCTCGCCGTCGATAAGCAGGCCATCGGGAACCATGGAGTGCCCAAAGCGGAAAGCCGCCGTGGAGAACACGTTGTAGAGAGAGGCATCGCACGACTCATTGTAGGACCAGGCTGAATTCAGGCCGAAGGTCGTCATGGCGTCTCGGCCGAGGATCAGGGGAAGGTATTCTGTTGGGGTAGAGCCATGAGAATCATGTGAAGGCTGGACCCAGATCTCATAGTCTTTGAGGCCACAAAAGGGATGGGACGCCATGTAGGCTTACTATTACCATTTAGGTACTCATCGTATACTCCAGTCAAACTCTTCGAAGCGTAAGCGCACCCACAAAGTTCTCCCTTTTGAAAGTTCTTCGCCGAAATCTGAGAGAGAGAGAGAGAGGGGGGGGGGGGGGCGCGGGCGCACGCGCGTTTAGCTGCGTTGTCTCATTATTTCGGAAACGCACCCCCTGCCCGTCTGACAGACTTCACAGACATTGATCGTTTCAAGTCTGACTTGAAAATACATCTGTTCGAACTACCTTTTGACCGAGTCATTACTGTATTCCTTCCCTTGATTCAGCTGCTGTTTGTTTCACATTTGTTGTCATCTGTGTGGTATGAATGCGGGAGTATGGGCATTGAGTCATGTTTAGAGAATTGCGTGTGATTCATTATTATTCATTAGTTTCAACTCTGCTATAAGCACACTGGAAAGTGTCACGGCCACTGTACACAATGAACCGGAAGTGACGCAATAGTCGAAAGTCTCGTCTTTTTAATGAGGTTGCCGACGATACAGTACGTTGCGTACTACGTCACTGGCGAAACTGAATGCGGCGTTCAGTATCGGGGAAAAAATCAAATATGACAGAAACCATTTCCACGCTAAGAGAAAGAGTATCAAAGTACCGCTGTAAGTGATGCGTTGCAGGACGGCGATGACAATCTTCCTGGCTGTCTGAAACAGCTGTTCCTCTCCCCAGTCACCGTGGTTGGATTTCAGTGTGTCGGCCACGTAGTTATGAAATCGCATGAACACGGTGTGCAGAGCGCCGAGACCGGGGTAAATGTTCACACGGAAATCACCTGCATGGTAGAGGAACCATACCTATCATACGCTTAAACCTCATCAAAGAGATAAACCAACCGTAGGAAACAGTTCCGCCCCCTCCATACACTTCCATATACCTCTCGTCCAAACTCTACCTCCCCTCAAGGGGAGCCGGGACAGCCGGATGGTAGAGCGTTGGATTCTCAATGCTCGGGTCATGAGTTCAAATCCCGGTTGGGGCCAAATATCTGTGCTGGCCTTTATCTCGTTGCCCCGTCTTTGATATCACCCATACGTGGTGGAAAAGGACGTTTAACTCCCAAACACCCAGCCACCCCTATCTCCCCTAAAAAAAAAGGGTCCGACTTGTTGGAATGATCTTCCAGTTTCGATCAGATATGCAGACACAAACAAAACTATCTTTCAAAACAAATCTGAAAACCCACCTCTTCACAGCCTTCAACCACTGAATAGCTGTTGCTTCATCATTTTGCCGTGCGTGCGTGCGTGCGTGCGTGCGTGCGTGTGTGTGTGTGTGTGTGTGTGTGTGTGTGTGTGTGTGTGTGTGTGTGTGTGTGTGTGTGTGTGTGTGTGTGTGTGTGTGTGTGTGTAGGCCAGGGGCAGCCCGTGTATGATGCTGCACATTATGTGTTTGTAGTTAAATGTATGTGTGGAAGCATGTTGCGTGTGTTTCTGGGTGAGTGAGTGTGTGTTGACTGTAAGGCGCCCTGAGCTCCCGCGAGAGGGAGGGCGTCCCTTAAGTACCCATTTTATGATTATTATTATTATTATTAGGTATGTACGTATGTGTTTATGTAGATATGTACACACAATGGTCGCCATGCAATCAGTGCTTGTTTAAGTGCATGCCCATGTGTCAAACTATGTCTTGATCCAGTATGTCCCTGCACCTGTATGTATTTATGTTTGTATATATACTCAAAAAAGAGTAATTAAAAAAAAACGCTAACCAAAAGTGTATGGAGTGGGTCCAGCCCAAGGTAACTGTATAACGCCTCCCTCTCTCTAAAAATCTGACAGGTACTGTCAGATACTCTGATTATCTTTGGGATGGCAGAATGTTTCAATACAGACTCAGTTTTTGGTCTGCTCATCCTGCTGGCAAAATATCATATTGATGTGAGTCGTCTGAAAGAAACTGTACCTGACTTAAATGTTTTCATAGGCCTTGTAAAGCACCAATATGCTATAGAGAGATACCGCCATGGAATATCAGGAAAACTTAATAGATTTGATATGAACTGGATGCCATACAGAGGGCTTGTGATGTGAGGCATATAGTGAATATCCAACATCTGCAACCTCGTGTACTATACAATCTGTGTGTCCATTAAGATATAGAATGCATTTTTTTTTCTTTTGCTGCTTTGTGCGTGCGTGCGTGCGTGCGTGCGTGCGTGGTGTGTGTGTGTGTGTGTGTGTGTGTGTGTGTGTGTGTGTGTGTGTGTGTGTGTGTGTGTGTGTGTGTGTGTGCTCCTTGTGTCTGTCTCCTGTATGGGTGTTGTGAGGGGGTGGGCGGGGGGGGGAATAAGGTAATGTATGTGTGATGAATGTACTATTGCAAGATGTATTTGTATAAATGTAGGAGTTGGTGTTGGTTGAGAGATGTTCGTAAAAGGCATAAGGATATCATTGTTTTTCTTCTGCTAACCATTTTGAAAGATGTAGTTGTATCAATGTATGTTTGTTCGATCTGATGTCTATGAAAAAAAAAAATAAAAAAAAACAGATTTAAAAAAAAAAAAACAGATTCACGAGATTCAGTACCTGCCGCCATACAGTAGTCGGGCTCGCTTGGCTGAATGCAGACTTTTGTTGAATTCGTTTCCGATTCTGGCAAGTTGTTGTTCTTCGTCTTCAGTCGACCTGCGCAAAAAAACACAAGCTCAGGATGTGTGTGTGTAATTCTAGCGATGAAGTATGTAAAGCTATTTTGGTGCAAATGCGTAAGGATCCAGTGAGCGTTAGGGAATCCTGTCTGTTGAAGAGTTTTTTCTTCTCCTTTGAACATTCCTCATATGTATTATAAGTATTTCTAACAGAATAGTAAGGAAAGGGTGTTTGGGGGTTTTACGTCCTTTTGCACAAAGTAAGGGTGATATCAACGGCGAGGCAACGAGAAAAAGGCCAGCACAAATATGTGGCCCCAGCCGGGATTCGAACTGACGACCCGAGCATTGGGAGTCCATTCGGCTATTCCGGCTCCCCAGTAAGGAAAGGACAACCCATAGGAAATAACTGAGTCTGTTTTTGGAGGATGATTTTTCACTTGATAACGGTATTATCCTTACTCTTAACGTGCATCTACCATAATCTTGAAATATGGCCTAACCGCCTGTAAAATCCACGCTGAAAAACAAACAGCATTTCAAGGAAATATCCATGGGAAACAACTCCTTTACCAACGCAGTCCACTCTGGCTATTTGTATTATATCGCCGGGTACGAATGTCAGAAAGACTAGGACAGTATAAAAGAAAATGTAACTCGTCTTCAATATCAAGCTGACACAGTGGACATATTTTACTCAGGGGTTCAGCATCAGCGTAACACAGATTATGAACTTTAATCAGTGAAACGCCAAACCTGAACCTTATCAGACAAGTTCGAATGATGTGGCACTGTACATGACTGAACAGTGAACTCAATGACCAAGAAGACTTAAATGAATGGAAGAAATCAAAACGCTCCTTTGTTGACATATCAAAGGATCCAAGCAGCTTTCGACTCACTTTGCTAATGGCCTCAAGCAACTATTATGCAGTTAAGAACCTGGCATTATATATTTTTCTAGCGTTAAGAAAAAGACAACAGTTGCTCAGCTGAGTTGATATGCTTTATTTTGCACTTTGGTTATTTTATGTACAAGTATTGATGTGTATAAGAATGTCTGGATGTCACTCTCAACTTTGAATGGGCCTAAGGCCTATCAATAAACAATTCTGATTCTGATTCTGTATTATATCGCCTGTGCTGTGCTGTGTCAAACCGTGTCTATCTGATATCAGACAATTGCCATAACAGGAAGTGGATCGATAAACCTCCAACTGAACGGACGTTGAACTCTCCAGTAATAACGTACTAATTACCTGTTCCATCGTTCTCTCTCAGGGCGGCCATCTGTTCGTCATCGTGTCCGTACACATTCTGGCCGTCGATGTAGGCTGATAGTTCGTTCTTCTGCTGCCGAACTCCTGAAAACGAACACCAAGGATGGGTTAGGGACGCTCGGATGGTCAGTACGGAACGTACCTTGTCGCCAAACTGGGATTTCAAAAATGTCGTAATGAGCCGAGATCGTACTGATCATCGCATCGTTGCTTGTTTTGCGGAATACGTGTTGTGTTGTGTTGTGTTGTGTTGTGTTGTGTTGTGTTGTGTTGTGTTGTGTTGTGTTGTTTGTCTGTTTGTTGTTGTGTTTTGTTTTGCTGCTGCTTTTTTTTTTTTTTTTTTTTGGGGGGGGGGGGGGGGGGCGGGGGGTCTTGGGTTGGTTGGTTGGTTGGTTGGTTGGTTGGTTGGTTGGTTGGTTGGTTGGTTGGTTGGTCGGTCGGTTGGTCGGTCGGTCTTGTTTGGTTGGTTGGTTGGTTTGATGTCTTCTTTTTTCGTTGTTGCTGTTGTTGTTTCTTATTTCTTTGTATTTTTGGTTTGTTGTTGCTATTTGTGTTGTTTTGTTCTAGCGTTGTGTGGGTTTGTTTTGTGTTTTTTTGTTGTTGTTGTTGTTTTTTTTTTTTTTGGGGGGGGGGTTCTTTGGGGGGGGAGGGGGTATTGTTGTTTATTTTATTTTATTTTATTTTATTTTATTTGTTTGATTGGTTGGGGGGTTTTTTGGTTGTTGTTGTTGTTGTTTGTTTGTTTTTGAGGGGATGTTGTTTTGTTTTTTGTTTTCGTTTTGTTGTTTGTTTGTTAGTTAAGTGTTTCGTTTTGTTTTTGTTTTGTTTTGTTTTGTTTTGTTTTGTTTTGTTTTGTTTTGTTTTGTTTTAAAAGGGGGTTTTATAAGAACTGTCAAAAAATTCACAATATCCAAATCCAAAATCAAAACCTTCCTAATTCGAGACTATATTGAGTCAAGTGAACTTCCCCTAACCCATCCGCCCCTCTACCCTACATATCCGCAAAGCAGTTGAAGTCAGTCACTGTATAGGGAATTTCTAATTTTATAGAACTGTACTGTTAGTGGTCTTCTGTTCAGGTGATGAACGACTGAATCATATGTTTTACAAAAACTTACCTAAAGTAGTCGTGTACAGGTAATGATGACAAAGAAATGTCTACCGCCCACCAAAAGAGGTCTAAGAACGAAACAATCACACAATATAGCAAAACTGTCTGTACTGAGATTGCACAATGATCACGTGTTGACTTACCGTTGACGAACACTGGCTCCGATCGGGCAAACTCCTTACAGCGATGTGACACGGACTGGTTAAAGTAACGGTCAGTGTTGGACGTGACAATGATAGGATGACACGGACCTCTGTTGAATAAAAATCGAAAATGGGGACATGACTTTGTATTCGTGTGTTAGTATAGGTTTTAAACCTAAGTGCGCAACTTTTGAAGATTCATAATAACAATCTCAAAGTTTTCAATGCGTCTACAGCTGTTTATTTGTCAGCCTAGCTCAAACGGAGCGCAAGAGACTAAGATGATCCCAGAGTGATGATGATGATGATGATGATGATGATGATGGAGACTTGATATAGCGCATGGCTCCACCCTAACTGAGTGCTCACGGCGCTTAGGGAGAGGTTTTGAAAGGAAAGATAGTGAGAAAAAAAAGTTACTAGAGAAACAAGGTATTGACCAAGGTGTAGCTATATAATTCGATCCAAACCAATTTCAACAGCTTCTAAGAGGGTACGCTCAGCCAAGTTTAAAAAAACGAAAATAAATAATAAAAACACAGCATCAAGAAACATTTTTTTTAATTGTGGCTTGTAGCGGACCTACAACTGAGGTTAGAAAAAAAGGTTCCCAACAAAAAAAAAATTCTAAGTGTTCCATGAAAACATTCAATGTTCGTTTCGCTTAGGAAACAGAACAGACGGTAGAGACGAAGGGAAAAAAATCAGTGGATGAAGCGAAAACACTTGCTGGTGTGTTTGGGCTTCTCTAAAGGCCTGGATGCAGCTTTCTGAGGAGGATCAGGCAAAGAATTCCACAGTGTGTGTGTGTGTGTGTGTGTGTGTGTGTGTGTGTGTGTGTGTGTGTGTGTGTGTGTGTGTGTGTGTGTGTGTGTGTGTGTGTGTGTGTGTGTGTGTGTGTGTGTGTGTGTGTGTGTGTGTGTGTGTGTGTGCGCGTGGGGGGTCCTTAAAGAAAATCTGGCACTGCAACGCGTTTTGATGGTATTGTGACCGTAGTTGAGAATGGCAAGACAGGACAGCGGAGAGGAGCTGTGGTTTAACTGTGACTTTCCCGGACGGCATACGTGTATCAGAGAAAAGGCTGACCAGGTTCTGTGACTTACCCTGATGTGACGTCTGGGTGCTGAAGGCCACCAGTAACCAGTTCGTCTGTGTAGCAACACTTGCCATCATTCTCTGTCACATTGGCTGCAAGATTCAGTGCAGATCGTTTTACTCAGACAAAGAACTTCTCCAGTTTGAATCATTGCATTTAACAGTTCAACCCCTTTCTGGTGAAGAGAAACAAAGCCAGTATTAGAACCAACCAATTTTGCAAGGAAAAAAAAAGGACTTTCTTGCAGTGTGTACAAGACAGCATTACATACACAGGGTATAATAATAAAACAAATGCAAAGAACGCCTAATGATTAACAGGCACATTGGTTCCTAACAGATATGCATTCTAAGAGGAATAAATCAACCGATAAGTGATGATATCGACAGACTTGGATGACACATTTTCCTAGAAGCTGTAAGGATGGTACATGATATTTTACCATCATACTATGGTTTGAAACTGGAATAGATATATTTCAAGCCATGTACCAGTGGGAGTCCAGGTGATATCATGAGCCAGAAACTGTCCCCATTCCATCAGCATAACAGAGCCACGGTTAAGGGGTCTCACTCTGTCGAAATCGTGCACGAGGACGGAGACGGATCGTGGGGAAGGAAGGGGGTCGCCATTTTTCTTCTTCAGGCGGGGCACTTCCTTATCTGGGGGGAAAAATAACAGATGATACAGGTTATCGGAGAAATGATTTCAAAGACTGGAGAATGTTATGAGAATTGTGCAAACTGTGAAAAGTATATTCTTGAAGCATGAAGGACAAGCTACTTCAAAAATAAAGAAATTAAAACGATCGACTGTCGTGAGTTTGAATTCCTGTCTTGCCTTTCGAGTTTGAACTCTGCCAGAAGCTGGCTTTCGAGTTTGAAATCTGTCGGAACCTGGCTTTCGTGTTTGAACTCTGCCGGAACCTGGCTTTCGTGTTTGAACTCTGTCAGGACTTGGCTTTCGAGTTTGAACTCTGTCGGGACCTGGCTTTCGAGTTTGAACTCTGTCGGGACCTGGCTTTCGAGTTTGAACTCTGCCGGAACCTGGCTTTCGAGTTTGAACTCTGCCGGAACCTGGTTTTCGTGTTTGAACTCTGCCGGAACCTGGCTTTCGTGTTTGAACTCTGCCGGAACCTGGCTTTTCGAGTTTTCGAGCTGTTCATCCGGGGTTTCTCTCCACGTGATCCGTTTGTCGTCTCCAGGGCCAAAATTCAAAATTCACACACTTTGATCTGTGGGTTGAGTTGTTCCTTTGGCGTCGCGCTTCTCTCGTGTCTGAATTCGCGGAAGAATTGGTAGGTGTTTGAGGGTTTAACGTAATTTTCAACCAAATAATTATGGGTGATATCAAAGAAGGTTCAACGAGAAAAAAGGTCAGCACAAATATTTGGCCCCACCCGGGATTCGAACTCACGACCTGAGCATTAACGCTCTATCGCTTTTCTATGCCGGTTCCCCATTTCCAGAAAAAAAGACAACTTTGGTTAAAATCAGTGAGAAAAAATCTGTAATTTAGCTCTCTTACGGTCGTCATACACAGGGTCGAGCATTCGTTTGAGAGTGGCGCCGTTCGCTCCCCACTCCTGGTTGTTAGCGTTGTTGCAAGTTCCATCCGCTGTACGGTAGATGGCGTTGGTGTCGCAAGATGTCTGTCGTTTTTCTCTGCACACCACAACCATCGTTCTTATAGCACGGTTGTTGTCGTTATTGTTGTTGTTTAAGGCTTACAAGGTGCACTATTTCATTGAAAATCTTCCATCCCATCTCCAGCTTTCCCCAAGACATGTGGTACACTCACTTTCTTCACTCTCAGTAATTGCTGTGAGAACAGCACAATCGTACTCGCAACAGTATTCATGCTCTAGTATGTTTTCACATAGGTCGCATGCACGCTGGTACCTGCTAACAGTACAATGAATGAACACAAATAAACACACAAAGATCAAACCAACAGGTTCTGGAATCGAACCCCATAGATGCTGACAATTTGAAAAAGAGCACCCATCTCCACGTGCATCATATAGCGCTCGGCTATAAACTTAAAACGGACAGTCCACCTAACTGTTGATACACCGAATGCTGTAGAATTTAAGCTCATATGAAAATGGTCACCTGTTGCTAGCCAGGTCTTTCTTGTAGCGAGCCACAAGGTTACTGTGCCAGGCTGCAAAGTCGCCACCACCTAAAAAAAAAAAAAAAAAAAAGTTTCACCATTGACTGAGCAGCGACAGCCGATTGTTCATCAGTCATCCTGCTTTTTTTTTTTGTTTGTTTTTTTTTTGGTCTAATACAGCACTAGTTTTGTTTTTGGGAATGTGTCCGTGTTAACATCACAAACACCTTTGTCTAGTAGAAGAAAAGGGTGATGGAGATTACTGATTGATTGATTGATTGATTGATTGATTGATTGATTGATTGATTGATTGATTGATTGATTGATTGATTGATTGATTGATTGATTGATTTTTGACAGTCATGTACCTATTTATTTATTTTAAATTATTTTTGTATTTATTTAATTTAACATTGTTTAAATATTAATCCAGTCATTTAATTAATTTCATATTATTTCATTCATTTCATTAATGTGCTCATGTAAGTCTTACCTTCTCACCCCAACTTCTGCCCTGCATTGAAAATATTCAAATACGTCTGTATCAGTTTCTATCCACGCCCCCCCCCACCCCCCTCCTCCCAACCACCCCCCTTCAAACAAACAAAAACCAAAAACAAAACAAACAAACAAAAAAAGTCTGTGAACGTGCATCTTTGTTGCGTTTGTGTTTGCAAAAGATATTCGTAAACGATGTAAAAGTACCAACGTTCACGGCATTCAACTTCTGAAGGGGTTTTTTCTGGATCTTACCTTCTGTCAAAGACAGGGAGGAGGCAGCCAGAATCTGCAGGATCACCAAGACTCGCATGGCTGCTGTGAAGGAACCATGTCTAGACATTTTAATATCCACCAAGCAACGATTGACAAGCATTTGCTGTGTGCGTATGGTGGAGCGACTGTATGTGTTGTGATAATGTCTGTATTCTGCGCACTGGCCACATGCGGCAGTGTTGCTTATGGATGTTAATTGTTAAAGTCTCTCTCTCTCTCTCTCTCTCTCTCTCTCTCTCTCTCTCTCTCTCTCTCTCTCTCTCTCTTCCTTATGCCCCTAGACTGTTGAAACAACATTTACTTAACTTTGACTCTTGAATTGCTACATCACCCTCAGATCAGTTTTAACTGGTGTTAGTTTAAGTGTTTTGTTGTTGTTGTTGTTGTTGTTGTTGTCAAAAAAGGATTCGGAAGTAAAATTAATCATGGTAGGATAAATCTTAAACTTCAACAAATACACTTCAATAAATATTAAACTTCAACAAATACACTTTGATTTACTGCTGACTAAACATACGTGTACTGTTTACACAGACAGGGTAAAGAAATAAATCAGTCGATTTCTTTAAAACCAAAATATGACCAGTCACAACAATGTCGACACACAACGCAAGACTGAACGGCCGCCGCTCACCTGCGCAGAGCTGAGAGTTCTCCACAGAGAAGTTTCACCTTATACTTCGTAGCACTCAGTTTGCCTCATTCATTGTGTCCTTTGTCTTTTATACTGTCCACGTACGCCCACTAGACTGGCCTTTGGCTGGTGACACATGCGCTGGCCTATCAGCCCAGGTGCTCTCTCTCTCTCTCTCTCTGCGCGTGCGTGCGGTGTGGGTGCGTGCGTGCGTGCGTGCGGTGTGGGTGCGTGCGTGCGTGCGTGCGGTGTGTGTGTGTGTGTGTGTGTGTGTGTGTGTGTGTGTGTGTGTGTGTGTGTGTGTGTGGTTTCATTGTGGTGATTGTTTATCCTACGAGAAAGGTGCAGTAATTGTTATTTCTTTGTTGGTTTGATTCTTCACGGGAGGTAATCAAAATGGACGACCTTTTTTCCCCGTTGCTCTGCCGCTTCAAAAGTCAAAGTTTCGACGACGATTGCTCTCATCCAACACTGTAACTTTAAAACATGAGCATATACACACTTGATATATACACTCTCCCGCCATACCTTTCAACTTCACTCGTCACCTATACACCGTCGCGAACCCTCCTGTCGTCGTCCGAGAGGCTTCTCAAAATCCCCAAGCGCAACCTGAAATCTTTTGGCGAGCGCTCTTTCAGTTTTGCCGCTCCAGCCTTTTGGAACTCTCTGCCTGCAGATCTGAGGAATGCGCCCACACTCTCTGTTTTCAAGAGCAATCTGAAAACGTTCCTTTTCTACAAAGCCTTCCAGTAATTCCCTCAGCCGCGTGCTGGTCTTTGTTGCTTGAGCGGCGTGAGGCCACAAATAACTAACACCAGTAATTTGCTAACTAGTCAGTTTCACCAGTGTATGTCTGTTCATCGTTGTATAATGTGCGTAAGCGTGAGTGAGTGATAGGCGCATTGAGTTTTATTTAAAGAAATGCGCCCTACAAATACCATTTATTATTATTATTATTATTATTGTAGACTGAAACGTATCCGTCAGTACAAGTCGGTTTCTGCCGGATTGATAAACGGCCCCTTTCAGTCTTTCTAACCGACAACTGAAAATCCAAAGCTTTTTCTGGTGCTACGGCGTCACCGGGTTTGAATTTGGAAAAACGCAGTGCTACGCTGCGTGGGAACTTGCCCGCTGCATGAGGGTGCTACGATCTGAAGCCGGCGGCATAGCCCGGAAAAACTCCCATCCGGCCATTTTGACTGATTCGCCCTCGTGTTTGTGCAGATGACGTGTAAGTCACATTATATATAGTGAGTGTAAAATCTACACCGACCGCGCACAACTGCATTTTGAAAGAAATATGACACATTTGAAAGAGCAAAACAAAGCACCTGAAACACAGGATGCATCGAGAAATCTAGTCAGTAGAGGAAGCGGGGGTGGGTGGGTGTTTGGGAGTCTAACTGACGTCCTTTTCCACCACGTACGGCTGATATCAAAGACGGGGCAACGAGAAAAAGGCCAGCACAAATATTTGGCCCTAGCCAGGATTCGCCGGAAATCAAGACCCGAGCACTGAAAGTCCAGCGCTCCCGGCTCCCCAGTCAGTACAGGAAGGCGGAGGCAGGGGACTCTGAGGGAACGCGAGGGAAAGTTAGCTGTTATACTCGTAACATCAACACTCCTCTCCTTTCTACGGCAGCAGTACAGTTAGTCATGAAGTCCCTCAGTCTCCTGTAATCGTGGGTCATGGATCCAACCATAAGGGGGGGGGGAGGGGGGCTGAATCAACACACTGCTTTGGAAATGTTCAGCCCACCAAATTTGAAAAATAAATGCAATTCTAAATTCCGAAATGTAAATAGCTGAGCTGACCCTTCGCACCACGTGATTGTAATGTGTTTATGTCCAGTGTGTGAGAGAATGCGTGTGATTCACGTGAGCGTGCGTGTTGGGTTCAGTTCGCGGCGCTTTGAGCCGATTCATGAAATTGGGTAAAGCGCCTATACAATACTCATTATTATTATTATTATTATTATTAATTATCTCTGTGGTGGCTGGACCAACATTTGTATAATGATAGGACACATTTGACGCTGAATAATGATCCATGAAAAACTGCTATACGCTTTAGCCCTACAAGCTACGTGCGTGCCGTGCGTGTCTCAGTGGAAAATGTCCGGCGACGCTAAACGCTGCGAGGTGACCGAGGTTCGCCGTGCGCCATAGGGGATCCCATTTTAACTTCAGTCCGTCTGTCTCAGCTAGCAAACATCGTCGTACAGTTTAGGTACGCTGCCATTTTTCTTACATTATCCTGACGTTTTCCTGTGCTTAGCCACCACGCAAAAGATGTAGCCACCAGAGTTTGTCCGCTTGGATCCCTAACGCAGGATGTGACTTCCCTGATTACTCATTGGTTACCCGAACTACAATACAGGTCAGCTCTTGTTTTGTGTAACAGACACCACCGTGTCAACAACACACGGCGAGTGGCCTCGGCTTCAGTCACTCCGTGATTACCAATATCGTCGCGTTGTCTGTATCTAAATTGAAATCTGGACACGAACTACTGAAGCGTAGTTTGCCGAGCCGGCTTCGGCATAACGCAGAGGGTGGTCTGTTAATGAAAATACGGATGGGACGGTTTTACTTATCTAGGCACCCAGCTGCGTGGTTGTGGTAGATGTATACTGTGTAATTTCTGGCTCGGCTTGTCTCTCTGATGATCAGCGTTGTTGCAGGTGTCACAGTCATACTTGCTTGTTTCTTTGTTCGATGGGTTTTGCTGTTGTTTGGCTTTTGTTTTTTCTTTGAATATCCGTTTCGGTTTTTTTCGTTGCTTCTTGTTGTTGGGTGTTTTTTGTTTTGTTTTTGTTTTTTGTTTTTTTGTTGTTGTTTTTTTTTTTTGGGGGGGGGGTTGCTTGTTCGTTTGTTTGAGGTTTTTTTGTTGTTGTTGTTGTTGGTTTGTTGTTGTTGTTGTTTTTGTTTGTTTGTTTTTTTTTTGGGGGGGGGGGCGCGGTTGTTATAGTCGTTTTGTTTTTGTTTTTCTGGGCGGGAGAGGGGGTGGTGGTGGTGTTTTTTTGTGTGTGTGTTTATTAAGTTTGACCTGTCTAATAAATTTTTTCCGCGGATGAACTTGATGTGTCGAGTCCCTAGCAACCCGCTTCTTATTTGCTTTTGTTCTTCACCAGCGATATCCATACACATAATCTGACGCTGTGATCAACGCCTACTCAACCACCACCATTAGCGCTAGCCAGAGTCGAAGAGCGACTCTTTGTTTTCGTCGCTATCGGTGTTTTTCATTGACTCTGAAGGTGACATCCACAAATGGTTTCAGGCAGGCAATGAATTTGATAGAAAAGGAAACGGAAATGAATTCGATATTCACATACCACGACGCTATCAGCTACTCCCTCCCCCCCCCCCCCCCCCCACCCCCGGGGCCTTTTCAGTGAAGAGGCCTTTTGTTATATTTTGTACCACCAGGTGATTGCTCTATAAAATGGCTGAAGTCACACCTTCACTGACCCATTACTGAACGTACCGACATCCCCCCCGCCCCCTCCGTGCTTCACCCTTCATTTATGTCTTGGTTGTGTACTGTTTCGGCAAGCTCTCACCTGGAACACACAGGGGAAGAGAAAACGAGGCCGGCCAAGAAACACCTGGCGACGCGACCTGGAGGCGGATGCCAAGAGTATGGGACACAGCTGGCGACAGCTGGAGAAACTGGCCCAGGACCGAGAGGCCTGGAGAACCCTTGTCGGCGGCCTATGCCCCAGAAGGGGCAAAAGGCGAGAGTGAGAGAGAGTGAGTGTGTACTGTTTACTAACAGCACTATGTCGTCTGAAGCGTCGGCTTTCAAGCAATGCAGCGACTATATTTTTACACAATACAGTCATGATTAACGCTTGGTTTACACGCAGCCACACCAAAAATAAATAATCAAACACCATGAATACCTGTTTGTTTCATTTCTTTTCATGACTGGACACCAAACATCAATGACAAAAAACAGCAAATATAAATGAGATTTCAATGACACTACAAGCTCTTTCTTAACACAAAATCTTTGAATACACTTCCCCTGTTGAATTCCCTTAAAGTTCACTTATAAACTTTGCCCGAGTCTGAACATCAATGGATCTGATTTACAAAGAATGTTGTCTGAATTCACCGTACATCAATTGCTGCCTGGATTTTTCCTTACAATGTAAAGCAAACATGTAAAAATAATCATGTCAAAGTGATCTCTCCCTCTCTCAAACACACACACACACACACATACGCCATATGAATGCATCAACTGTTAAAAGCAACACTGAATGTACGAAAGATATCAATTTCACACAATTTAACAATTTCAAAGATGCACATGTGACAAACAACATTATGCCACTCGCTCGCTCATTCTTTCTCTCACTCTCACTCAATCTCTCTCTGCTGAAATGGCCCCAACTTAAACGATGTCCGAATTTAGATCATAGTTTGTCTTGAAACTTAACTTCAATCACTCTCTCCTCTCTACTCCTCCAAAAACAGAGAAAAAAAAACACAGGTTGATGTGAACTGCTGTATCTCCAAACACTGCCGTGTGCAAACAAGCCAAGGAGTCGATACTGGCAAACAGACCGAAGGTTGAGGCTGGGAACGGAAATGGTACTGTGCAGCATGTGAGTTACATTGGGTAACTGAGCATCACGTCTTGCTTGGCCAACTCCAGCAACATAGGGTCGTCGAAGAACTTGTTGATGCTCACATCCTCACTCAACCCCTGTGGAAAGTGAACAAAGACTAATTAGTAACTCAGCTGACTTTTGTCACACTCACAGCCAGAACCTGGCCTGGCCTTCCTTAGTCTAGACTACATCTAAAACTTCTCCTTGCAGTGAGTGTATTACTGTCAACATGAAAGGATGACTGACAGTAGAGAGACAAAACAACAAAGAGACTGGAGAAGGAGTGTTTGTGTGCTTCAAGAGGTTTACATTTGTTGCTGTTGTATACTGTCGTAGGTGATTTCAGAGACACAGGCAAAGAAGTCTGTGCAGATTTTGACCCTGTTGAGATTTGTTACCCTCCCATCTCAAGCACAATGGTCAGCCATCTAGCCTGGGTATTCGTGAAGCACATTTAGCCAGGATAAACGCGTTCAGCCAGGATAAACACATTTAGGTCTAAATGGGCGTTTCATAGTAATTTCCCATTTTTATACACCCATGTTGATTTAAACGTACGTATCCTAGCTGAACGTGCTTCAACAATACCTGGCCTGGACTGTAGTGGCCCCCGCCTCCCACCCACCCCCCCACCACCACCAATTTACATTTGTTTTCACTGCTCCAACCTCTTCCTTCCCCTCGGGCAAAAAGGTAGTGGGGTGCGGGTGGGGTAGGGGTGGGACATGAAAGATGCCCGGAACAAGAACAATAACCCCCCCACCCCCACAAACTAGAACAAAGGGTGACCTTGCGGCGACGAGTCTTGATCATGAACTCCCGGGCCAGGTGTGTAGCAGGCTGTGCCTCCAGTGGCCGGATGATGATGCTCTTGTCCAGGGGATCACCTGGGACAATCTGTCAACAAAAAACAATGTGACGAAGTCCATCAATCCTGTGTTAACTGACAGTACAGTAGTATGGTAGGTGCAAGTATACTGGGTGCAATAAAGCAGAGAACCTGCCGAGAGGTCATGGGCAACGTTTTCTTTTTCTTTTTTTAATGTGCACTAGAGTAGATGAAACGTAGCTGGTCATACTGTATAAAGTCTGACACTGAACAATTTGTTCTCAGGTACATGTAAGAAAACGACTGAACAGGACTTACAGCTGTAAAACAAAACACCAAAAAAAAAATGCATGTCAACTTTGACGATGCACACACACACACACACACACACACACACACACACACACACACACACACACCTGCCAGTGATGGAAGACAGAGAGAGAGAAGGCCTGTCCCTGTGTGTGTGTCCGCAAGTCTGTCTCAAAGCCAAAGGAGTCGATGGCCGGGAGGAACGCCTTGATGGTGTACAGCGGTGAGCCTGGCACTGGAGCATCTTGTGTGACATGACCTCTGAAATTGGTTAGCACAACCGAGACATTACACAGAATGATCAGAAAGCTAAAGAATTTCATTCAGTGTGAGCGCCAACACCAAAAATCATGTATGTGCTTCTGTGTGTGTCTTCGGGTTTTATGTTTGCAATTCCTCCCCCTCCCCCCTTTAAGACAGTTGTTGTTAGCTTGTATTTAATTATTTTTTTCCCTACAAAAAGGTAACACCAACACCAGCTGTCAGAGGAGCACACCAGCAGATTACAAATAAAATTACCACCACAAAAGAAATGAGTGGTCTCTGCGCGAAAGCTAAAACTGTAGGTTTATAACAGTGTTGCACCAACCTTCTCTTGGCCAGAACTGTGTAGACAGCCGACACACAGTCAGCAGGCGCCATTACTTCCACAAAACAGTACGGCTCCATCATGCGAGGGGTGGCCTGTTAGAGAATTCAACTTTAGTACAACAGATCCTCATCAAGACTTCAATGATGAAAAGCTCACATAGAAAACAACCTGATGTAGCTTGACTTGACCATGAAATCCATAATTTGCATCATAATGATTAAAGAAACCAAAACTCGCATTTGATAAACGATTCATTTATGGTTGCTGGTTATTGTCATGATTTTTCAGGATACAATCTCCAGCACTTACCATGAGGAAGGCGGAATAGGCCACTCGACGTGCTGTAGGGATGATCTGTCCACCGCCACGATGTATTGGCTCACCAGCAATGGTTGCGTCCAGGATCTTGAACTTCACATTCCTGATGGCTGAAAAAGTGAAAGCGGCATGCGTTGAAGGACAAAATATTAAAGCTGCCAACATTAGGATAAGCAATTCCCAATGTGTCAACAACAAAAAAAAGTGTTTCATATATATGCTGTAACTATGGTGTTACTAAGCTCTCCAAACACTATCTTAGACCTCTCTTACCTTTGTTTTTCAATTGCATGCAAACTAAGCATCACATAACAGAAATGTGTTTTGAACGCTTGGTATGCCTGCCTGTGGCATGATCCATTGGTAGATTTCAGCTCATAGTCATTTAGCAACAATGGCCCCCAGGAGGCTATAAGTTTGCACAAGGTTTGAGTGGAGAACTCACGTTCATCACAAAGCGGTCCTTCACGTGTTGCCCACTGGAATCCCTGCACGATGCTGTCCTTCACCGCACTCAGCAGGTTCTTATCAACCTACACAAACATGACAGGCACCAGCATCAGTAACTGCCCAGAACACACTTGCAGTGCATATCACTTCGTTACAAACGAATGAACATTTGATTTTGAATAGCTGCCTCAGACGAAATGAAGCTTCACTCGAACAAAACAAGAAAAACTTATTTTCTACAGTCGTATGGGACCACCATACATTTCTAGGCATCACAGAGGACAACTTTTGTTTAGGAACAGTTGTGCTTGTGTAAGTGCCTGTACACTCAAAATAGTATGTCTCACGCCGAGTACAGCTATACGTACAAAACACTGACATTTGCTGGCCATGCGAACAAAGAGAAATTCAACTGTCCAAGCTCATCTACTCAGCCCTGTGACTGACTTGTGAGCATGTCAGATTCAAGTATTCATTCACGACAGTAAAAATTACGACACCTAGCGGAAGCGGTAGTTATGAAAGCTCATCAATACCTCAGAGGGCAGAGTGTCGTCCACAAGGATGTTAGGGCCGGTGGCGTCGGGTCCGAAGGCCCAGATGGACCGAGCAGCCAACAGATCCCAGTCGTACTTCGTCTGGAAGAACTCGCTCAGCTTTTTGCGCGGCCAGGAGATCTGCACCACCTCATTCTCTATGTCCTCTGCCAAACCTTTCTCTAGCGGCTCCGCAATCATCGTCAGCTTTGTTCCTGGAAAGAGATGGAAACTGGATGTGAATACAAATGACACAGTGGATACCAACACCCTTGTAGATGTCACAGTTAAGCTGCTTCTGAAGTCACCGAGTTCGTTATTTAGGGCTTAACGTCGCGCAAGCAACAGAGACTATTTCGCGGCTACACAGAATCCCATTCAGGAATTCACGGAGATGTTTCACGAGGAGGAGAAGGATGCAAACTTCATCAGAGTGGCCCTTCAGAAGCTGTCAGGTCTAGTGAGCTACAGGGCACCTGTAGAGAAGTCTGCAAAGCATGAGCTGAACGAGTTCTCGAGGGCAACGCTCGGCTGTGATGATGATTTGCAGTTTTTGTACTGATAAAAAAAGTGATATGCCCATTTTCTACTTGGTCGAAGTAAGTAAATCATAATTATTATTATTACTAGAAATTGAAATCAGCACCCACTTTTTGTTTGGAGTTTCAGCAAAGCACTTGAGTGATGAGGTCTCCACAACTGTCTCACAGAAACTCACAACTGGATCAGCCACTTTGATATCTGACAAGAGAAAAAAAACCCACCTGATCATAATACAGACAGCACTGAGCAGTCACAGTACTTACACATTTATCGGTGTACTGAAACATACCACTTACAAGACCTACCATCAGTACAAAAAAACCAAAAAGAAATTAGTTTACATGTTACACTTTGCCTCGTTTTGTAGCCACCTGCAGCACAAAACTCGAAGACAGAGACAGAAATGGCAGTTGGTGCTGCACATAATAGTAACTGACTATCAAGTGATGAAACTGACAACATGAAATGGACAAATTTCCTGACTGGCAACTGACAACAGGAATTCAAATCACTGACAGGCAGCTGACGTGAAACTGGTACTAAGAAAATGATTCAACAACTGGCAATTCACAACATGGAACCGATTAATCAGATAAGTGAAGGCATGTCGGTGGTGTAGTGGTTAAGAGACTTGTCACCAATGCGAGAGGTCAGGGGTTCAAGTCCCACTCGGGGCAAAGAATTTTTCCTTCTCATATGTGGCACCGTTTATTCGGGCCGATCGTCGTGGGTTCTCTCCGGGTACTCCGGCTTCCTCCCCCTCTACTTTGGAAATGTTCAGCCCACCAAATTTAAAAAATGCAATTCCAAATTCCGAAATTTAAATAGCTGAGCTGACCCTTTGCACCACGTGACTGTAATGTGTTTATGTCCAGTGTGTGAGAAAATGCGTGTGATTCACGTGAGTGTGCGTGTTGGGTTCAGTTCGCGGCGCTTTGAGCCGATTCATGAAACTGGGTAAAGCACCTATACAATACTCATTATTATGACTACTGACCTATTTCAGAGTACATTTTGCGCAGATCATGCATGACACAGTCCAAGTACAGCTCCCCAGTCCCCAGGATAATGTGTTCTCCTGACTCCTCCACCTGAAGCCAACCATCAGCAGGGATTTCATCTCAAGACACACTACAAAACTCTTCAGCAGTAACAACCATGTAACATACATTCCACTGAACCAAAAGTCACAGCTGACAGATTAACGGTGGGTGGGTGGGGTGGGGGTTGGATGTCGTAGTGGTGTGAAAAAAAAAATTACGAGGGAACTCCTTCCTAAAACTTAAAACAAGAAAAATAAAAGATCAAAATCTGTGCGATCTGGTGAATTCTTGTGTTCAATTTCAAAGAACTGTGTCCAATTTTTGTCTCTCGTTATATTCTTCCCACTTAAATGACCTTTTGCTCTCTCAAAAATGGATGAAACAAATCTGGAAATCTCCCGATCGGCGTAACAATTCTGACATATCCTAAGAAACTGAAACCCACCTTTGTTGTCAGCAATGGGTAGCTCTTGTTCACTTTGCGCAGGCCGTCCAACATTTTGGGCAGCTCTGATGGGTTCACTGGTTCCACAGCTATCTTCATCACTGATCCTGTGTTGAACTTCAGGGGACGGAAGATGTAAAGCTGCACCAGCACAAAGACATTTAGTAATTAGAGTGAGCCAATTAGTTCCCCCTGCAGACAAAGCTGCAGAACAGACACACCTAAACTCCAGTCTTCACAAAAAGTTATGGACCAGTCAACATAATGGGTGACAGTTTCAATAAATCAGAAAAAATAAACGAATAAGATTTTTCCCGTAAAATTCGGTAGCAAGGTTAAGGGGTAATTAGTGAACATGGCGACCACTGTGTGGATGGCACGTGCGCGTCACACAGCATGCTTGGCGCGTTTGAAAATCTGCAATTTCGGCAAAACTAGACCGAGTTTCAGTGTTCAGTGAGCGATACCTGGGGCTTTCTGCACGGCAAAAATGAGATGCAGGTCAAAGAATGCATCCCTGGTTATACACTGTGCTCATTTGTTTGCCTACATAAGCCGCCGTTTCAGCGATGTTCAGCACTACACCAGCATGCCACCACGACAAAAGTTGAATGATATTTGCAAGTGGTCCTTAACTTTTTGTGAAGGCTGTATTTGTAGGATTCCAAATCTCTGCTGTAATTATGCAAGTATTGCAACACGTGAACAGAACATGCAAGAACCTCGGCAAAGGTTTTGGTCACTGGGATGTGCTTCTGTGCTAATGAAAGACAAACGTCTTGTCAATGAAAGACAAATACAAGTAAAGAAAGGTGAACAGGGACCACAGACCTCATCGTGTGGAGTCATGTCTGTAATGGTGGATGTTTTGACGATTGGCTGGTCGATGCCCTCCATCAGAATCCAGTTTCCTGCTGGCACTCTGTTCACCTCTATCTTGTACCTGCACATCAAACACAATGTCCGCTGATAACACTAATGGCCCCTAAAATTGTAAAAATGATGTTAAGCCTCTTGATTTCTGTATTAGGGGCCCAGCTGGCCTCGAAGGTCTCACTCTCAGTTCTCTCAAGCAGGGTTGTATTTCTCACCTGGAGAATCTGGGTGCACCCAGAGTCAGACATTACTTACCTGGCTGTGGTACTTTTAGTCCAAATATGACCAGACTGGACTATTTCGTTTCACAAAACAAAACTATGCACCCTTGGCTACCCCTGTAAATTTACAACAGGATGTACTGTGAAGTCAAGCCACTGTCAGCATTAGAAACTGCTATAGCAAATCAAAGCACAATAGAAAGTTTATTTTCACTGTATCAACCTCATACAGTAACGCAGACCTGTGCACCCCCAGCTTCACAAAAGAGTAGACCCAAGGCTCAAAAAGAGGGAGATCAGGTCCGAAAGAGGGAGATTTCCACTTTCGAGAAACAACATAACCGCAAGTTTTAGAAACACACAAATAAGAAGTTATAAGGCCTGTTTCTACCCATTCACACCCAGCAAAGCACACAATAAAACAGAACACAGTATTGGGAATGCGCAGTGTGTAATGTAGTCAAAAACTGCAGCAGAAAATGATTCTCATCATTGACAAATGATACGCATCACATCACAGAGCCAATGAGTGTCTAGAGCTATGTCTTCTTTGACAATTTTTCTCCTAGAAATACGCTTTTCTTCCTCTGGGACACTTTCACTAGTTTCAGTCATACCCAATAGACACGAGACAACACAGATTTTAGTTTATGATTAAAAAAGATTCCAGGGGCTCATCCCCTTGACCCCCCCCCCCCCCCCCAGCATATCACTGGTCTCACGTGCAAGCACTGCTCTTTGCAGTTGATTACCTCAGGATTCGGATCCAAGACGTCCCAGCAGCTCTACAGTCGAGGCTCGCAACGACACCCAAGCCGACTCGGCAAATTGCATTTCGCGGGCTGTACGGTGCGAATCGAACCTGACCTTTCGCACTGGTGACCGAGTCGCGTAATCACTAGACCACCGACCGCCTCCCAGCACCATAGTCTTGATTTTGGCAGTCAGCGGTCAACTTTAATAGGCGCTCCACCATGGTCGACATTTCTTTGCTGGATTACCAGATGACGTTGAAGAAATTACTCCACAATCAGAATCTTCGTCGTCCGTCTCTCGATTACGCTTTCGGGTAGCCATCGCTCAAGTGAATGGAGACTCCGGAGACAACCTCACACCCTTTGTTGGGGTTTTTACGTCTCTCTCCACGCGAGGTGATTGGAACACTCTTTGTTATTGCGAGCTCTGCTCTAATTGGCTGCATGAAAACGAGGAGCCAATCAGGACGCGCGTCTTATAGGCAATGGCGCGAACAACGCGTTTCCGTCTAAATACCGTGTGAAACCACAAAACTGGCCTAGGAACCGAAAAGCGTGGTTTGGAGGTTCCAAAAATCGTAGTTTTCGCGACGCCGGCGTAGACGCGTAAAAAGCACCCCAAAATCGTACAGTTTACGCCAAAAGCGGGAGAGTGCACAGGTCTGAGTAACGTGCTGTAGTACACAAACTACCCAGAAATCACATCTCATACAAAACCTAATTGCAGGGTATGAGTTATCTCGTATCATCCATAAAACCATACCTAGCCTCGCTGATCCAGAGGCGTCCAACCTGGCCAAAGCGAGAGTCCTCTTCGTCCTGCAGTGTGTAGTTCTCTCCCAGGATTCGAACCTCCTGGTTGGAGTACAGCGTGCCATTCATGACCCGCCCAAACACATGGAAGCTTGTGCCATCTTCTGTTGGGAACAGCTTGGTTGTGTGTATAACCAGAGGACCCTTGGGGAAAAAAAAAAAAAAAAAAAAATCAGCAAAGACTTACTCTGGTCCAATAACACCACTAAGTGCATGTGTGATAGGCAACAGTGCACAGAGAAACAATGGGAGTTGGCTGACATCACTGGACATTTACTGTGGGTCTCAGGATCATCCTCCCTCCGCTATGGACAAATTTACAAGGAAAACTTGAAGCTGAGGAACACGTGCCTTAACCAAATGCACTGTCACAAAACTTCCAGAATTACAGCACCACACAGGGCTTTCAAAGACAGAAAACATGTATACAAGATTCCTAAATGCCACATAAGCTGTCATTTAAATACAGTACATGCAAACCTACATCCACAAACACATAAACGCACACATATATAACAGACACCAAAATTTTTAATACTGAAAAAAGATTGTACATTCTTTAATGAACTGTCCATTACAACAGCACACAGTCAATATATTTCTGTATGATACACATCTGTTATTTAAAAAAAATTAAAAATTAAAAATTTCCTAAATGCCCTGATGACTAAAAAAAATCAAGGCTAAAAGTAATAAAATTTTCAAAACACTTGCTTGCTTCTGGTCTTGCTTAAATTTTTCTTTCATTTATCTTCTCTTCTTTTTTCTTCTTCTTTTTTAAAAATGCCATAGTGGACCTCTATTTTGACTTACATCTGCCTGACACTGTACCATCTCCTCCGCTAGATCAGAGTCCATGGGTCCTGTGTAGGCATGCTCCACTTTCCTCCGAGCGTTGTCAACAGGTGATGGGATGTGTTCCTCACACATATCCACAAATCCTGCAGAACAGACACACCCACTTGAAAATTAAATCAATTTTTGTCCCACCATGTTGTAATCCACCTGACAAACAAATAAGGTGTTACAAACACAAAATCCTGAAATTGTAAGACTATGGGTCTGTTTTTGTTTTTACCTTTTGAGATTGACGACACACAGAACAAAAAAAAACAAAAAATGAAAACAAAAAAACAAAAACAAAAAAATTCAACCAAAATTTAAAATGAATGCCCAACAAACGGCTAACAAGATCATTAAAATCAGACTTCAAGTACATCAGACTGCTTACCTGTGAAGTCGCCAAAAAAGCGCCGACAGATGAGTCTCAGCAAAGGACGGATATTGAGTTTCTGTTCTTCTTTGGTCAGGTGCACTCCCAGCTCATCACACACACGAGGCAGGCAAACATCCACGTCACCAACCACCTGTTCCGAAACAGAATTCCTTGTTTATGAAGTAACTGTGAGAAGTAAGAGCTGGGCGAAATTAAGACAATGTCAGCTGAGAATAAGCTTATCAGCTCTGAAGTGACAGGCCTCGACACATACTCATGCTGCACGGAAATAATACTGTCATAGCTCTAATTTTTGCTGTAATGCCATTCTCTGCATGACTACAGCTACCACAATATTATTCCCTGCATAAAGTATTATTTCCAGGCAACGTGACACTGTGTTGCACATGGTGGGAAACCGCCTATTACCTGTGGGTGTGTGAGAGCCATACAATTTACAAAGCCTGGAAAAAGATGTGCTTTTTGTCTGAGAATGCATTCCATGAGCATGCAAAATGTTCAAAGAAGCTCTGGGATTTCAAGTCACCTGTGCAAAGATCTTGTACAGAGGTTCCAGAATGAACTCCACAAAAGATCTCTGTGACGAACTCGGGGATGGTTTCTTGCTGAACTTGCGCCTGCAAAAGGAAAGGATAAAAATAAAGTTTACACACACCCCAAAAAGGGTATATATACCGTTTTGAAGGAATAAATTCTGTTTTGGTTTTAGCCTGACTAAGAATGGGAATTTGTGCCTGCAAAATGAAATATTCAAACAATGTCTACCCAGTGAGAAATGTAACCTTTTGAAGGATTTATTTCTTTGTTCTGTTTTTGTTTTTGGTGTGTGTGTGTGTCTGTTGTAGTCAATCTGGCTAGGAATGGATCTTTCAAAGTAGCTGAACTGTACTTACGTTTTGTTGTTGAAATACACATCACCCCAGAGCCGTTCTGCGAATTTCTTTTCATCTAAACCACCTGTAAATAAAAACCACAGACATCTTAGATCTAACAATACACACAGTAAGAGTACTGTATCAGGTCTGTTGTGCATCCATCTTTAACACGTAAGAATTGAAGTTCACCTTTACCATACTCTCTTACACAAGACAATTCAAATAGTGAATAACAATGCTCAAGGGCAGTTTGTGCATTAAACAAGACAATCAGTTCAAACTAACAGTGAATAACGATGTTCAAGGGCAGTTTGTGCATTAAACAAGACAATCAGTTAAAACTAACAGTGAATAACGATGTTCAAGGGCAGTTTGTGCATTAAACAAGACAATCAGTTCAAACTAACAGTGAATAACGATGTTCAAGGGCAGTTTGTGCATTAAACAAGACAATCAGTTAAAACTAACAGTGAATAACGATGTTCAAGGGCAGTTTGTGCATTAAACAAGACAATCAGTTCAAACTAACAGTGAATAACGATGTTCAAGGGCAGTTTGTGCATTAAACAAGACAATCAGTTCAAACTAACAGTGAATAACAATGTTCAAGGGCAGTTTGTGCAGAAAGAAGAAGTGACTATCCGCAAAAGAATTTACGAGGCGCTCACCGAACGTGTCCGAGTAGATATGCGCGAAAGAGCGCAGTGTAAAACAGAAGCGATAGTAGGAGCTGGCGAAGCACACATTGCCAAGGATGGGGGATACAACTTGAGCTGTCTCATCCTCTGCGTACATGCTGAAAAACAATCATTGGTGTACTTTCATTATCAACAATTGAACAATTTTGTCTACAGGAGTGAAATAGAGATGAGTTATCTACATACTGAGCTGAGCCCCCCCCCCCCCCCCCCAACGAAATTCTTACCACAAACTGAGGCCTCAATGACTGGAACAAGTGCAACAGTGCTTGCCAAACATGAGAAAGCCTCGCCACTCATGACTCATGCAAACGCTGACCTACAGAAGCTCATTATCAACGCTTTGATGGCTGGGTGGGTTAACAGCTGCAAAAACGTAACAGACATTTTCTGGTGTATTTTACCTGATGATAGCATTGACCTCGTCCACAATGTGACGAAGCTTGAAGTAAGCGTCCGTCGGAGGCAGTTTCAGCTCCAGCATGAGACGGTCAACCTTGTTGATGCACAGTGTCACAGCCAGTCTTTCTTGTAGTGCATGCTTGATCAATCGTTCTGTATTCAGCATCACCTGGAAACCACAAAAAGTTCATGAGACAATCACAATGCCATGGAAATACAACAGATTCAATGTATTAGGGTAATGTCTACTCTGTGTGACCCTGAAAGGCCTGACTGCATGTGTGCATGTCAGTGTGTGTGAAATAAATGACTGCAGTCATACAATTTGCAGAGCTAAGCCAACGAACTTCCAACTACTATAAGCCAACAGTCTGAATCCTCAGTCAACAGGCCATCGAAATATTACAAGGAAATTTACCCCTTCAGCAGCGTCCACAAAGATGACAGCACCATCTCCAAGGCGGAATGCAGCAGTAACCTCGTCGGAAAAGTTGACGTGACCTGAAAACAATAAATTACTGTCTACTGAACTATGACCATTCAGACTCAGAACTGCAATACAACTGCAGTAATGATGTTGTTCACATTATCAATCATATGTGTATACAAAGTCATTGTCAATTAAGCACCAAGAACATGACCAGTCTGTGAGTGAAATCTTGTGTGTCCCCTGTGAAATTTTGCTCACAACCCACCTGGTGTGTCAAACACGTTGATGAGAAACGACTTGTTGCGAGTGTCTGGCAGCACCATGGTAACAGGGGTGGATTTGATACTCACTCCTCGCTGCACAAAAGCAAGCAGTTGTTTTAAATGAAAATACACACACACACACACACACACACACACACACACACACACACACACACACAAACTGCCACCCTGACTAACAACAATAGATGGAAGTCAATACACGCCCATACAAACTGTACTAAAACTACCACAGTGTCTTAAGGACTTAGTTAAATATATTATCAAAACTCTAACATGGTTCCAATTATCATTATCAATGGTTCTGCCAAAGCTTTTGTTTTAATATCCAAATGAACCAGGTATTTAGAACCTACCTCTTGTTCTGTGAACAAAATATCTGTGTACCGCATCTGTTGAACACCCAAAATAGAAAATATCAGTTCATGATCAACAAAGGATATATATGTCAATTTCACTGTAGTGCATGTCGCACACATTGGCAACTGCAAAAAAAAAAAAAAAAAAATGGTTCTGAGAACCCTAGTACTCTGTATACATGACGAAGCACTGGATGACTGACAATAGAGACAGCTGGTAAAAAGCTAGTGATACAAAGAAAATGTATCTGATGAAGTCACTGGCACTGAATCCTATCAAGGAAAAGGGACGGGAAAGTTTAAAGTGAGGAAGGTCCTTGCTGTGGCTCTGTCCCAAAATGAAATGAATAATGTGTCTCTTCACAGAAAAGTGACAAAACAATTCAATACGTACATCTTTGTCATAGCCACCCTCAATGCCAGGATGGGTCTGTTCCAGTAGGCAGTCCACAAACGATGTCTGAAGAAACACAAAGTCACAATTCAGCAAAAATTTGAAAGCAAAACAAAAGCTGTGCACTAGAAAAAAGGAGAAGAAAGAAACTTGAAATAAAAAACACCTCTTTAAAAAATAAAAAAATTCATAAAATCATGTGAACCAAGCGTACAGCATGTGTATGTACTCTTCATAGGTTATAACTTACATGGGTGATGAAAATTATCAGAATATTCAAGATTCAATTAAATTTATTCCAAATGAGATCATTTTTCTTTGGTGTCGTTATTAAAAAACACAGTACAGTAAAATACATTAACACAAAACAGACTGGACTCCTTGTCTCTTATAATACACGTCAGTCACACATAGATCACCCTGCAAGGTTACCTTTCCATGATGCAGGTGGCCACAAAGCACAACATTCCGAATCAGCCCTGGGGTGTCCATGAGATCTGCCAAAAACCTGAGAAAAGAAACCAAAAAGCATAAAATGATGTACAACAGGAAAAGTGTAGGCAAGCTATTCTGTGATTAGGGGATTTATGAGGACAACATTGAAAATCCTCCTAGTCCTAGAAATCATACTTACTCCATGTCATAGCTTGTCTCAGGAAGATCCTGCTCTGCCATTGAGAACTTTTTCTTCTTGACTGGTGCAATAATTGGCTCTGTCGAAGAAAGAAGATGCATGATTGATTTTTGTTACAGAAGCCCATATACTGAAATGACTGAATTAAAAAAGAAAAGAAAAGAAAAGGGGCTGCGGGCGATAAAACGGAAGTAAAATTTGCAAGGTTCAGTTCCAGATTAATCTGAGTTGATCTTGTGGAGAGAAAAGCTGGGCCAAGAGGCAGTGACAATGACAGAAACTGTGGCCTTGGGAACATACAAACAATACTAGACATGGTATATCCTTCAATTTCAAAGCATTACTAATATTTAACAGAAAGGGATGACCAAATAAATTCAATGGTGTAAAACTTCACAAGACTGGAACGCAAAGAGCTATAAGATCTGAAGTCATGTAAGTGTTAAAATTACAATACAAACTCGCTCAAACATAAAGCAAAGAAAAACAATCAAATAATTTTCCTACCTGTCAATGGCTGTGTGTCCTCCTCTTGAACGATTGTCTGTTAACAAACAAACTGGTGATAAGCTTTGGTACAATGGCACTTGCATGATCAAATGAATTAAATTATAATCTAACTGCACTACTAATACTACTAATTCAGCAGCAGTATGGCTCCAGTCTGAAAGATGTTAACCCCTACCATGGTTCATAAATTACAAACCACAGTTGTCTGAATTCTGTCTGACTCTGAGGTCTCTGTTGCTAATCAAACGTGCTCTTCTGATACAGCATAAGGGGAACAACCCCATTCACGAAATTCTGAAATCGGAACTGACCGCTCTCCCTTTGGCCAAGGATTGGACTCTGCCCCTAAAGGCCGTTCTACACGTGACAAGCGGCAAGTTGCCGCCCTTCGACTTTCCCCCCACAAGTTTGTCTGCCGCAATGCCGCTGCTTCTACACGCGGAAACCTCCGCACCACAAGTCGGCTGATTGACCTTTCGTGTGACCCTTTCAACCCTATATTTGGAAGGGGCCTCGCACGATTTCGCCCGGCCATGGTCGCGAGTGAATCCGAGTCAGACTCAGCTGAACATGTGAATGAAAGTTCGGAGGAGGAATTAACTTTTGCAGCAGCTGCAGTTATTTTGCTGCAGAACAGGAAGAAACAGTGGATCTGGGCGAGAAAGTGGATCTTGCAGCGAGCTTCGCTTGGCGCATACGGAGGTCTTTGACGCCATTTTGTTTAATTTGGCTGCGTGACCACTACGCGGCGTGCGATTGGCCGTCCTGGCGGGGCTCCCAGGGTGCCTCGCGCGCACTTGCGAGGCGCAAGCCGAGAAAATAGAAAGCCGTTCTATCCGAAACTTGCCGCGGCAAGCCGTAGGCTGCAAGACTGTACATCTTGCTTGTACATTTGCCGTCGACTTGCGGGGGCCGCAAACCCGCTTTTGCCTTGCAAACTTGCCACGTGTAGAACGGCCCTAAGCCACACGCTAGCACTCAGCACTAGTAGGCAACACAGACAAATGCTGAGACCACCAGTATCACTACCAGCATTACGGCCAAACCAAACTTTTCAAAACTGGGAATGTCCTAGACAGTGACTTCAGCTGAATCTCTGCAAAAATTTCCTTCCTCCTGTCCTGGGTAAAGTAACTGACAAGCACTGGAGTTGAAAGAAAAAATGAAAATTTTGAAATAAAAATAGACAGGTGTTACCTCTACATCTGGACCATAAACCTCCTCTGCAGTAGGATAGTACTTTTTGTCTTCATGCAGAACCACCTGCATGTCAGCCTGGTCGTCTATGTCATCCTGATCCATGTCAGCATCATCATCCTGTAAACCAACGCACACAAATATATCCTTACTGTCTCTTCAATGTGAATGAAACTATCACAGTATCAGTTCTCAACTGACTACTGTTTAGTTTACTCTTGAATTTCTGAAGGAATGATTTTGTGTCACATCTACACGCACCTTCAGAATTCCAAATTTCCAAGCTTCTGCGCACAACATGTGAGGACTACTGCCCTCTTTGTCTCTACTAAATGTCAAAGGATATTGCAAGACTTTAGGTCTAGACACATGTGCCCTTGTAATAATATATTTTGTAATTCCAAAGGCCCGTACTGTCACTAGTGTCAGCATTGCCACAGCATGGCTAATACAGCAAGTAGTCAGCCCCATTCTGATTCGCCTGCAGCTTCAGAGTCTGTGTATATATAGTTGCATGGACATTACATTTTATTCTTATTGTTTCACACACCACATCTGAACTCAAAGAAAGCAAGCTAGGACAGCTTTACTCACATCTCTGTCCATGTAGTCTGCATCATCATCTGGCAAGTCATCGTCTTCATTGTCATCATCATCACTGTCCAGTTCTGGACCGATGTAGTTCCCAAACTCATCATACAAATCTTGATCCATGGTTGTGTTCTGTTTTGCTGAACAAAATAACAGCAACAAATAAATCCATGTTATAATGCACCATGATGCAAGCGCAAGCGTTTCAAAACATCTTGCCCCACCTTCAAACTTTCATCTCGGAAACCTAGACAAACGAACACAATGAACGCTGTCTCAATTATCACGTGAAAATATTATACCGTAGAAAGATCAACAAATTTACGACGTACTGAAGTTACAAGAACAACTGAATGAACAACGCTTTGTAAACTTGTGCGGGAAGCAAGAGCAGTCAATGCGGTTCCAGCATCAAGCAAAGTGTGCAACTAAATCATAATTGTGGCTAAAAAGAGCACCAACAACACGTCTTTCAGCACATACCACTTCTGCAAATAACAAACTGACTTCTGTCTTTTCACATGAAGACCGAATTACTTACAAAAGGAAAATAGACGCCGACGACTAGCGTGCGATCCAAAAACCGGAAGTCTCGATCTCGAAACAGAATTATACTAACCGATATTGTCTTTTGTAATCAACATAGAAAATAAATTTTAAAAAAATTACTTCAATTCCCACAATAATATACTCAAGAGTAGTATTTCCATCAGGACATAGTCACTTGTCAATTCATGATTTGTTCCCGCAATAAAAGAGTGATGATTCCGTCATTAGGTTATCACTTAGTTCAGTCTCATAACATGGCGGCCTCCATGCAATCCGAGTGGAAGGCATTTCAATCAATCGTTGAAAGCTGTTGTGTTCGACGAAAGCACTAACTTATCTTTCTGAGATGAGTTCCTCGAAACAAAAAAGAAAGGAAGTTAAGCGTAAGCAGCTAGAGAGTTGGTTGCAAGATGTCGAGGTGTTTGACCGCCCAAAAGTCCTGTTAGAGCAGTATCCTACGACCCCGCATATAGCAGGTCTGATTTATTTTTTTTACACTGGGCACCTAATGTTTGAGGGACAGTAGTGTTTTGGTTCTTGTTATGACCGTCATTTTCTTGAATGCTCGAGGGGGGGAAAGACAAAGTAATTCCCGTAAGTAATATCTGTACATGCACTAAATATCATGATTGAAACAGCACATTTTACTTTCGTTTTATTTTTAATCTTCAAAACTCTAAGACCCAAAGTCACTGTGACAGACGAAACTTCGTACAAGTTGCATGCAGGTTTACAGTTTCAATGACATTCTCTGTTTCCACTTACCTTGCTGCAGATCTGTAAATATAATCTCCAGGCGATTTGTGTTTTCAGTAACTATTCGTTTTTCATGATATGGAATGTGGTTGTCAGTGTGTTTCATGTATAAATTTATGATCTTTCATTAAGCTCAAATGCTGCACACAATACACACCTGTTATGGTGATGTGGAGGGGAAGTTAGTGGCGGACCTTGGTGTTGGCTGTGGCGTTCTAGGAATTGGATGCTGCATGCTTGATGCAAGGTAACACAGGCTAGTCATCATCATCATTAGCTTGCTTTACGTCCTATGGCTTTTGGCCCTTAAGGACAAGTTGTTCCTGGCATGTGTCTTTGGCTGCTTGGCTGGGCAAGTGTCTTTGGGGTGAGTGTGGGCTGATTTGCTTGGCTTTGGGCAACGTCAGAGGATCTCTGCTTGGCTTTCAGAAGCCTGGTCTGAGTTTGTTTTTCAGTGCCTCAGTCTGTTCTGTCATCCGTACTTTTGCCTTTAGATCATAACAGGCTAGTGTGGAACAAATCGGACTTTCAGGGCTGTACTCATGACCCATGCATTGACAGTGCTACATGTTCTACCAGCTTCACAGTCCTGGCTCACCTTTATGTGCAGTTTCCAAGTTTATGTCATCATTAAAATTTTTCAGTTTTCATATTTTCTTTTATTTAAATAAATCAGCATCATTTAAACATTTTCAAAGTTGTTTTTATTCTTAGAGCTATATGTTGTTGTTTTCCCAAATTGTTGTATGCTTTCCCAAATTCGTATTCATGGAACAGTAAAGATTTATCAGATTGACTTAACCATTCACACTCACAGAGATGGAGTTATTTTCTTCCTTTTTTTTTTCTTTTTTTTTCAGCTACGTTCTTGGCATTGATATTGATGAAGATGCTCTATCAACTTGCTCAGCAAACCTCTCAGAGTTTGAAATTGTCAACATGGATCTGATGCAGTGCAATGTTGAGACCATTGCCAAGGTCCCAGGTCGTCTTTACCGCGCTTTTGACACTGTTATTATGAACCCTCCATTTGGGACCAAGAAAAATGAAGGTACTTGAAGACTGAGCACAAGAATTGGAATTGTGTAAAATTATGAAAACTGAACATTCTTGCAACTGCTATGGGTGTTTGTGTTTTTTACAATCTCGGTACAGGTGTTATTTGAACACATTTTTTTTTTTAAGGAAACACAATAAACTAGAGTGCACGTGGATTTTCACACTTTGCGTGTATACATGAACTCATAAAAAAACAACTTCTCATGCATATACCAGTACTAAGATGCATACATTGTTTGCTCCAATGTCACTGTTGGTCACTTATAACAGTTTAGTTCACTGTAAAGTGTGCCTGTGTGAGAAATTTGTGGGAGATACTTTGTGTTATCATTTGTATACTGTAGTATGCCTGAAGATACTTTCAAATTGCATTGCAGGGATTGACAAGGTATTCCTTCAAGCTGGCTTGAATCTTGCGCAGTCGGCTGTATATTCCCTGCACAAAACCTCTACCAGACAGGTAAAATGTTACTGAAACATTTGGTTGATTATATATGTGGGGGGGGGGGGGGGGGGGGGGGGAAGGGGGGGGGTCCTGCATGTCAAACATTTGTTTTAAATTTTTTCCTCACAAAACCACAGAGAAAACACATAAAATTCAGTGGAAATAGGTTTAGGGGCCAACAATACTCATTCCAGAACATGATACTGAAAACTGTCCTGATTGGGGTTTTTTTTTGTTTTTTTAGACCTTGAAGGCAAAATGGTGGAAAAAAACAAAAAAACTGGCTTCGCCAGCCAACCTGTGGTGGCTGTCGTTTATAAGTGATGATCACTGAAAGTCTAAACCTGAATTCACGGAAATATATATATATATACGAGGGCCACTCATTATGTTTTGCAACCTGGCTTTTCAAGAACACTTACAACCAGTCCGTCTACTCAAGGTTTTGGAAGAACCTCCCATCAGCCTGTACACAATTTGCCATCCCCTCAAACCAGCTGTCCATGACACCCGACCACGTTGACTGGGATAGGTCTAAAATGACACCCTCGAACAATGCTTGGGCATCTTCTGCCCTCCGAAGCGGCTTTCCCTTCAACTGCCTCTTGACGGAAGGATACAAAAAACAGTCACAGGGGGATAAGCCAGGGCAATATGGTGGGTGGGTAACCAGCTGAACATTATTTTTGGCTACACAGCCCAGAGTTGCAGCTACTTTCATGATGAAGCAGTAGACCACGGACACCCGCTCGGGGACGCTGTTGCAGTATGTCTGAAGTCACAATACATCATGGCTAGAAAATCCCTTCCAGAAAGGTCAACACTGCTGGCAAAAGACCCGTCACCCTTACTGCACATTTTGTCGCATGGAATATAAACGGTTGCACGGAATCAAGTAATTTTTGTTGCCATAAGTATTGTGAAACTGGTCTACGATGTGATGTAAACAGAAAAGTAGTGACGTCATTAGTTCGTCCAGGTTGCAAAACATAATGAGAGGCCCTCGTACACACTTCTTGGTGAAACACTGCACACATTTAAAATAACATCAGAACAAGAAACGAGGCTGTATTTGATTATTCATCTCAGAATCATCAACATGCGCCTTGCTTGCTAACCTGTATGACATTTGTAGTGAGGTCGTACGTCAATTCATTGTCTCAACAGCACATTGAGAAGCAAGCAGCAAGATGGGGAGTGGATGTGGAGGTGGTAGCTGAACTACGCTTTGACATTGCTCAGACAATGAAATGTCACAAACAAAAGAGTGTGGACGTTGAGGTGGATTTCTACAGGTTTTCACACAGACTACAGAAAGACAAATCCTGAGAGAGAGGGAGAGAGAGAGAGTGAGCGTATTTTGATGGATGATTGGTCTGAGTGGTTTTTGCTAAATTTGTTCATGTCTTTTCATTAACTGTTTTAGCAGTAGTGTACATGTAATGGTGATGCAACTTGAACTAAGTGAGACTAATACTGTTATAAGTCAGAGTTGGCTATTGCAATTTCCTTCTCTGTGTGTGTGTGTGTGTGTGTGTGTGTGTGTGTGTGTGTGTGTGTGTGTGTGTGTGTGAGAGAGAGAGAGAGTGATTTTGTGGATCTCAATAAATAAAATCAACAGCAGTCAGAGATACCTTTTTGTGTTTATTCACTGTCATGTCTCTCTTTTGTATTGTAAGAGTGGTGTGTAAAGCTCACAGATTAGGGTAAAAACAAATAAGTATAACACAAATAGATCAATTAATTTTTAAGACATTCAAGTTATAATACATACATTTCAGAAGTGTCTAACAAGTTACCTTCAACTTCAAGGTAGTCCAGATCTTGAATGGAGTTAAAATTGAATTTCGGACGGAATAAAATCACTGCATATCACAGACTGCCATTAGAGGCACGTAAAATGCTGGCGTTGTGTATTTTGTAACTTGAAACAAAATGTACATGTATTATATGTACAATGTACCAGTAGTTTCACTGTTCAAAACAGAACAAGGCGAATTTCTGTGTGTGCTAAAACTTTCTAGTCATTACGTGTGACTTTCATCCTGAGTACAGCTGCTTCATATCTGCATCAGACATTGGTCATTGACTGGTGCTTTTTCAAAATGTCCAATTACGTTGAACAAGGTGGACATTTGATATATAATATCATTTCTGTGCCATGGTGGACAGTATTCAGGACAAATACCGGCCCCCGGTAGTGGTTAGCACTTCGGATGGACCGGGAGACCCGGGTTCAAGTCCCAGCCGAGGTGAGCGGAATGCGGCCCTGTCCCACAGTCCCAAACCACACGGACCTCCATAGCATCATCTTAACATCATCCTCATCTCCATCATCATGCATAATGAAAAAAATTGCCCCAACTTTCGAGCCCTCCGTGAATTTCACCCGTGACCTGGGAGGAACACCACTGAAGCTGGCAAAAGAGTTGGAGCAGCAGCAAAAAAAAAAAAAAAAAAATTCAGGACAAATTCCACTTTTACCACCAGCCATGACGTGTCCTATTATAGCTCTCACAGAGATGAAGCCTTGTGACTGTAGTTGGTTGTGTTTGCCGATACAGAGTCTGTTTTCCAGGTATCATACAACAGTAAACAAGTTGCAAGTTGCATTCCACTGATTTTCTTTAGGAACAATCATTAATCAGTGCTGCAAGATACAAAAAGTACCCCCCCCTCCACCCCCCAAAGAAAAAAAATCAATGGCAATAAAATCCAAAACAACACACTACTGGCATCTATCAAACACAAAGAGAGTTTTACTAACCTCTTTTTGTTAATTTCTTCTTTTGATTACAAAGTTGTACATGTACCAGTTAACGAACCCTCATAAAAAAAATCCAAACAACAAAAGTCTACTGTATGAGGTGTGGCGGGTTTCCGATGTTACTGTGTGGTGCGAAGGGCATTCTAACAATATTACTAAAATATAAAATACGGTTATACAAAAATGTACTGCAAAAACACAAGCAATACCTGCTGGATCATTTGCCCTTCAGACAGTTCTTTGAAATCATTTCACGCTTTGTCAATTTTTGTTGTTGTTTGTAAATCAGCAGTATGTATACTTAAGTGTGAATTTAAATTCGATATATGACGCAAACATTACCTTCAAATAATTTTTGGTTGATTCATTTCATACTTGCCATTTCTTCTTGAGTTTGATTTTGTACATTTCATTCTGTTCTTTTTTTTTCTTTTTTCTTTCTTAGCATTGCAAATTCAGTGTGCAGGTATGCATCCATTTTTCTGTGTTCATGGCTACCTTCCTAAGGTAGGCTAACTCCCCAAACTAGATGCTGAGAATCGCCTCATGTTTGCCATCATATGAGCCTCGACCGCGCACATACAGACGCTCATGTGACTCTCCCAGTGAGCCTTGGAACAGGATGACAGCCTCATAGTCTTCGGCATGCCTGAAACATACAAAACAAAAAGTGAGTAGACAGCTCATCAAGCAACCATACCCACAAAGTAACACCATGCTGACAAATTTGAGGAATATGAACAGGGGAATTTCTACAGCCAAAAGTTCTCTGTGACTGAGCTGTAGAACGCTGCAGAAAATCCTACAGACTAATGAAGGTATGCCATTGGCCAGCCACATCTGACCAACGGAATCATGCAGCTCCATCTAACAAATATTCCACACCTAATAAATTATCTGAAGACTAGCTGAGGGCATGCAGCAATTCAGTAACGTTTTGTGCAAATGGTCAGTCGTGAAAACCAAATACATGTTCAGTACATGTATGTTGACAGCCAGTCTCCAAATGGTTAAGCATGGGGTGGTTAACTCCTACCAGTTCAACCCCCTTAATATCTGACTATGAAGCCGGATGGTTCATCATCCCCAGTCCTGGACAAAGAATTACTGCATAATTCTTGAAGCATACTGTTAAGCTGCACTGAAAATACTCACAGAAGACCAGCAAAACCGTTGAAGTAAAAAAGACAAAACATGAGCCTAGAATGTTGAATGTTGGTATTTTGATGTACTTTTATCCAAAATGGCTAAACCAGTACACGTTAACTCTTAAAGGCCCATGCAAAAATTGCAATTTTACTTGAAATCTTCAGATCACTAGGAGCCACATCAAGCCACTATTATGCAATCTGCCGCGGTTTGGGACCTAGTGGGGAAAGCCCACGCCTTGCGTGATAGTGGCTTGAAGTGGCTCTTACTGGTGTGCAGTGGTTTCTTCTTTCAAGCCAGACGTATCATATAGTGGGCAGGGGGTGGTCGGGCTTGGGCTTATAAGAGTTAAAGGTTTGCAATTCCTCATCAAAATGTAACGGAATGCCCCCGTGCTGTTCTCAGTAAAAGTATACTGCGCAGTTTGTATTGTCCGCCCCTCAAACTCACTTTGCAGTGAAGTAGACGTTCAGCAGTGTCTTGCTGTCACTGACATGAGTGATGTACGCCTCCAGCTTGCCATGTGTTGGACTGATCTGGAATGTGTCTTGGGTGCAGGTCGATGACTTGCTCTCTGAAGACATGACGGTTTTGATGAAAATATAATTAAGCACATCAGCAATGATTTTTATTTTTCTGTTCCACTGATTATGGGGAAAGAACCATTCTGTGAAATGTTTCAGGGTTGATTAGAAATCTCATCTTGTACACTATACGTACACTTTAAAGTCAGATCACAGAAATTCAGTCCAAGGATGGCAATGGTTCTCTCTCTCTCTCTCTCTCTCTCACACACACACACACACACACACACACACACACACACACACGGAAGTCACTGGCTAACATTAACTCAGTTCCTACTAAGTCTGGGTTGTGCACCAAAATGGCCAAAAAAAAGAAAAAAGTCGTAATAACTGATTTTTGCATACACAACCAAAATCAAAACGGTATGCAGGTGTGATTGTAGTAATATAGACTCTTTCTTTGTGGTCCTGTGAAATAGGAAATGAGCAGCTTACCAAAGCTTGCGAACCAGCAGCAATGGGAGGCGGTGGTGTTGGAGATGATCAGCTGCAGCTCTCGACGCTGGCCCACCAAACACGTGCCAAAGTCCAGCTCTGATTTGGACAACCCCATCTGGGGCACCGCTATTGTGGCATGCAGCGGCAATTTCTGCAGCAGAGTACAGAGAAAATAGATAAATGGTACACTCACTATGTCGTGGTGCAGACTTGCTGTTAAAAGTGTGAGAGACTGAGAGTTTACTGTCTCCCTATTGATGTCAATTTTTCTAAACTGAGCTCCACTGAAACGATACCACCACCATGGGCAGCCTATGTAGCAATTTCACATTTGGTTTTGTTTTATTCTCTCACTTTAGACTGACACAACCGCCAAATGCTGACAAAAAAAAGCTTCTCAGTGAGAAGCTGCAGACCTGTCCTATGGACTCATTTTTCTGCTGTGAAGAAATATTTTGATGAAATCTAAAGCTTTGGTTCTCACCAGCAAGTAACAAAACTGTATGCAGTAATTTCTGCTCTCCCTTCAATGGTAACGGGAAAAAAAAAAAATTACATGCAGCACAATGGTACATGGAGTCCTTTGACTGCACACACCTGTTCTGTGGTGTTGTTGAATTCAACTATCAAATGGTCGGTGATGGTCAGACGATGGTCTGTCATCGCACTTTCCCAGTCGTCCTCACCATAATCACGCTGGTAGTCGGACAGCATGGTAGGAGTGACTCGAAGAGCCACCTTGACCTACACAGAAGATGAATGACCCAGAGGGTGAGAGCTAATCAGTCAGTTATGATTAATGATGCCGCCAGGAGAGGTGTACCTGCTATGTCCGTTCCTGAATTCATCCGAATAAACCATGCACCAGGAGCAAAAAATATTTTTAAAAATTGGTATAGCAACATCTCTTTACTATTGAAACATTAACTGAAGGAACTCTGATTCAACACCTTAATGACCACATACTTCCCAATCTGCTATCACTAATGCGCCCTTCGGGCTGAAAACCCTGTAACTGGGTGAAGCTTTAGGAAATTCAAGGTGAGGCGTAAAGGAGAAACAGTGGAGTAAATCTGTTAGTGTTCTTGACCATCTCTTCTTATAAAACTTTGTTGTCTGGACATTTCATTTTAACAGTGATAGCAAAACAGGCTGAATGATCAATTCTGTGAACAGCACTACACAGAATCAGACAAGAAGAGAAGTCTGAATTCGGTTACTGACCATGATACTGTGACGTGGCATCAGCGTGTGGAAACCAGTCTCTATAGCCCGTGTAAGATGGTCTGAGTTGCTTGCAGGGTCAAGGTCAACCATGACAAACGGTGGCTTGACCTTCAGGCGGAAGGTCAGAGGAGTCTGAGTCGTGTTCGACAGCATTGCCGAGCAGATGCGCAGGGATTCATCCCGAACCTGCAAAACAAAAACAAAAATTCAGACACTTGGCAAAGTTATGAACAATCCAGACCTTCAAACAACTGTTTCAGTTGTTGTCTGTTTACTATTCTGGATTTTTTTCTGTTCTCTTCTTATTTTCTTTTCCAACAATGCGCCGTGTTGCTCAAAGTACTGTTCGCTTTCAGAAACAAAGCAATAACCTTGTCTCCATCGAGAATGTCGCTCATGGCAGACTGGTAGCACATCCCTTCCTCATCTGTCTCCTCAATGGTCAGCCTGAAACACAGATAAAAGACCCTAATAATGAGAAGAAAAATCCTCTGTGCCACTAAAACAATGCCAAATTGACAAAATTGCCCTAGAAACAGAAGAGATCATCTGTTGATAAAGGCTGCCTTACATGTGGATAGTTTTCACACTATCCTATCGACTATCGGCCTTTCCCCCGCTCCGATAGTCATCCGCTAGTCTATCCACCCCTGCGGACAGCCCCCTATCCGCTATATATCCGCGATAGAACTGGCTTCTATTTTTCTATCCACTGGTCGCTAGTCTAGCATTCAGCGACCAGTCAACTGTAGGGTGGTCACGTGAGTCGTGACGTAATCAAGATGGCCGAGAAGATGGACGACTGTGCCACAGCAAGGTTTATCGAGCTAGTGAGAGACAACCCAAGCATATGGGATGCGAGGGACGAAACTACACAGTTGGTCTTCTTCGGCAAGAATAGCAACAGCGGCCGCAATCACTTACAAATCTTCTTCTGACTCATCTAAATCATAGTCCGCCATGGGAGCCGCCATTTTGTCTTCAAGGGAGAGTAGTCTCGCGTGACTTTCCATATATGGTAAACGCGTACTACCGGGTTATCGCTGAACTATCGGCGTGTAGGGCGAGGGACCCTCCACCAGTCGGCTAGATGATAGTCGACAAGACAGGGATAGGGCGACTTCTAGCAACGTGTAGGACCAGCTTAAAGCACTTCATTCCAATTATCTAACATGATCTATATTTGCCTAGCTTTGATTACCATGTCTTGACTATCCCATATATTCCTCCCATTTTACCATTCTGACACTGATGACAGAAGGATAATGGCAAACAAACAGAACCTCCCTGGCACTGTCATATTCCAGCTGAGCCAAGATGAATGGGCAGCAATGATTTTAAGCTTGAACACAGTACGGAGTAAAAGTTTACATGTCAAGCTCATCTTTATATATGTATGTTCCTAATCATCTCACTCACAGCGCAGGTTTGACATGGGCTGAGTAGTCCACTCGAAGAGCAGCTGTTTCGTACGCTTCAGTCCTCGCCACCTTTCCATCAATGTTGACGTTCTGAAAGTCCAACATCATGAATACTAACATGCCAGACCACTCGGAGTTCTTTTGTGGTAACTAAAACTTAAAAGTAAATGATGTACGTTTGATATGACCTTACGATGAAGAAAACTTTGCTCCTCTATGGGATCTCATAACACAGCTGAGTTCAGTTCAACACTCTCCAAACCACACACGTTCTCAAAATCTTCAAGAAACATTCACAAATGCAAGCATTTTCTTAATACATGTATGCAAAGGGCTGACACAGTACACGGTCTATCATGTACCTAATTCACGATACAAAATAATTATATGATTATCATTTCTAAACCCAGAAAGGGCAAACAGTATTATCTCAGTTCTTACCGAGCTGTCCAGGCTCATGTAACCAAGAGCGTAACTAACACAGTCTGTGTCCTTCATGATTTCCTGTGGTGATGGAGGTGTGAAGGTCATGTACACAGTAGCATGACCGCGGGCTGGGACTGTCTGCATATACACACAACACAAACTAGATTTTAGTGGATTTTCACACACACACACACACACACACACACACACCATCAGACCTCTTCGTAACCCCAATTTTCCCAGGAAGATAAAATTCCAGAGTGCCTGTATCAAGAGTAAAGCCTGGACCCCAACCCATTTTCTGACGTTTTATTTTCCTTGGGCACTTCTGATTCCTGACACACAGTCACACAAGGGCACACAGAAATGCTGACAACATGTTGAAAGCTACGGTAACTGTTGACACCAGCTTCAAAAATTGTCACTTTAATGACGCCGCACAATTTACAAAACTGAACAATGTAAATTACCAGCTGTCTTGGTTTGATGTCGTAAGGAACAAATTCCTCCACGCCGTCGTGAGGACGGAGGAAGATTGACACCACCTTTGGGCGATCTCTCTTCTTGTCCTGGCTGGGGGTGCGGCTGATGGAATGGCGACTGCCGCTGGAGGTGGTGGTGGTGGCTGTGGTTGTCGGTGGTGTGGACTCAACTGACGTGTCAGGTGAGTTGGGGATCATATCTGTGGCAGCTCTAATAAGGCGGGGAGGAGCTGTAAAGAAGGTAAACAGCACAGTTAACACAAAATTGACAGTATCATTATATATATATATATCCATTTACATATGCTGACCAAAACATAAAAGCCATAGACAAACAGAAAAAGACACACACAAAAAACAATTAGGATGTTGCCAGAAAGGTATTAGAGTGAAGACAGGCCTTTTCAGAAACAGCAAAAAATGCTAAATATATGGGCACCACCACAATTTGTCCATGAACGGCTAATGGAAAAAAAATGTCCCTTGAATATCAACAAACCTCCCCCACCCTTCCAAACACCCATTCCCACACTCATTCATCCAAGGTACCTAGCAATATACTCCATCATTAACCTTCTCTATGATGGATTTAAAAATTCAAAGCAATAAAATGAAAAAAAAAACCCAAAAAACATGTCACACCAATATCATACATCATGCTGAAAATGCAAATATTCTGCATGCAAAAATATCAAAAGGTTGAAAAGGAATGGGGGCTAATGGCCATGTCACACGAGAGGGCAAAAACACTTGAAAACATTGTTTTCAGATGTTTTGCTGCGAAACAACGTGTTTTGTCGTGTGACATACTTCACAACAATGTTTTCAAAACATGTTTTGATCGTGTTTTCAGTTTCAGAGCCTGCCCTAAAATCCGAAAACATGTTTTGTGTTTCAACCAATGAAAGCCGCCGTGCGAATTGTCAAGTGACACCTTCCCGTATCCGCTCAGTCAACATGGCGAAGAAGACCGGAGCAAAACATGTTTTCACGTGTCATGTATTGTTTCGGAAAGCATGTTTCGGGCGTTTTGCCTTTCAAAACATGTTTCCGTGTGACATCGCCTTAAGTTACATCAAAACCAAAATTTGTACAGGTATAACTTCTTATGAAACTAATAACCCAAAAGTGTACATACCTATTATTGAGACCCTCTTTTTAACTGTTAAGGCTTGAAAACAAGTGAAATGACCGTGTAATCACTAGGTGCACCAAATAAACACTGTCGGTGAAGTACAAAACCAGGATTAGTTGGAAACAAATGAGCAATAGACAAACAAGAAACACATCATTTTTTTTCTTCAAAATATCTGTAAGTTATCATCAGAGTGATATAGCAGTTGAGTGTGCCGATGGTTCAAAATGTGAGAACAGACACTGGTCGCTGAGATGAAACCTCTGAGCTATAACACTGCCTTGTTTTTTTCTTCTTTTTTTTCTTTTTTTACCAAAGAATGAAAAACGAGAGGTACCTGGTGGTTGTGGCACGATCTCATTGCCCTGAGGATCTCGGGGAG
>JACVVK020000001.1:2425000-2547500 GCA_018292915.2 Batillaria attramentaria | reverse complement strand
AAAAAATGTTGGTAAAGCTAGGGTTAATTCACTGTGTGGCCTTCAGGCTCTGCATGTAGAAGTCGAGGTTCGGGATTTTAGCTCTGAGTTAGAGTCTAACCTCAAACTAAACTAGCTGTAGGGTTAAATTTTCTGTTGTTTTTTGTTTTAAATCAGGAAGCAGGTCCATTCCAGCAAGGTGCCTAAGCCATTACAGAAGGATTTACTTCTTCCTTTCTTCGCCTCCTTTTTTAGATAATTTGGGGGGGGTTTTTGGTTTCTTTTGTCCTAGTCTGGGTTAGGCCTGTAGCCGTGGGTTAGATTAACGTTGACTTTTACATATGCCATGTCAGATGCACAATCCAAGTGCAACTGGAAACTATAACACAGAGGTTGATGCATTACCTGGTATTCTGACCATCCTCTGAACTCATGTAAGAGACAGACAGGCCCTGAACCATGCAGTTCAGATTGACAAAAAGCGGTGACTCCTGGCCCGCGACAGTGCAAGGCACTTGCACATCACTGTAGTCACCCTGTAAATCAAATACAACCAACAATGTTAAGCACAATATTTATGCTTGGGGCAAACACACAAGCGAAGACGGGGGAGGATGTCAGAGAATCCAGAAAGAAGCACTGAAAATTGGTGTAAATGAACAGTGTCACGCGCTTGACATGGAAAATCTTATGCCCAAGACACAACTTAAAACCTTTTCCATCAGTCACACAAACCTTTAAAAAAATAAATAAATAAATAAAAATTTCTGTTAACTGTTATTTGGAGTTATTCTCAGGGATAGGGACTCAGCAGAAGCTTAGCATAAAGTGACATAATGTTTGGCAGGTGAAGCATTATAAAGGCACACCCAAAATGACAGAAAAATGGATACCTGACGTGCAGCAATGAAGCTGAAGGCCACAGGACGCTTCTCTCTGCTGCGTATCTCTCCTGCCGGCTCCTGGATCTCTATGTCACACTCAGCAACTTGCTCTCCTTCAGGCTGTTAGGAAAAATGGAAACAAAAATACTGTATGCCCCAATAAATCTATGGAAGATTTGCACCTGGTCAAGTGCACAAAAGGATAGTACATAACAAGGAGGAAATTATTCAGATGCAGAATAAAGGGACACCACAACACAGTTACGTAATAGCTCAATGTCATTATTGAATCTAGGTGTAATTTCCATTTCAAGCATAGTGTAAGAATTTTGTACAATGCAAGTAACCCTGCGCTATTCACAAAATCCAGCTACGCCAAAATTCTAATTGATTTACAGCTTCAAACAACCACAACTTGAAACATTTTACTTCAGAAGTGATATGGCGAACTCATTAGTGTGAATAAGCTCTTCCACCTTTCCCCATGAGAATGTTGTAGGCAACAGTGTCTGGTTGAACAGGACGACATTGAACACCACCGGCACGCCAACGTACACCTCTGGCAAGTTGATGTCACATTCCAGCAGACACACAACCGGCTGCTGAACCTCCGCAAACGCACCCAGTGACCTGCACAGGGCAGACAATAATAATAAATTTCCAGAAGCTTACAACAGTTACTTTATCCTGATGACTTAAAATGCTCATTCCTGCCCAAGTAACATAAGTACTGATCCTGTTGCACGAGTAAATTTTGGTCCATCTGGCTGCAGCACATGGCTCTCATGCCTTTGGTGACTGGTACTAGCCGCTGCAGCAAGAGAGCCTTGTGACGTGGACCATACCTCTGTTTTCATCCCTAAGTTCGAAATTGTGACTGGTAATCAACTCCCTAGTTTGCCTCCTGAAGGAAAATGAGATAAGGTCCACATCACAAGGCCCTCATGCTGTGGGTGGCTTGTACCAGTAAAGGCACACAGGCCCTGTGCTGTGGGCAGAAAAGTGTTAACTGCAGCATATTTCACATTGCTCATGGAGCTTATTCAGGCGTGGGTCTGCTGTAAAAAAGAAATGACTTACACTGTGTTTCCTTCCTCTACTTCCAGACAGAAGGTACGCTGCACAGATTTTACAGACACCGGCTTGAACTGGACAGTCACTGTCTTCTTCTCCAATGGACGCAGCTCTCCAGATGCTGGGATGAATGTGAACTCACTAGCAGCCTGCACAAGGTCATATTATCACATTAAAAGAGACAAAACTTACTTTCCTACAGCACAACAGAAAGGCACTGTCCAAAACTCTGTTTGTGGCCCATCATCCAACATTTCTGCGCTCACATATCAACCATTGGTGGTGTCTTCAACATAATCACAGTTGTGTCTACCATCATGATATATATCAACATATGCAAGGTCAAAGGTTGACACAGGCCTGCACTAAGCAGGCAGAATCTGAAACACAGTGTCTGCCACAGCTGATAAGTAGAGCTTTGGGCCTTCACGGCATTCACATGGCCAGCGAACATCAATGTAATGCATTCAGACCTCGAAAAACCTTCAGATAGACAAGTTTTAGTGTACTGGCACACTCAAGCACAAACTGTAATAAAGCATAAATTAACTGTCTTCAGTAAAGCCTAGAAGTGTCAGAAGGTAGGTTTTTTCAGTTTTCAGTGCCACTCACCATGTCATCATCCGAATCTGGCTGTAGAGGTTTATCCTCCAGTGAGAATTTGGTGATGAGTTGGGTCATGCTGGTCAGTGTCATCTCCTTCTCCACTGTGTCTCCCAATCGCACCAGGCCAAAGTTGAGGGATGGCTCATCAATTGTAATTTCTGGACCCTTGATGTCGGCCTCTACGTGCAGGTGCAGTGGTTCCTCCAGGTTCAGCACATAGCAGAACAATGTGTGGCTGATGTGTCCTGGCTCTGAACCGGTCAAACTCAGCTCCAAGTCCATTGCCATGCCTGGGTCTACGGAGATCGTAAATAGGTAAAAGAGATACACATGCAGTTTTTATCAAGAAAGTCACCTCGTCCAGTCATGGAACTATGGTAAGCTTAAAGGTAGTCGGGTGGTGGCTATATATAGAATGTTTTAGTATGACCACTCTTCATGTTCTGTTTTTCTCTCATAGCTCCATTTTCCCCTGAGCTTTCCTCCCTTTCCATTTGTCACCTCTCCCCTTCCCTGCCCATCTCCTCCACTTTCAATCACTCAACCTTCTGAGCACATGCAAACGTTCAGCAGCAAATAAGTTAATGACCAAATCATGTGATATGGTTTTATCCTGGCAAATGCAAAGAGGAGGCCATTCCACTTGCACCACAGTAGACCTTACTGAGGGCTTTTGTACGGAACCATCTGATGAGATAATTACATGGTGAATGAAGTGAACCCTTTATGCTGAACGGCAGTGAGCTTACCCAGTTCCCCGAACGGTGGCTCAACTTCCATGATCATCTTGTCTTCATGCACCGGCTCCCACTGGAAAGTGATGGTGGAGAAGCTGTGGTTGGCCATCTGTAACAGACATTTTGAAGTTTGAACTTACAAAGTTACAGCACAACTACGAGCCATGTGTGAGTACTTTCTGCTTCATAGTTAAAACAGTGTGTCCCCAAGACATTGCAGGTATAGGTAGACAAACTGTGCACAAGTGTCCGTAGTGACACATTTCAAAAAGGAAAAGAACAGAACCCACCGTGAAAAGCTTTTTGACAGTCGTAGCAACAAGATGGCTGCCTGGGAGATACAAAGCGTATGGGTGCAGAACCACATTGAGTGGAATACTGTTGCCCTTCAGTTCGATCTCCAGCCCTGTCAAGTCGCGGAATGGGGGCACTGTTGACAGAGAGAACAGTAGTGCAGGTATCACATACTAGAGTGTGTCAGGCACCTGAGTCAGTAAATTAAGCAAGCAGTTAAAAAAGAAACATTCGTATTGTTAAGAGCTAAAATCATGAAATCTATCAAAGTACGATCAGTACGTGCTACCTCTTACCTGCACCATCGGCTGGCATCAACTCAGCCAACTCATCGTTGTTCTCCTCAGCAGGAGTGCCATCTTCACTGAGTCGTGGACCCTGCTGGCTGGTCAAGGGAACTTGCTGAATAAGCAAGTGGATCACATTGTGGAACTCACTGATCTGGAAAACAGTGAAGACAAAATGCACACCTTAATCAGAACACTGGTGTTGGTGGAAGGGGGAAAGGCCCAGAAATATCTGAACATTAATTTTATAATGATAAGTATGCTATGAAGGTTGCAGTATATGCAACTGTCACACACTGGAAAGAGTGAAGTTAAAACTTTCCCTGCTGTTCACTGTTCAGAACCCCTGCCTGCTGTTACCAAAGGATCTTTAAGTTACATCACTGCCTGGGCAACTACCTTTTTCTCACTCAACGCCTTTTTACATATTGTTAAAGAAAAACAGTAGCACTGTTTTTAGAATGTTAACTGTCAAATGTCAACTCCATTTTAGGTGGAGAAAACTCAAACAAGTGAACACTATAGTGGCAGGGAATGTACTACAGGTGAACCAGTAGGTTGTGAAACTGTGATTCCACACTCACCACAGGCGGTGCAAACGTCACACGGAACTCAGCAGTCTCTGCAGGCATAAGTACTCCACTCTGAGGGTGTACACTGAAAACAGAGTCCAGCTCTGGCACTCTGTCCTCCTCAGGGTCTCGTGTGGGGTTTGGTGGGACTGGCAGCACATCCTCATCGGATGGAAACTTAGGGCGTGGCATCTGGGGTTTGTACACCATCCACTGGAATGGGAGCTCCACATCACTGTTAAAATGAACAGAGTTGTCTGTACAAGGGTGTGTCGGTATCTCAACCTGTGCAAGGGTGCTTTGGTTCAGTATGTGGGTGTTTTAGTGTATGTGGGTGCCTCATGTGGGTGTGTATCGCCTGTATGCAGGTGTCTTGGTGTTTGCTTGTGGGTGTCTTGGCATCTTATGTGGGTGTCTTGGTGGATGCCTGCCCTTGCAAAAAAAGAGTTCATGAGAGCAACTCACATGCAGTTGTGAACTTTGATGCAACGCTCTGTGTATGTGAAGGGGTTGAGGTCATCAAACTTGATGAGATGCTGAGCAGAGCGATCACAGAGTTCTCCTGGAAGGGCCTCTGCCTCTCCACGTTCCACCTCCGCCAGAGACACCTTCACCACTTGACCTTCACCTGAGTACGTCAAAATGTCTGGCTCTTATCATGTGTTGCTATTCTCCTTGCAGCAGATGTCTGCTAAAAGCGACTGTTCTGGACAATTGTTCAAAATTTTTCAGAGAGAAAAATCCACATCAAGATCAAAGTGAACGGTTTAAGTATTCAATACAGTCAAAAGTTAACATTATGCAGCAAAACTGTTTTTGCCTATAGTTTTTGTACGTTTGTACTTGCTCTCTCACTTACACACACACACACACAAACACCCATGCACACACTCACACACACACATACATGTGCACACAGTTTTCATACCTTTAAGTGTGAAATGCTTAGCATGACAGTTGTCGCACAAGACAGTGAACTCTTGAGTGTAGACCCGAGTCAATGGTGGCTTGAACATCACCTCAATGACTGTCATCTGCCCACGGTCAAGTTCCAGCGTTGAAGGCCGAAGTTCAAAAGGAGGCACCACAACAGAGCCATTTGTCATCACACTCTGCAATGGAGCAGCAATACGTTCAGCGTCATTTACTCCATCAGTCAGTGAAGCTTACTTTTACAACAGCTGAGTTAACTGTTAGTTTTAATACCGGCGGCCATTTCAGATCAAGATGAACAGTTTTGGTAATCGTGACAGCCAAAAGTTGAAATAAACTAAGAACTGACCCGGAAAACAAGATGGTCATATTTCTGTGGGATTGCCAAGCACATACACATACCTTCAAAACAACGTTTTACATGTCACTACGTCGAGTACATTACACTGACTTTTGCCTTATGTCTCTCAACCACAGTCTAAAGATTCTCAGTGTAAGGATGTTTATCATGAATGCAATCAAGTGCTTGCATTTCACACTAACTTCTGTAGAAGGATTCTCTACTGGTAATGTTCATGTATTTACCTTGAAGTTTGTAGCTGGCCAAAGAGCACGAGGCATGATACAAAACCGCCCGGGACCCCCCTCATTGCGGATGGCAAATTGTGTCACCTGGAATCCCCTCACCAAACAGTACCCCACGTCCAACACAGGCGGCACTGTCAGAAAGCAGGAAATCATGACATCATCTGATATGAATGATCACAAGATGGCAATTACCATTAGCTGCATTCAATATTTTTCCCCACAGCAAACCACCACCAACAACAAAAAAAATCACTTTAACATTGCAGTTTTCACAAATTGGTGATCAGTTTAATCCCAACAAAACTCACCAGAGAATTCTTGGACTGCAATTGGTTCAATAACAAGTTTTATTCTCTCAGACCAAAAGACAAAAATAATAACCAATGTAAAATGCAATGTTCATGCAATGTTAGAAGAGCAAAACAATTTAAAAGACTACAACAGCACACTTTACCGCTACGTCAGTCTCATCTGCGTTTCCCACCCATAGCTTTCACACCAAACGGGCCCTCTTCCAGAATTTCAAGGCGTCCTTTTGCAATATCTGAGAGTCCCCTCAGTTAGTAATACATTTTTTTCTTTGCCTTTTCTGACCCCTCCGGCGCACTGCTGCTGTATCTGAGAGTGGTTTCACATCTTCCATCACAGTTTGACTTGACAGTCTCTTCTTCTGGCAAGTCGTTGAACCTCAAGTCGAATCATTGGTAGTCATCACTACTCACACAACTATTCTGAGCAAAGATCGTTCGAATGGGCAGGGCAGTACCCGAAAAACGTGTGCATCGCTGGGAGGCAGTGACTAAAATTTTCTGCATCTTTTTCAGATTTCTGAGTCTTTTTTACACACTACAGTGTGTCATCAGAAACACTGCTAATGGAAAAAAAAAAACATTACTGCTACCGACTGTGCTGACTTACATGTGAGTGATGGAGGCTCACGGCGACCCTGAATATGGATGATGAAAGGTTTGGACGACAGTGTGTTGATCTGAATCACGTCATCGTAGTCTTTCAGGGAGTCCGGAGCAAAGCGGATTGGGAAGTGACAACTCATCCCTGGTGCCACAAGTCCATTCTCTCCTGGGAACTGGCCTGTGTTCAAATAGAACAGATACTCTTTGCACTTAGCAACAGCTCGACGAACCCTTCAGCAACAGAAAGCCCATCCGCTAGATGTGACTATGGACAGACAGACAGAAACAGGACAGACAACCACTGAAAATGGAGTCCCCAATTCATAGAATGGACCGGTCCATTGACAGGTGTGCCAAGCATCAAAAGTAGCCTAAGGTGCAAACCAGTGCTTGCTGTCCATCCAGTGTCCATAATCTTCTCTTTACAATGCTACACAAGCGTTTTGCAGAATTACATACGAGTCATGTCAAAATTCATGAATAATACATGTACACCACTGCTGAGTGAGTCTGCATACCTAATCCCACAGAAAAGTAAGAGCTGCTGGGTGGCATTGCTCTGCATTGTCGGAGGACTGTTGACACATTCTTCAACTCCAGAGTGATCTAAAAACAGAAATGAATAACAATGCACTGATACAATACAAAGAAATACGCACATCTCATGTTTAAAAAAAAAAAAAAAAAAAAAAAACGCAACAAAAAGGTAGATGTTGTGCACAAAAAAAAAACAAAGCAAAAAAGAAAAGTCCAGAATGGAATACAGCTGTAGTATGAAAACCCATAGCAAATGTGGCCATTGTGCATATCCTATACATACCAACATACCCTTTATCAACATAAAAAGTTGAACTGAGTTACCTCATACACCTGTCCGACTTTGTAGTCCTTGAAGACAACAACAGGGGGTGATGCTAAAAACACAGGGGCCTCCTCTTCAGACCTGAAATCAAAACAGACTTATTCACCACATGTCCCATCTCAAGATTTTTGGTTTCACGTACACAGTCCAGCTTAAAGATCTTTGTCAAGGAACTAATTTCCAATACCAACTGTTTTCGACAAAGCAATTTTAGGATCCAATGATATCTTAGTACATCTACCTAAGCCGTAGACATTTTTGGCTATTTATAAATGTATAAGTATGCAATGTTGAAACCACACCTCTTGTTTCAGTGCGTCGACTTTTGCTTTCCACCCCTCTCCCCCCCACCACTGCCATTTGAAGGGCAGCTAAGAAATCTACTCTTTTCAAGCATATATGCACTTCAAACTACTGAACTTCTGTTCTGCTAGTTTGCTCACTCTTTCACTGGCTTTGGATGAACGTTTATTTCCTTCAGACGGCGCTTCGATGACTTGATGATGGATTGGTTACCAGTAGCCGACGGGGGAAGGTAGCGAGGATTCCGCATGTAATTCACCTTTGCGTGCAAGCGAGCAAGTTCATTCCGTGCCTCTTCCCTCTCTTCTGTGCTCATGTATGCTTTCCATGCACTTCGAGATGGAAACTTTTCCTGTACAGGAGGTACACGAGGAACAGGCGACGATACAGGACATTTATACTGTACACATATTGACAAGTAAACATGTATAGATTAGATGGTGCACTATGTAATACAGATGTATGATTTATAAGCCCTGACGATGGGGTAAACTCCAAAACTGAGAGCAGAAAGCAAGCAAGCTATGTTTCATATTTTGTTTTCACTTTGTTTGATATACATGTATATATATACATGTATATCTATGTATCAGATATGTTGTTTATTTTATTCAGTGTCAAAATCTGTCTTCTTCTAACTGCTTCTTCCTGTCATTGCTTCAGCATCAGGTACTGTTAAAACAGTAACATAATTATCCTACTCTTTGAAACCACACCTCTTCTGCTGGTTTGTCAGCTTCATCCACAATTTCTTCAGTATCACCATCTGAAAGGAAGCTGGGAAACTCAAGACTGCCCGATGTCTCAAACGGATGAAGTGGCTGAGATTCCGGGAAATTTTCACGACTGTGCTGCTGAGAAGACAGTGTTTCTCGAGCATATGCAGGAATCGGTGGGCCTGCAATGCATTTTAATCAATCAGTCAATGGGCTGATCAGTTGATCAGTCAGTTGGTCAGTCAGATGGCCAGTCAATCAGCTGCTCCATCAAATTAACAGAATTTGATTAGTTATTAAAAATAGCCAATACTAAATGAAAAAAATGAAAAAAACAAAAAAACACTCAATTGAAAAAGTAATTCTCAGCATGAAAAGTGTTGGTCTTTCATGCACAGAAGATGCAAGAAATTGTGAGTAAAGCAAAGGTAGCTCAGTCAGTTTGTCTGAAGTTCTAAAAACAACAACAAAGAAAACTCAGGGTGACTCAGAGCCAAAAACATGAAAAAAAAAGTAAAAATATATAACTACATCACCATAGGTGTAAACTTTAGGAATTTGTTGTGGTTTAAAAGAGCTGTTTTGCAATCATTCACACATGCATTCTGCAACTTACTATAACTTACAGTCACTCGCACATGTGTACATACTAACAAAGTCACATTAAACCTTATTGACTAAAACTGCTAACACAATAAATACGGTACAAAAAGACTGATAAAATACTTCGACTGAGATGCATCCTAAACACTTAGAAATTTGACATGGCTGCATGACTGTTTGAGCTTTGAATTTGACTCTTTGAACTGCGTAGTTAGTGCAAGTGTGCTCTGCTTGAGTTTTGATACCTGATGGCGGAGGCACGGCCCCAGGCTCCTCAGTGGAGTAATCTTCTGGTGTCAGCAGATCATGGTCACGCAAGAGTTGTGTATCAATGCATGACCTGAAGTGGGCACGACCTAGCCAAAGGAGTCAAAGCAATCAGGTAAACTGTTTTCTTGTAATGCATATTTTGCTTATGTATGTCTACACATTATTTTTTCTGAAAAAGAAAAAATAATGTGTACACATACATATAAGCAAAATATACAAAGGAAACCAGTCTGGGTAGATCTGACTAGATCAGTATGGGTATTATTAGGTTTAACATGATGCTGACTGACTTGGGTTAGGAGGTGACACTAAGAACACAGGATATGTACTACAGTGTATTTAATTTTCACAATAACTGTCAAATAGCTAATGCAAAAGGCTTTAGAGGAGATGGTTTGACACTGTGTCAAAAATGATTTTTCTTTAAATTAGTACTGGTACAGCAAAAAACTGCCTCAGGTATGGTGAATAGTGAAACAGATGCCTGAGAGGGAACATGGTTAACCATGGATGACTCAGGTATGTTTTACTGACAGCGGAAACCATAAGAAAAACACAGTTTAAGTCCACAACACTGACCAGGAGGCAAACCAAGGCTATCATACTGGTCGCAGGCCTTGGAAGAACGGTGAAGAGCACGTTCATCAGCTGACATGGCTCGAGCTTGTGCCTGCATGATGTGCCTCTCCAGCATGGCAGCCTCTTCCATTCGTCTTTGCCATTCATTATAAATCTGAAGAAGAAAAAAAACAGAAAAGATTTATGATTATAAATGAATATATAATCTTTCGCAAACATGCAATGAAAGATAGAAGGGATACTGATACTATTTTGATCAGTGTGTTTGCCGCAATGCATACCGGTGGTCATGCTTGGGTGCATGGGAGTTCAGCAGGACAATGTAATTTGCTTTTTGCTTCATCCATAATGGTCTTGACTATCATGCTGTCTATATCATTTCAATGCTAATATATCAAATGGTGCAATCCCTGTAACTGTCAGGTTCCTTCAGAATTTTAATAAAACATGTGGTCAAGGGTGAGTGCCTGGTGTGTAACAAGGACATTGAGCTTCACTGCTTCCAGCAAATCAGTAAACTAATGTTTACATATAAAGGGCCTCTGTGAGTTCTACCATGTAATTTACAAACCTTCTGAAGTCCCTCCACATATTTCTCATGGTAGGGATCATCGCCTCCTTTGGAAACCTGTAAGTTTTTCACAGTTTCGGGGTGAAGAGCATCACGCATGTACAGGTCACGGAAGCAGTGGGCCAAAATGTGTCTCACATCTTGTGAGCGTCCTGAGGACGGCCGCTGGAGGTACATAGCATTTTCAAGCCGATCCTGGCTGCGTGGAGTGGCTTGCACCTTGGTCACTTGTGATCCCTCCATTTTTCTGGATCTCTCCCTTTCGCTACTTGCAGGAAATCCGGTGGGCACGCTGGTGACAGAGAAAATTAGTAGAATTTTAGCTCATTGCTATAGTAGTCCGAGCGACAGACCATGATACCTTGTTTTGCATTATATATGGGATTTTTTTGTGGTTTCTAGATGAAAAAATGGTGCTGATTCCGATTCCGTCGAGTGCCAGACGGTAAATGTTGGGCAATTTGAAAGAGAGGCTGAAAATCAAAATGGCCGCCAAAGAACCTTAAAATGCTTTTGTTTTGTCGCACATATGTACGCAAGAACTTTTTATCAGTGGTTTCAATGAAAAGAAAGGGTGCTGATTCCGAATCCGACGAGTGCCAGAGTGCACATGTTGAACATTTTGAAATACTAAACGGCCTTTTAAAAAACCCTGAAAAGCATTGTATTGCCGTATAGGGTATATATCAAAATGTGTGACTTTTTTTTTGGAAAGAAACGATTTTTTTCAGTGGTTGTTACATAAAAAAGCATGCTGATTCCAAATCCGACGAGTGCAAGACTGTAACTGTTGTCGGTTTTGAAAGAGAAGCTGAAATTCAACATGGCCGACAACAAACTTACATTGCTTCTTTTTACCGCCTACATGAGGTACAGTAACTAACTTTTTGCCCAAAACCAGAGATTTTGAGTGGTATCCGTATGAGAAAGGGGTGCTGAATCCGAATCCGACGAGTGCCAGACTGTAAATGTTACGCATTTCGAAGGAGATGCTAAAATTCAAAATGGCCGCCCAAACCTTAAAACGCGTTGTTTTGCCGCATAATGAAAATTGTACAACTTATTATTCAAAAGAAACGAAGTTTTTAAAATGTTTTTACATGAAAAAAAGGATGCTGATTCCGAATCCAACGAGTGCCAGACAGTAAAGTTTAGCATTTTGAAATAGAGGCTGAAAATCGAAACGGACGCCAAAAACTGTAAACGCGTTGCTTGTCCGCAAAAACATGAAAATCAAGAATTTATTCTTTGACAGAAACGAGTTTTTAAAGTGGTGTATATGAGATAAAAGGATACAGAATCCGATTCTGATGAGTGCCAGACTGGAAATATTGTAAACATTTTGAAAGAGGCTGAAATTCAAAATGGCCGCCCAACATCATGAAACGCGTAGTTTTGCCGCATAAATGAAAACCAATAACTCATTTTCTGAAAGAAACGTGATATTTTCGCGGTTTTTGTATGAAAAATGGGTGATGATTCCGATTCTGATGAGTTACATACTGTAAATGATGAAAATTTTGAAAGAGATGCTGAAATTCACAAATGCCTAAAAAGAAGCTGCATTGCATTAATTGTTTTGCCGAATATATGAAAAGCAAGAACGTCTTTCCGGAAAAAAAACACGAGATTTTCCTGTGGTTTCTTTGTGCGAAAAGTGTGCTGATTCTGATTCCGAAGAGTGTCAGACTGTTATTGTTTCACATTTTGAAAGAGAGGCTGAAATTCAACATGACCGCCACCCCCAAAAAATAATAACACGTGTTGTATTCTTGCAAATATGAAACACAATAACTTCTTTTTGTTAGAAGAACATGATGTTTCTCACTGTCTTGTCTGACAGAAGCTGAATCTAAATATCATTCATTTGCAATCAACATTGTGTACCCCTGCCGTACACAGACTCATTGCATTTTCTTTTCACTTGCCCTCTTCGAATCGGGTTTTCCCCGGCGAGTCCACTTTAAAGACGGCGGGGAAAGAGTGTGCAAAGCTCTGACGTCAGTAGCACAGTAAAACATTTTCTACAAGACTACGTTTTATGAATGTTCCCCGTGCAAAAGTAGATCAGTCTTTTGACATACATTGTCTTCCTTGCCAGAAGGCGGGCTCCGGGCTGATTCTATTTTCTGGAATTACAAAATTTGCCCAAACTTTCCAGTCTGGCACCCGACGGATATCTGAAGAGACGTGACGGACCTTCACAAATCTGCAAAAAAATCTCATATATGATTCAGAGCAGGGTGGTGCATGACCGTAAGAAGGAGTGTCGCTCGGACTATAGGAATATTTGACTTCGCGCATTCTGGATACAACCTTGCGCTTGTCATCACCTCCACAAGTATAGCAATGTTTTGGTGCAGACTAAGATGCCGAATTTCTCAGAATGAAGGTTTGAATTTTCCATGTACTTAAACGCTCGAAACTAATACATTATCAAAATATTGGCGATTCATGTTATGGTGTTATAGATTTACCTCTCTATGAATTAACCGTGGAAACCTACTGAAACATTTTCACAAGGCAGCCATCTTTGTTGTGAGCGCGGTAACCAGGCAGATTGCAAAAATGGCTTCAAACAACACATTTATCTTGACGTCAAATATTTTACTTCGTCTTAAATTGCAAAATTTTACTATAAATTGATTAAAAATGGATAGTAATATTGTCAAGAAAATGTCTTTAAAGTAAGATTACGTTTCTAAAATAGGATGGAAAAGGTAAATTGTTTATGTCATCATTATTTGTGTAGTTTTGCACGGCCAGGGGACGCTACTCCGATAGAGTTTCAAAATCATGGCTGACGAATGTTTGGCCGAAGCCGTGGGCGAACACTTTCCAATGTTTTACCACTCTCATTGTTTATGATTTGATGTTTGACATGAAGCTCTAGGATCACGAGAACAATGTTGCACAAGACTACGTTTTGGATATCCTTTTCTGTATCGGTGGGATCGGTGTTTCTCTTATGCGGATGCCAATTCGTTGGCCCTCCCTTGGATGTGGACCACACAATGAATGAAACAACCAACAATACTTACGACCCAAATGGACCGTTGATTAATTGCAGTTTCTTGTAAGTTTAGTAACAAGAAAAGGACTGAAAGTAAAACAGTGTTACCGGTTATTGAGCTTTACGTTTTACTCGAGACAAATGACTAGGTTTTTGTTCATGTTGGTGCAATTGGTGGTTGGTTTGTGTGATTCCTCAGGGATGCCATGCATTGGTCACAAAAATTTCGTTGAGGAAGTTTGGCCTAGCACACTAGCATGTTATGTGTTTTTCCTAACCTACTGTTGAGGATTCATTGTAACGGTTCTGTTGAATGTGGCCACATTTTTGTTGATGCTATTTTCATGCCACTGGCATGATGTTTGCGTCTCAAAAAATTGTTAACAAATTCACAGCAGTGTACATTGTACAAGTTTTATGCCTATGATTCATACTATGATGTGAGAAAAAATTACTGAGTCGCACTCTCACTGGAACTCGTGCACAATATTTGCTGCATGTAGATCTATAAATGATGATAGTTCCTGAATGTGTTTTAGATCATGCGTAAACATGTGTGTTGACTACTGATGATTTATTTACAGGCCGATGGAGTTCCTGAACTGTAGTGACCCACTGGATCTCAAAGACAATGCAACAGAGCAAGCTGAACTGGGCTATGGCTGTACAAGGGTAATTTCAGTTGTTGTTTTGTTTATATGTATACATGTGTGTGTGTGTGTGTGTGTGTGTGCATGCACACGTGTGTGTGTGTGTGTGTGTGTGTTTGTGTATTTTCCTCAGACTTTGTTGCATCACCAAGAACCTAGAACGTAACCCACACAAATCCCCTTGGTGCATACTTGATTGGCCCTTAGAAATTTTTATACAGACTATCCAATCCCATCAGATCACAAAGGGCAGACCCAGGTTGGACTTGGAGAGAAAAATCTTAACTTTTGACTTTAAACTCTTTAACCTTCCGGCTACGTCGCTAAAAAACTTCTTAGTCCTACATCGTGTGAAACAACTTGCCCATGGTTTTTAAATAGGTAATTTTCGACTTATTCCTAGTCCTACATCGTGGGAAACAAATTACCAATGGTTTTTATATAGGCAGATTGCAGCTTATTCCTAGTCCTACATCGTGGGAAACAAATTACCCATGGTTTTTAGAAAGGTAAATTTCAACTTATTCCTAATCCTACATCGTGGGAAACAAATTACCCATGGTTTTTATATGGCAATTCACAACTTATTCTTTAATTACTCTGCTAATTACAAGTTAAACAACACAATTTTTGGCATGAACATAGTCAAACCATTTATTGACAAAGTCATGAAATTTCAAAGGTGTGACATAAATATTGACCGAGATACGTTCATCTAAAGCAATGTGTGTGCAACTTTTTACCCACGACGTCGTCCGAAGGTTAAGTAACTGTGTAGATTTTGTGTTGCTGCTTCTTGTTGCACTATACTATAGTTACATAGTGACATTCAAATTTTATGAAACTTTTGCCGTTTTGTTTTGATTTCAGTGGGGAGGCGAGAGGTATGAAGAGGTACTTAAGACAAAGGTGGTTTGCTCAGCACTTCCTGGCATTGAGTGCTATGGCAACAGGACTTTCCTGAGGGATGGCATTCCATGTATCAAGTAATGTTTGCTCACAAGTTTTTATTATGATTATTATCATAATCATGATTTTTATTTCAATCTTAGGCTTTTACAGTGTTAGTATGTGCTCTCTTTCCATACTAGTTGAAACTTTACATTGGACTTTTGCTGGTGTATTAGATTGTTGTGCGGTCCTAGTTAAATAGATCTACCTGCTCAAAAGCACAGACTGTGACAGTAGTGCTAAACTGATGTTCACCTGGTGTTTGAATGTGGGTTGCTTTGTAGGTGAATTTTAAATTTAAGGTTGACCATAAAAGACAAGTTACCGGTTCTGTGTAGGTCATATTTGACTAGGCCTTAATTTTTAGTGCAGGCATAGACTGGATGTCAAGTGATGAAGGCACTTTACAAACTTCAACTTCAAGATTTATAAATCTTCTTACCCCAGATATAATGGCCACTACTTTGTGACAACACTGATGTACTCAGTGCTGCTTGGATTCCTTGGAATGGACCGTTTCTGCCTTGGCCACACAGGTACAGTATCTGTTAATTTTTGTGCCTTTCATGGAAATAGTGAGGTTGGTTGGATTACAGTTTTGGATCAGTCCTCTTTACTACTACTTGTACTAGTGTATTGAAAGTTACTCTCAGTCTCAGTTTAGTTAGGATTGAAATCATAACTGGAGTTCATCTACTTAAAAAGTGCGAACTGAAAAACATGCATCTTGACTGAATCATCTCATATTTTGGGGAAATAGCCTTTGGAAAATTCAGGGGTTGTTTTGTTTCTCCTTTTTTTTTTTTCTCCCCAGTGAGAATTTGCTGTTGTATGGTATGGTATGGTATGGTAGACTTCTCCTCGGCGCACGTATCCATCTCTAATGAGATGCTCTAGGGGTGATACAAGGGGCAAGTTTGTCAGCTGAACAAACAGTGCACTGAACAGTGTACATGTGTGTTTACTTATGTTGTTAAAAAAGAAAAAGAAAAAGCCTACCATTGAGAGGAAGCATTGCATTGCAGAAACTCTAAAGTCAAGTAAGCACTTATTTTTTCTGTTTGTTTTTTTTCCCTGCCATTTTATTCGGTACTAGTGCGCATGCTGATGTGAGTGCAGAGTACCTGTCTTTCACATGAATGTAACCTATTTAACTTTAAGGCTTTTTTTAAATAACATGTTCATCACACACATCACAGTAAACTGCAGATGTCAATTGCAGGTACTGCAGTGGGCAAGCTCTTGACCTTGGGTGGTGTTGGCATCTGGTGGATCATTGACATCATTCTGTTGGTCACTGGCATGTTGAAGCCTGCAGATGACAGCAACTGGGTCCCCTACTTCTGATATGCTGTGTTCGGGACAGTCCCTAGTGATGAACCAAGTGATGATTTGTGACAATACACAGGCTGTGTGAGGTTCTTTTGCTCCTTCAGATATTTCAGTCCCCCAGTTTATGAGTGTCTGTCTGTCTGTGCATCCATCTGAAGATACATGTACTTCAGGCTGGGAGATGAGACTTTCTGCCACTCAACGGTTCTTTGTTTTTTTTGTTGTTTTTTTTTGTTGCTGTTGTTTACATTGGGTTTTGTGTGTGTGTGTGTGTGTGTGTGTGTGTGAAAGAGAGGGAGAGAGAGCGCCTATACAGTGTAGTTGAAAAACTGAAGCTTTGCATAAAATTAATATGATCTATGTGAGCAACATGTCTGACTCCCGAGCGTTCTTGTGTGTATTCATATTGTGTGTGTGTGTGTGTGTGTGAGAGTGACAAGACCGCCAAACAAGGGAAATAAAGTGTACAACTGTTTCCCGTTGGAGTAAAGGGTTATCTCCCTTACGTTGCACAAACGGGTTCATCTACACGGAACCACCCACGGTGAAATCATTAGTTTACATGAATCCTGGTTACATGTTAAATTTCTTCCAAAGCTCCCAACTTTGAAGCAGTGTTTCTGGTGCACAAAGGACTTCACACCTCCTCACATCAACTCTTGTGGAAAACGCTGTCAGTCGGTTCAACTGATCAAGCTGCGGTACTGATAGGCTAAAATGGCCACCATAGTATAGTTATGGCGACATGGGCTACGTACCATACATGCAAATTTGGGGGAAAACGCTATATATTCCTCTTACACATAACGTTACAGATGACACCCTAGAAATGCTTTAAAATTCACCAAAAAATAAATCACAAAAATCAGGCAGCCATAGACTAAAGTGTAGAGTAAATTTCAACAAATTCCAGTATTCCGTTTCTTTGGCAATGATGGCAGCGACCACATGCTCCCTCATTCCACGGTCGTCTGCTGGCTCCTGTGCCAGCCGCGCATGAATACAAATAGTCTACAAACCAGGCTCATTTTTCCCTAATTTGGCTCTTACCTGGCATGAAACTTGTTTACAAAGCCAACAAAAAGCACCAGATTGCCATTGTTTACTCTGCACACAAATTTTAAAAGGGGCGAAGATTTTCTACTACATTTAGCGTAGTTCTTTCTACATGACCCGGTAGTTTGCGTACCATACAGCAACCATACAAGCTTCTGACGCAAATTCATGATTTTGCAAGACCGGTCACGATGCAATGGTCTGTATAGTACGGCCTCGGCCCATTCAGTAGAGGGTTCGACGTACTGTGTACGTCACACCCCAGTTTCGACCACAACTTTCGGTACATCGCCGCGTTCCATAATAGTAAACGGATTTGCCAGAGCCATACGACAGTGACCATTAATAGTATTTTAAAGGTGCTATTGTTACCCTTACCAGGTTTTATACAGAGAGACTTCCGGCTGCTGTTTTGGAACGGTTGCGCCTGTGCGTTCACTGAGTATAGTCTATCTTCCAGATAAGTAGAGCTCCGAATGCGACATACTTATGGCCGTGCAAATGAGGAAAACTACACTACAAGGTCGAATGTGGTAGCCACACCGTCAGTCGCCGGCTACTGCATCTAGCTTCAATCAGCTGAACGCAAGCCGCCTGTCTGTGCATGTGGTCAGTTGTGCAATGTGTCTTAAGCCTGCTCTTACTGGGCACAGCGCGCGAAACACACATGTGCACATCACTGTCGGAGCGATCGGTGTGTCTACTAACTACAAAACTGAACACAGCTGTGTTCCGTGACAAACCGATTGAAGATGCACTCTTTGCGCGCCGAGTGACGTAGTACAGCCAATCAGAATCTGCTGTGGAAACCACAGTCACAGTTGTGGCTATTTGAAATCCAGGTCAGATGCTGTGATGACGCCACAGCGGCGGAAACCCCCAAAATCACAACTGTGTCAACTGTGGACAGCACTGTGGCGCTCCGCAGTGCCCAGTTTAAGAGCCGGCTTTAGTGGTGTGATGCCGCTAGACATCACCAAACTGAAACAACGCAGAACGATCTGTGAGAATAAATATCGTAAAATTAAGACCTGTACTAGTAAGCGTAACCAACAATTTTACTATTTCAGTAGAATGAAAAAAAAAAAACCCAAAAACTGAATCAGTGAATGGCGTGCCACAGACTACAAAGATTATAAACGCGCACACCGTGCTGGCTGAGGTCCAAATTGCTTCCTGGTGCCCGCCCATGTTGCGTCACGCTGAGGCACGCGTGCGAACATGCCTTTTACGTGAGCGCGCGCGTGACTGCACGCGCTGTGAGAGCGGCGAACCTGATAAGTACATCAAGGCGACCTCAAGCGACATGGAACCATTCAGCTTGCCGCTAATCCTAGACAAAGTCATCAATATTTGACACAACTATCGCCAGAGCGTCGGTGAGGTGGCCCTCGTGATACGGGCCCGGGTTGGTTGCATGCGGTTGAGTGCTAATTGTCACTGTCGGAGTTAAGCCGCCTTGCACGGACTTACCTCCCTCTCACACTTGTCACTAAGTACCCCAGCTATCTAGCCAGCGATCACGGCGCTGGTCACACGCACATGCGCATGCTCATTGTTATCTGGGTTCGTATGGTTGGCAGCTCAGCAGCTGTCACTTTGACAGATACATTATTCTGCTTGTCGTTCATGTTAGATGTTGCAGTGACAAGTAATCACTCTGTAAAAGTTTGTGTGTGTGTGTGTGTGGCGGTGTGTGTCTGTGTGTGCGCGCGCGCTTAATTTAATGTTTAGGAATAGAAAGAACTTGTTTTCTATTCATGTCTCTTTTCCTTTTTTTAACACTCCTTTAACATTCCTTGAGGAGGATAATAACTCTTTATCAAAACAAATTTGATCTTGATGGACACAATAAAGCCGTTTTTACTGAACTGAATTGAATTGGATATCATAACCATCATCGCCGTGGCCATTCTCCCAGTCAACGCCAAAGGTGATCTTAATAAAGTCTCAATACCTACGGCAGGCATACAACAGCGCGTGGAACACTTTTCATCAAATGCGCTGAAACTGCGCATCAGAATCAGTCTCTTGGGTCACAGTATAGCATCTGAGACCATTGTGGTGACTCTGACCGCGTAAAAGTTGTTCTAAAGTGTGTCGCGTTATGGGCAGACGACGTTATTTGGTTGCGAAATGGGGACAGCTAAAAAGCGTTGATTGGTTTGCTTTTTTTTTCTTTTTTTTTTGCAGCTTTATCGAGTCCCGGTCTGTTCAGCTATGGACCGTAGGCTCAAAGACTGGTCACCTGGTTCCACAGTATAGCATCTGAGACCGTTGTGGTGACTCTGACCGCGTAAAAGTTGTTCTAAAGTGTGCTGCGTTATAGGCAGACGACATTATTTGGTTGCGGACTGGGAACAGCGAAACAGCGTTGATTGGTTTAGTTTTTTGTTGTTGTTGTTGTTTTGTTTTGTTTTTTTTTGTTGTTTTGCAGCTTTATGGAGTCCCGGTCTGTTCAGCTATGGACCGTAGGCTCAAAGAAAGTCGTATTTCTCTCATACTAGAAACCATAAAGGCACGAAAACGGTCGCAGTGGCTGAATGAAACATCCTTCCATCTGGCAAACGGCCTCAAAGCTTCAAAAGCGGCATTTTTCCATCTCAGCGGCGTTACGAACATAAAGGCTTTAAAAAAGACGGCACAACAATTATCCATGCATTCGATGAACTCGGAGGCCAGTCAAGAAACCAACAGGAAACTGGTCGTAAAGGCATTAAAGTATCCGTTTTTCAGAACCTGCGGTGTACACTGTCTCCACAGGAAAGTGGGGTGGATATGAGGACGAGTTGAAGGAGAGGGCACAATTAAAGGTTGGCGCGTGCTCGCAGAGAAAAAAAATGTATATCATTAGCGGAGAGTCGCTTGCCAAGATCTTGGAAAAAACTTTTGTGTGTGTGCGTTTGTTTATTTAGCTTTTTCTGTTTGTTTCTTCCTAGTCTTCTTTGTTGTCATCTTTTTCTTTCGCGATCTTTGGTATTGCCGTAATCAGAATCTGATCTTAGGTTCTGACTCTTGGCCGGTACCTGTCTGTTCTTGCAAACTGGCTGGTGGCGATTTCTGAGACAGTACAAATAAAGGCTTCTTTTCTTTCTAACCTCTACCTAGTTGTAATTGCTATTTGTTTTCTACGCTTTTTTTGTGATAGGGAGTTCGAGAAATTAGCATGAAGGTGCAGCGTCTCCTGCATGTCCTAGGTTTATACTGCCCCATAAACCATTTGCCTCATTTGTCCAAAGTTACTTCTTTTTTTTTTCAAGTAGTGCGGGCACACTCAGCCGCGAATTAGTCTTTGTGGCTTGCGCGGCTTTAAGCCCGCCCTAAAAACTCACTCACTCACTCACTCACTCACTCTTCTAACCCTCTCTACACCAAAACTACCGTCATATGTCTGGCATAAACAGCATAAAAACGCGGGTGGGTGAGTGGGTGGGTGTTTAACGTCTTTTTCCACTGCCGGCGCATGGGTGATAACAAAGACGGAGCAACGAGAAAAAAAGCCGGCACAAACATTTGGCCCCCAGCCGGGAATCGAACACACGATCCGAGCATTGAAAGTCCTATACTCAACGGAAACCAACGTAAACAAAAACCGTTTCCAAGGGAGTTATTTCATCTAGACCCATATTTCGAACACATAAACAGAAAATGATTTTCTGTCTGACTCTTACGTCTACTGGAGCGTGGCAAAGAGGACTGAAATCTTACAGTGGCAGATCGGGTAGAATGAGTGAAAGTTCCTAATCAAGACAGATGGTAATGTAACTGGCTAGGGCAGGTCTGCTATCAGCTTTCTGCCAGTTGTTGCCTGCGATATTACGCACACACATACATGTTACTTCCAGTGGCTTACACCAACAGCAGCAACGCCCTGCTCGCGGAAAGTGGGACAAAACTTTCAGTAACCAACTGCTTTAGCTGGTGGTCAGACTCTCAATCCGAAGATTCCGAGTTTGAATCCCGCGACAATGCCAGAACTGAACTACATACTGACGTTCATGCGGTATACCGTGTTTGAAATCACCCTCATGGCGGACAAAAGACGTGAAACGCTGACGCAGTTGGCAGCCGGAATACCACTACTGTCATTGTGGGTGGATAAGTGTTTGGGAGTTTAACGTCTTTTTCCACCACGTATGGGTGATCTCAGAGAAATCGTAACGAGGAAAAGGCCAGCACAAATATTTGGCCCCAACCGGAACTGGTCATTCTAAAAGGGTTTTAGGCGCAACTGATTTCAAAAACGCTTAGTCCCTTTTACTATATACAGGCAGAGTTCAGTCTTCCAAGTTTCCTGCCAAGTAACGTCATACGTTGTCTTATACTGATTTACCGCTGACAGTTTCTACCGAGATCTTTAAAAAAAAAAAAAAAAAAAAAAGGTGACAGCCTTAATGGTCATTAGCAGGTGGTGGAAATGTGCGTCCGTTCTGACCAATCGAAGATGACGGTGCTGCGTCAGGGAATGACAACCGAGAAAAGTCATGGAGGGCATTGACCGATACTAATGTATTATATGCTGCAAAGAGTAAAAACATCTCTCTCTCTCTCTCTCTCTCTCTCTCTCCATCGTACAATTCCCTTCCTGTCCATGTTAGGCACAATCGGTCAGCCACCTCGTTTAAGAACAGCGTCTTCAAATATCTATTAGCCAACAAATAACAAATAATGGTAGAACATAGCTACCATACGTTTACATATCTATAGACATACTAGTTCATGCATGCCGTAATTGTGTGTGTGTGTGTGTGTGTGTGTGTGTGTGTGTGTGTGTGTGTGTGTGTGTGTGTGTGTGATGTTCCAATTTTAGGTATGTTCGATCATACTGGGGTTTTTGTTTATTTATTTGTTTGTTTGTTTGTTTGTTTGTTTGTTTTTCAAAACAGCAAGTTTGAAAAATTGGTCGCAAGACCAAAACTTCGACCGTTTTCAAATAAAGTTATTTCTCTCTCTCTCTCTCTCTCTCTCTCTCTCTCTCTCTCTCTCTCTCTGAAGTTTGCGTTGGTCTTTGGTACATTTACTGATTTTAATCAAAAGGCCTGACGACCAAGCCAGTTTCACTTTGTTTTGTCTTGTGTCCCATATTTTCCAATATTTTGTAGAGAATGCAGTTCTTATCGTAAAGCAACATAGTTTTCAAGATGCAGGACCGCCATCGTGTCGGAAAAATAAAATAAAAATAAAAAACTTGAAAAATACAGAGCGTCAGATGCAAGGATGCTTTTGCGTGTGTGTATATTCAGCATGTATCTGCCAGTTGGTTTTCTTGGCGTTGTGGTTGTGGTCGTGGTTGTTAACAAATCTGAGTTCAAACGAATTTTATAAATTTATTTATCAAAAGGTTTGTGTGTGCAGGTGTACGAACGTGTGTGTGTGTGTGTGTGTGTGTGTGTGTGTGTGTGTGTGTGTGTGTGTGTGTGTGTGTGTGTGTGTGTTAGGGTTCGGTCAGAAAATATCCCTGTTTTCCTACACTCATCCAGGAATGAGTTGTATAATAAAGTTTCAACGGAAGTCCTTCAGTCCATTATATTCTGCTTTGGTCCACGGTGTGAACAACACCGGTAGTAATTGCCAGTCAGTGAGTCACGCAGAGAGAAAGGCTTAAACACGTGAATGAGCGGATTTGCATTGTAGACGAGAGACAAGTCCGCCCGTCCCACCCTACCCCAACCCACCCCTACTCCACCCGCCTCCATCATCTCGGCCAGACCAGGTCCCTCGACAGTTGACGTCTTACTCTCCATTTTCCCATGATACCGTTGTCCCACGCACTCTCAGCGTCTAGGGGAAAAAAAATAAGCTGTAAGGGTTCCATATGCCCATTCATCAAAGATTCAGTCTCCATGTCGCCTCCAATCTGTCCCCTGCTACTGTATATGGCATTTACTGGTTTAGTCTAGCTCTTTCTTTTCCTTGGCGCGTTCCGCCCAAGCGTCCGTCAAATCGGGGGACTGAAAGAGAAATCAGAGTGACATTTTGCTCTCAAACGTTTTCGCTCAGCTTATTTTCCGCTCTTCTATCAGGCTGATTTGTCCGTGCCACTTGACGCCAAGAGACCGATGCCTATCTAACTAATGCGGGTCGCCGCTGTGAGCCAGTAGCGAACGCCCGCCGAGCCCGCTCCCCCCATTGTCAAAAGGTTTTTACCTGCCAAGTTCCCGCTTGTCGTCTGCCGCGCCAGCGAAGCCAGGCCGCTACCCCGCACCTAATTGTCGCGCATAGGGGGCTCGACCAATGACAGGCGTGCTTTTATCGCAGTTTCGCATCAGCTTTGATTGGCTGGGCGGAGCCTGGCGTTTGGGGGATTCTCCCTCATTAATCGTATTACACCGCGCGCTCAACCAATCAGCGACGGTCGTCGCCTTGTCATTGGCCTAATAGCGGGCGAAATTATTATTGTGCGATTATGAAGACGGATGGCATTTGGCTAGCGGTACACGATACCGCGCGAGACACCATCGCTTTGCATGACAAGGAGGAGCGCGTCTGCCTCCAGCCACCGTTTGAGGAACGAGACGATAATATCCCCGTGTAAACTTTGCGGGCTGTCAGACACGCTTGTTAGCTGGACATCGCCTGTGGACACACTCTTCCTGTGATGTCTTCCTGTCACCAGATAGCTGCCTGACCAGTATCATTCTCATACTTGGACTTTATGCGAGGCACAAGAACTGAAGCTGATTCTGATTTTTGCGGTATGTGCCGATAGACGATGATTGTGACAGTCTCAGTGGTAACCTAGATTTTTTTCCACCTTGTTTTAAAAGACAAAAACAAGAACACAGCTGAGTGGCTCTGTCAGTATTTTGTGGATTTCTTTAGAGGTGAAGAAAATCGATGCCATTTGGAGTACTTGCTCGCTTGACTGAAGAAAAAAACACGTGTCCTTGGTACAAAACATGAGCACTAACTAAACTGTAGCCTACCTTTTCGCCGTGTACGTCTGCGAGTGGTTGGACACAACTAAAAAGATAGAGCAATAACCTTCTACATGAGTTCTACATGAGGAGTTGATATTATATCATCTCACATTTTAGCGGTACAAAAGAAGACTGCAAGAAAAAGGAGAAACAACACTTTCCGAGTATTATTGTTGATACGAGCTGCACGTGCGATTTGCAATTTCCACGTATGGTCACCATGTCAGACGACAGCACTCCAGACAGCAAGTCCCCACCCCCGGCACCCCCCGCCCCGAAACCATCCTTCTCCATCAGCAGCATCCTGGGTCCTCGAGAGGAGCGCCCGGACTCTGGAAGCGAGGGGGAGGGGGTGGAGGAAGGGGGCAGCGATGTGTCGACACGGTCGAGAGACGCTGTTGTGTTCAGCCTGGCCGACATCTACTCCAAGTTCCACGTGTACGCCACGGCCGCTGACTCCAGGCTGTCGGCTCGCGCCTTCAACCAGTGGTACCCGTGGTACCCGGCTATGCTGCACCCTGCATTAGACTACCCGGGTAAGCTGAGTGTATAATCCGTCGGGTGGGTGAGTGTATGGGTGGTTTGGTGGGTGGTTTGAGACATTACGTCGTTTTGTCCACCGTCTTAAGGGGGGTGGGGGGGGGGAGAGATTTCAAAGACTTGGGCTATGGGGGAAAAGGCCTGTGTACAAATTTCGGCCCTGCCGGCCGGGATTTGAACCTAGGACCCTTCGTAGGAGTCCAGCGCTCAACCAGCTGAGTGTACAGCGTCCTGTGGGTGGGAAGGGTGGGTGGGTGTTTTTAGGCCTTACGTCTCTTGTTCAGGACCGGGGGATGATTTCAATGATGGGGGCACTGGAAAAAGGCCTTCGTACAAATTTTCGTCCGGCCGAGATTTGAACCTGGGGCCTTCCGATACCGAGTCCAGCGCTCAACCAGATAAATCACCTGACTCTCCCTTAGGCTGTCGGGGTTTTGTCTCACGTGCAACCTTTTGTTCAATGTCGTGAGTGTTTCAAATCTTGTATCCAAGATGGCGTATTTGCGGTTCTGTGCTAAGTGTCTGGGTGTATAATTATGTCTTGTCTGCGTATTGTCTGTGCCAGCTTCTGTCTCTGTTCACGTGCGCATTGCTTCCATTCTTCGTTCGAACTGAGAGTGTGGTTCTTGAGTCAGAAAATGTCTCACCCGTATGTGCAAACTGAAGTGAAGTCAGAGAGAGAGAGAGAGAGAGAGAGAGAGAGAGAGAATGAATGTACTCCATCTGGAACGTGTAGTATACGAACACTAGTCAGTGTCAGATTGACAAGGCTCAGGACAAGCCAAATCAAACAGAGAATATTCCCTTATTCGCTACGTAGTAATTGCATGATACTCTAACCACAAGCAGAATAAACCCCGGCCTCAGACAAGCCACTGAAAATAACCACAACTGATATTAGACCACACACACTGGTTTGTGCATTCTGAAGAGGAACTGACACACCAAGCTTGTCTCAGTCAGTGAGACAGTGAAGCAGAAACACAGGTAAAAACATGAACAAACGACAAGTTCACTTTGCCTCCGTGTATTCCATACGTACAAATCTACACATTCGTTCGTCTTTTAAAAGTCATCGGCATTACAATTTTTTTTGTCTGACCAGAACGGTCAGTCCTCTCGATATTATTTTGTATAGTGTTCATTTTCGTCATTCCTTTTTCTTTTAATGACATGTGCTGTGGTAGGACATTCTGAGATGTTAATAATAATAATAATAATAATGGCGATAAGGATGCTGAAAGACCTTGAACCACACACAGCACGCCAGCTAATCCAGAAAATCATAACTAACTAATTGTGACGAAAGGCAGCGAGGTAAAATAAAACAAAAAATAAAGATCCTTTTCTTAGATTTCAGATGATCAACAATTATTATTATTATTAGTTTTGTTCTTTTGTTTTGTTTTGTTTTTGTTTCTGTTGATGTTTGTTTTGTTTTGTTTTTTTCGTGGTGGCTGTGGTAAAACTATATCCAATATCAGCAGCATCATTTTCCCTGAACTTACCCTGGCTTCTGTCGGTGGCTTTTAAGGTTTTTCTTTACGTGTATCGGTTTTCACAAGTTGATTGCAAGATTCCCCTTGTCTGCACTTTCGCAGGCTGCTAAGAAGTCTCCTAGTTAAAGGTTGGAATTGATCCTGTGTGGCTTAGAGACTTTAACAATAGAAGCCAGAACAATAGAAACGCGATGCAGACACATTCAGTCTAAAAACGAAGGCACTTTTCTCCAAAGAAGGAAAGATATTCCAATAACGTTTTGTGGTTAATATTTTCATCCGACACCCTCCTCTTTAGGGGAGGGGAGGGGAGGGGGGGAGAGAGAGAGGGAGAGAGACAGACAGACAGACAGGGTGGGGGTGTGTGGGGGTCAGCGAGAGACAGAGAGAGAGGGTTGAGGTGGGTGGATGTTTGGGAGTTTAACGTCCTTTTCCACCACGTATGGATCATATCAAAGATGGGGCGACGAGGGAAAAGTCCAGCACAAATATCTGGCCTCAACCGGGACAGATTGCGAACTCACGACCCGAGCACTCAAAGTCCAACGCTCCGCCATATTGGGCTATCTGCCCCCCCCCCCCCCCCCCCCGAGAGAGAGAGAGATTGTCAGTCCTCACATTAGTATCACTTCCGTCTGTATCGATTTTTTTTAAACATTTGCTGAAGAAAAATCAGTAGAATCAATATGTCTCAGAGAAAAAAAAATTGTGATTTTTTTGTCAGTGAATATTATTTTCAAGTTCAAGGGGAAAACACAAGAACACACAGGGTCGATTAAATAAATAAATAAATAAATAAATAAATAAATATTGGGAACTGCGGAGACTTGTGTGAGGGGGGAAATTCTAGACTGTTTATCATTCTGTTTCTTTTTGTCGAGGTCGTCTATATGTCATACCTCAGTATTAAATGTCCCACTCCCGCAACCCCTGGATAAAAGCTCTAGTAATTAAAACGGGGAAATCAAGCCAATTTGCAAACATTGGCGAATACAAGTACGTAAATACAGCCCGTGCAATTTCACCTTAAGTATGCCAGCTAAATTGATGAAAGTGAGGCTCAAAAAGGAAAAACAAAGGGGGGGGGGGGGGGCAGAAGTGATTGTGGTTTATGTAACTTAACACTACAGCAAATTTAACGAACGCCTTTGGGTGGGTGGGTGGGTGGGTGGGTGGGTGTTTGGGGGTTTAACGTCCTTTTCCACTACATAGGGTGATATCAAAGACGGGGCAACGATGAAAAAGCCAGCACAAATGTTTGGCCCCAGCCGGGACACGAACTCACGATGAACGCCTTTGTTTGAAACACCGACGTAGCAGTAATACAGAAGATAGTAGGCTGAGGGCGCGTTATGTTCTCTTGATGATGCGACATGTTCTCTTGACTTTCAGCCTCAACTACTATAGTCACATTAATTTAACTTTTTGTGTGTGACCTTTACCCTTCTCTCTCTCTCTACGAATCCATTGCCCATCAGTCAAAGAACGCGTTCTTCAACCCACCTCGCATAGCATCGACCCAAACCCGCGTGCTCTCTCTCTCTCTCTCTCTCTCTCTCTCTCTCTCTCACACACACACACACACACACACACACACACACACACACACACACACACACACACACACACACACGCCATTTCGTTTCGCGTGTGTAATTTTTGGTGGTGTATGAAATTGCGCTATCACCCAAAACACATCAACATTGCCAGAGCCATCATTAATTGCCTTGCGGTGGAGACGGAACATATTGGCTGTAATATGTCAGAGTTCGGATTCTAGCAAACCTCACAGGCAGGGTAATACATTAGAGTTTTTCAACGATCGTTATGTCATTTCGTTGCAGGTAAGGGAAGGGAATGGAAGGTGCAGGTACAGTGTATATTGATTCTTTCGGATGTGCGGGTACTTACGACCGGCGTGGTAGTGGTGATGTCGGTTATTTTGCCTTAAAATGGTGTCGCGGTACAAGTAGCAAGCAGACAGACAGAGAGGTGTTCACAATGAAACTGTAAACGGATACATGGTTTAAAAAAAAAAAAGTGCAGACTGACAAATGTATGTATTTTGTCTTACACCGGTGTGACGGGTTAAAGATATAGTTTTAAAAAAGTACAGACAGATAAAGCTGTAAACAGGCTAAAGGGTGTTTAAAAAGAAACAGTTACTGGATAGATGAGGTAAGGGAAAAAAACAACCGATGAATGACAAACGGAATGTAACAGTACATGCATGAATACGCAAATCAGTCAACCAATCAATCAGTCTTTCAATTAATACGAGTGCGATTAAGCTGACGTTTTCTTTTATGTAGTCGGACTAATTAATTCTTGCAAAGATATGTCTTATTAAAAAAAAAATTAAAACTCTCCCATTTAAGACAAGGGAAAACAAGGTTTACGAATTTGGTAACAACATAATATATTATACGAACAACAGACACATTTCCAGCCAATAGTATTTATGTAAATGCCACTTACAATTATGGAAACATTACTGTCAGTCCAAACTGTGGTAATCCTTTGACTGGAAATGTACTGAATGAAAACACAGCATAACATGCTACCTGAGCTGATTGTACAGATCCCTGTTGGAATGAAGTAGTAATGTTCGTTCTATTCAGCAATTTATATTTAAGTGTTTATATTTTGTGCGTTGTACAGTTGATCGTCGGAGGTTGAACGATACTGAACATTTTCCCGTAGGCGTGTGCCGTTTATGTTTGTATACAAAGCTGTTGTTTTTCTTTGTTTCCGGCTTACGGAGTTTAACACTTTCATCGCCTTTTTGTGTGAGACCGTGACACTTTTCCTTCAGATCACATGAAATAAACATACATCTGGTTTCTGGCATGTGAAAGGCGTTCGACATTCACTCGAGCTGCTTGACTAGTTTGCAGCTTTGATGAGCGAGAGCTGTGCGATTCGTGAAAACGCAGTCGTGGTGGCATTAATTTCGCAGTAATGCGAAAATAACAGTGAAATTGTCAGTCTATTTTCCGTTAGTGTGTGGTGTTTTGTTGTGTTTTAAACAGGTCAGAGGGAAAAAAAAAAACCAGGCCATTGCACATGATACTTCTTATGTTTTTTTGTTGTTGTTGTTTTTTTTAATTAACACATTTCGTACCGCGCACGAGTATCCCACGTTTTTGACTCTTTTTCGGTTTTGACCCTGTATGCGAAAGTCAGGCAAGGTTAACGGTTCCTAAACGGGTTCTTACTGCAACTAACATGAGTATAATCAAAGTGAAACATTCCCACCCGGCCAAAATTAAAGCCAATGCAGACATAAATTAATTTTGTTTTGTTTTGTTTTGTTTTGTTTTATTTTGTGAGGCCACTGGTGCCCAACCCCAAACTTACCCGGTAGGAACTGAGTTAAAAGTTGGGTTAGAGAAGAAGGCCATTGCACATAATACTTTTTGTTTTTGCGTCAAAGTTCAGTGGGGGGAAAAAGAAGGCCATGACACATACTACTTTACAGCCGCACTCCGTCTGAAAATGAAGCTGTGTCGCAATTTACCGGCGATTAATTGCCATTGTTTTAGGGCGTTTCTCTCGCACAGCGGGGCAACAACAAACATATCAATACCGCCCCCCAAAAAATCACTATGAAATACCGCCATAAACAGCGTATCGGATTTCAGCTTTGGCATTGTGTAGACAGCAATATCACTTCGCACCAACGCGCAGCGACAAAATGTCAATTTTGTGCACGTGGTGCAGAACGATTTTCAGAGAAAGAGTTGAAATTGTGTATCTCGTTCTGAGCATCGACCAAACACAGCGGGGAACATTTTATTGAGGAAAGAAACTGATTTCTCTCTCTCTCTCTCTCTCTCTCTCTCTCTCTCTCTCTCTCTCTCTCTCTCTCTGGGTGTATCAATTTCATCTTCTCCTTTTTCGCGGTTCTCATTTTCTATGATTTGTCGTATAGTTAACAAATACAAAGGAAAGGGGAAAAAATAAGTAAGTAGCAGCAATTTTATTGTGTAATTTATACGAACACTTTTTTTTTTTTTTCAAAACCCTGCAGATAAGAGTGCGTGGAAGGTAGAAGTGTTTACGGTTCCCAACCACTGATCATGTTGCGTTCATTAGACCCAGACCAGACCTTCGCTGACACCTAGATTTTTTAGGAGGCCATTATCACTTTGCCAATTCCACAGCAGATGGAAGCCTTTAGTACTGATCCGCAGGAATTTGATAAGTAAGTTTATATTCCTCTCTCAAAGTGCCAACCCTGAGCACAAGTTTGAAGGGTGGGGCGTGTCTGCCTCATGCAAAACAAAAACATGAAGGCGAGGGCGAAACATGGCAATGTGGCTTTCAGTGGATTAAACGAGAGTTTAAATAAAATCAGTGAACAAAAACAATTAATTGGCTATTCCTGTCTCGTGCAAAATTACTTTCATAATTATTGTTATTTGCGTACTTCCACAGATAAACCACGATGGTTGATGTTGCTTATTACCAAGACAGTTTGTAAGTGTTTGTCTCGTATTTCATGTTTAGAATACATGTTCGCGTTACTAATTATCTTACATTTTCATAGCTGAAAATGTTTTGTCAGGGGTGCGTCTCTGGTTTGAAGGGCCATTCGTATACTGTATACCCGTGTCGCGTAGTTACTTACCCTGGCCCCTGTATTTCTCAGCTGAACAGCTAGAACAGTTTTGGACTTCAAGATTATAAGTATTTCTCACAACAAAAACCTTCAAACAGTTGAAAAAATTATAATAGCCTACTTACTCTATTTACATAATAGTGTATTTGAAAACAGATAGGGAAGCCGGGGTGGCCGAATGGTAGAGCGTTGGACTTCCAATGCTCGGGTCGTGAGTTCGTATCCCGGCGGGGGCCAAACATTTGTGCTGGCTTTTTCATCGTTGCCCCGTCTCTGATATCACCCGTATGTGGTGGAAAAGGACGTTAAACCCCCAAACACCCACCCACCTTTGAAAACAGACAACCACGTTCCTGAAAAAACAAATGACTTGTAACACACACAACTCGTTCTCTAACCGTCCTAGATGTTCGTCCTATCGTGTTCACCGTTTACCGGTTATCGTGTAATTATGAGCTGCTTATGAATTTGATAGAGTCTTAATATCAAATGCTATCGTGATAATTTTTTTCCTCCGTCTCTCTCGCTCGCTCTCTGTCGGCGAGAGCTGCTCCCATCTCGGCATGCCACATGTGTGCCGGTCCGTTGCCAGTCACGTAATGGCGCACGTGCGCTCGCCTCATCGTCGAGGGGGGAAAAGACAGTGTGTCATTAGTAGCATGATTGAGTCCAAATCTCCTCGCACGCAAACTCACAATTTACAGTGAAGGCTCACTCACGTTGACGCTGTTTCAATTGAAACCCACATGTAATGGTGGTGGTAGTGGTATAGTGATGGCGGTGTAAGTGTAACCAGTTCAGAATTCAGCCCCCCCCCCCCCAAAATCCAACTCAGACCTGAGATACCATGCGTGCTCCTCACTAGAGAGCACGTGATTTGTTTCACCGGACCGAGTCCTGGACTGTAGCTAGGTGTCTTGATTGTTCGGAAACTGCGATTGGGCGACTGAATTCACGGGTTTGAATTATTTTATACCGCTGTGTGTTGTTTGTTTGTTTTGGTTTTTTTTAATTTCAAGTGATACGGTTGTACCCTGTTGACTGGTTTTGTAGAATTTCTGACTGTAAAGCTAACGTTCGTTAAACTGGGAGTCGCCGGCATCTTTTTGTATCAAGTGTTTAGCGTACATAAGGGTGGTTGATGCAAAGTGGTCGTGGGTAGAATTTCTTCAAAATGGGGCGTTGACTGCACTTTGTGTCGTGCTGCTGCTTCATGTTTATTTTCGTCTCAAAGAAAATTACGTTTCGTGTGTCCGAGCGACTGGCTGCCTTAGAGAAGATCTTTCTTGGGTTTTGTTTTCAACGTCTTTCGTTGCAAGTTTTGCTTAAATACCACAACAGCAATAACAATTTAGAGCACTACCTAAGCAAACTGCTCAGGAGAGAGAGTCGGAGGTCTCAGCGCGAGTGCGCTTGGCTCCTCCCTTAACTTTCCTTTAACTTTGGGCTCTGGACAGCCTCACCCACCCCCCTTCCACGTCTCCCCCTCCCTCCCCCTTTTCTAATCCTCACCCCTTTGAAGTGGCGAGACATTTCGCAGTATGTACCTATCCGTAAAAATACACACGAAGAATACATCAAACGTTACGCGGAATTTCGCTACATTTCTTCAAAGATAAAACTCCTTTTGTCTTCAAAAATAATAAACCTCGGAATTAAAGCAGAAATAGGGGATCCGTTATGCTTTAAAAGACATACATATTATTCAGCAGGGAATTTACACTGGCGTAATTATGGGGGCTGTCGGCCTTGCCGTTCGAACAATTAAACCATCGCATGGGATAAATTCTGGGGAAAATTATCGATTTCGAAGAAATTGTTGAAGACACATCTCGGAAATGTTTGTTTAAGAGCTTTACTTCGGAGTGACACGAACTGAGCGCTCGCCTCTTCGACAAAGAAGATTGCTACGCCGCAGGGGAACTAATTAAAATGATTGCTTCCCTTTGGTTTATTTACTTTCCCCCTGAGGGAGCATTTTATGCTCGTTTAATATTAGAGCACCACTTGAGGTAGAAGAGGTTTAATCAGAAACAACTCTCGCGCATGTTTTCCGGCTTCATGGTTTCCCGGCCGGTAGTTTTGGTTAGCTTCAGGAATGCGTACAGCTGAAAAGCTGGTATGGCATAGCCAGTAAAGTAGATCTAATCAGTTTTAGTTGATTAATTTGATCTTTGTGATTTTTGACAAGCAGTGTCTGCAGTTCACGTCTGCGCAAAATGATCATTTTTGGGTACGCAGATAATGCAAAATGTGTATGAAACTCGGAAAGAAACGAACGCATGTCGCAAGCCCGCATGATATTAAAGCCAGAATACCAGACTTCATCAATTGTAGTTGATTAATTTGATCTATTACTCATTTATACAAGCGATGTTTACAGTTCATGTCCACAAAGAATGATACCCACTTTAAATAAAATACAGATGTGTGTGAAACTCGGAAGGACAGAAAATTTGAAAGCTTATATGGTGTCGCCAGAATAGAAGATATAATCAGCTGACAAATTTGTGTTGATTAATTTGTTTGAGTGATTTCAACAAACAGTGCGTACGGTTTATGTCCAGTAGCAACGATGTACATTTCATACAGTTGTGCACGAAGCGCGGAAAGAGAGAAATTCATTGGCTATTTTAACCAGATTGTTGTTATCACCAGAATAGTACCTATACTCAGTTCCAGCTGATTAATTTGTGATCTTGTTTAGACAAACAGTGTGCACGGTCTATGCTCAAGAACAATACTGCACAGAGACAACGAAGTTCTGACGCGTAGCAATCTGGGAAAAGAAAACTCGTAACAAAAAGAACAGGGTGTCCAACAAGTACCACAACAAACAAAGAAATAAAGGAGAAACAAAGAACCACAATATCTTCATCTGTCTTGTATGGTAAAACACAACAATAATAATAATAATAATAATAATTGTATTGTATTTGTAGGGCGCATGTCTTTGAATAAAACTCAATGCGCCTATCACTCACAACTCACGCACATTATACAACGATGAACGGAGATACACTGGTGAAACCGACTGGTTATTGAGACATAAAATTACTGGTGTTAGTTATTTGTGGCGGCTGAGGGAATTACTGGAAGGCTTTGCAAAAAAAAAAAAAAGGGGGGGGGGGACGTTTTCATATTTCTCTTGAAAACAGACAGTCTGAGATTTACAAGGTGGGTACAGGTTCATCACGAACGCGCTCCTTAAAGGAATACCCCAGAAATCGCAAGAAGCGGCAGCTACGTCTGATTTTGAGTATACTTGGGAAGGCAACGTCAATCACCGGGCAAGGGGGCGGAGCTAGTGGAACTCTATCGATCAGCGTCCGATGTTTGAGAATGAGTGATCGCCGCTTTTGGCCACTTCGCCTGCATGGACCGCGGGAGAGAGAGAGAGAGAGGGCAGTGGGCTATCAGTGCCAACATTTGTTAAACGCTGCCGGCTATTGTATGAGTCTTTTTTTTTCTGTTCACTTCCTGTGGTCAGTGATTGTGAGGCTATACGTGCATTGTAAACATTACAAAACAAGAAGCGCCTTAAAAAAAAAATGACGAAATCAACAAAATAGCAGTCTTTAGTGAGTTTTCATTTGCGAGTTTTAGATCAACTGCTCCTTTCAATGCCTCGATTTCATTATCTGAAATAAAGAAGAGCACAGGCGCGATACCTAAGTGGCTTGATAAGCTTACTTAACTCTTTGACGACGGAGCGCAATTTCTGACACACGATTTCCTATAGGAAATCCTGTGTCAGAAATTGCGCTCCGTCGTCAAAGAGTTAAACGGTTTATGACAATCGTAAGAGGGATCCGTCTTTGGACTATGACGCTTTGTCATAGCCACGCGAGACTCGAACCCACAACCTCAAGTATTGGTGACAAAAGTTGTTTGTTTCCTTGTGTTTGTTTGTTTGTTTGTTTGTTTGTTTGTTTGTTTGTTTGTTGTTTGTTTGTTTGATGATGATGATGATGATGATTGGCCATTTGTATAGCGCTACAAGAAAACTTCCATGCAGTAATCATGCTCACCGCGCCTTTGGGGTTGGGGGGGAAAAGTGTGTGTGTGTGTGTGTGTGTGTGTGTGTGTGTGTGTGTGTGTGTGTGTGTGTGTGTGTGTGTGTGTGAGAGAGAGAGAGAGAGAGAGAGAGAGAGAGGATGCGTCTTGAGGTTCCGCTTGGAGGTCATGACTGACGCAGAACCTGACCTGAGGTGAACTGTTTGTTTGTTTGTTTTAAGCGCTACGCCAATGATCACTGGTCTTAAAGTTGCAATGTTTGATAGACATACAACAACGCGGTGGAAAACTTTTCATCGAATGCGCTTAACTCATTCGTGACGGAAACCTTCGATCAAAGGTTCAGGCATGCATCGCCCACATACACACTTGTTCATCAAAATTGTTTTCTCATTCCATTTTTCATTTAATGCACAAGTGTGTGCGTCTTCAACGAAGCTGAATTGCTAGAGAGGTCAGTTAGTTGTCATGTAATTAATTTATTCCAGTTTCATGGCGGCAGGCACAGGCTAGCACAGTGATAAGGCAGCGGCAGCTTCAGCCACAATAGAGTTTAAAAAAAAAAAAAAAAAAAAAAAGCTTCAGCCACAATAGAGTTAAATCCACGCAACAGAATCTGTCACTTACGATACAGCACAGCATCTGAAACCAGTGTGGTGATTCTGGTTGGTGTGCAGGTTATCTGTCTGCGGATTGAATACCAGCTAGACAGCGCCGATTGGTGGCTATTTTTAGCGACTTTCTCGAAGCTTAACCGCAAGTTTAACCCACATCATTCTCAACCTCACCAGCGTCATACACAACATGCACATTGACATTCCGTCATGGCGCCGGAGCGAAAACTTCAATACATCAGGTCACATGAGTATCGAGAAATCAAATTCTTCTCGTCACGAGCGAGAATCCTCGTTTTTTTGTGTTTTATAAATTGCACGTGATCTGGCGTTACCTTCGTAAATCAGCTATAACTGGACTAAAGAGATAGGATATAGTATTGCATAAGATGTTGAATTACACGTCGGTTTCAAATTCTGTAGATTTGTTTTAAGCATGTGCAAAGTTTTCACTTCTGTCTCATGTCTTTTTTTGTGTTATTGTGATCTCACGTTAGCTGTGGGGTGGTCGGTGGTCTAGTGGTTAAGAGACTTGTCACCACTGCGAGAGGTCAGTGGTTCGAGTCCCACTCGGGGCAAAGAATTTTTCCTTCTCGTATGTGGCACCGTTCATCCGGGCCGATCGTCGGGGGTACTCTCCGGGTACTCCGGCTTCCTCCCCCTCTGCTTTGGAAATGTTCAGCCCACCAAATTTGAAAAATAAATGCAATTCTAAATTCCGAAATTTACATAGCTGAGCTGACCCTTCGCACCACGTGATTGTAATGTGTTTGTGTCCAGTGTGTGAGAGAATGCGTGTGATTCACGTGAGCGTGCGTGTTGGGTTCAGCTCGTGGCGCTTTGAGCCGATTCACGAATTTGGGTAAAGCGCCTGTACAATTATTATTATTATTATTATTGTAAATCAGCTAACTGGCCTAAAGAGATAGGAGATATTTCTGCCTAAGTTGGATTACGTGTGTTGGGTCTTGCAGCATTGCAGATGGACAAAGACGCGCAAGAATGCCTATTTTTAGAACTTATTTCTGATTTTTGATTGTATATGAAAATCGCAGATCAATTGTGCACGTGACGGACTCTGCTCATATATACACGTATTTATGTTCACCTGTCACCGACAGAATCGACATCAAATTGCTGAAGGGCAGAATAACTGACACGACTTACAGGTCCCTTGTGGCACAGGAAAAACATTCTTCGATTTCTCCGTTCTTTAAAAGGGTAGTTATGTCTGCCTTGACTATCCTCGAGGTAATCTCATTCCTAAGAATGCCGCTCTAGTTGCACAAGTGAGGCAGACAGGGGCAAGGGGAAGTAAATAGACAATATGAGTGAAGTCCCTTGCGCGCGGCTGTTGGCTTCATTTTATTTTATTTTTTATTATTTTTGTTAGGGTTTGTATGGGATGGTGATAGAGGAAGGTGCGCTCGATGTCATAGTTTAGCGGTCAACGTAATGACATACAATCCGGCTATTGGAAAAGCGAAATCGTCTCCTACCCCACTCCCTACTCCCGGCCCCCCCCCCCCCCACCCAGGCAAATCCCATAAGTGCATTACAATGGAACAATCGAAAAAGCTGTCCTAGTCGTGTAGCCCCCCCCCCCCCCCCTGCAATGATTACCTTGCACTGGAACTTACAGGTCACGCAAAGATGTCCAAGCAATACATGCGGCTGGCAATCGTCCGTGCAGACTGCGCATAGGAAGACACCGCATCAATGTAATCATCATGTACAAGCGGTTATTTTGTACTCACTCGTAACCAAAGCTTGTCTTGCACAAACAAACGTCTGGGATCGCTGTGTTCCCCAACAGGAAGAAATCGGGTGATGGTGATGATGATGATGATGATGGAGACTTGATATAGCGCACGGCTCCACCCTAACTGAGTGCTCACGGCGCTTAGGGAAAGGTTTTGAAAGGAAAGATAGTTTTTTAAAAAAAAGAAAAAAAAAAAGGGTGGTGTGGACTAGTGAGAGGGAACTGTGTGAGCTGTCCTCCATCTATTGTCATTATTAATAGATCATCGTACTATCATCATCATCATCATCACCACCACCACCACCACCACACCATCATCACCACCACCACCACCATCATCATCATCATCGTCGTCATCATCATTCAATTTGCATATTATACGCACGTAACGATTATTTGAATCCACCAATCCGATTGCATAAACGGTTTTGGAGCAATTATGCACTTATGTTGCCCCTTGGTTTACGTGATAAGCAGGCCCACACTATTTAATCTCCGTGTGTAATTATTATCTAATTCGGACTGTACTGTTACATTCACAAAAATTAGCCTACATTTTGATCCACACGTATGCGCATTGCGCGAACGATTATGCGAATTGGAAAGCATGTAAGAACATTGCAGATGTCTGCGTCAAATGCACGACTTCAAAGGAGTTCAAACGCATGCCGACAGTAAGCATTCATATCAAACATAAAAAGATTTTTAAAGAGTGATTTTTGCAAAGACAGCTCTTGGTTGTATCTGTGTGAACACACACACACACACACACACACACACACACACACACACACACACACACACACACACACACACACACACACACACACTGCCAAAAATGGGGCTACTCCATGTCCAAACTCTAGGCCAACCTTCTACAGGCAATATTTTATTATCAGCAAATACTGTATTGTAAACACACACACACACACACACACACACACACACACACACACACACACACACACACACAGGCACGCACGCACGCACACAGCGGTTCTTTCGCTTAAGCGTACAGGTGTATAGATTAAGCTTGGCACGCCTTTGTGATGGGAAAAAAAGCAACCAACGATAAATCTGAAAATGTAACAGGATCTCAGTATGATTTAGATCCACTCTAAAGGTTATTCTGGTTAATTCACCCGGCGAGCAAACACATAAAAAGTTATATCAAATGGTAAAGAGCTGTTCAGCTGACATTCAAGTTGATATTGCTATCATTTGTCGTGGATACGTAACAGGAGACCAAAGTTTACACCGCCATCGCATCACAGCATTAATGCCTTAATAGCACCCGAGACGTCCTGCGTGTCGAAGGGAACGTCGTAAATAATTCTAGCTGTGACTTCATGAAAATACGAAACTACACGCATGAACTATGGAAATTTGATCGGCGGTGTTTATTGCATTCGATAACTCTCTCTCTCTCTCTCTCTCTCTCTCTCTCTCTCTCTCTGTTGTTGTTGTTTTATTTGTGCATTTATCTGTCTGTTTTTGTTGTTGTTTTATTCCTTAATTTGTTAGTTGGTTAGTTAATAGTAGTTTTTAGCAACGGCAGGTATGAAAACTGACTACTTGACGTCAACTGCCTCTACCGTTGTAAAAGAAAGTTTCATTGATTCATTGATTCTCTATCTGTTTTAATTTGTTTATCAAGCGTATGGTTTTCTTTCTTTATTTTGTTTGGTTTGTTTTTGGATTTTGGTAGTATGTTGTTTAGTATTCTTGCGCGTGATGTAGCATACAGCCTGTAAGTCCATAGAAGTAGACAATGTAGCTGTACTGTTGAATTAATCAAAACTCACTGATTACTTTTGGTAGAGCGTTTTAAAGCAAGCAGAAACTAAAACATCACTAAACTAAACATCACTAAACTAAACACCACTAAACATCACTAAACTAAACATCACTAAACTAAACTAAACTAAACGAAACGAAACGAAACGAAAACGAAACGCTGCCCAGTCTAATTCATCAAAGAACTCCGGACATAAAAAAAAATCGACATAATACAAATAAAAATACGACATAGCAAACAGTATTTACGTGAAAGGAGAATCTTCAACTTTAGGCGTGACTCACTCTCAAACAAACGTCTACAAAATCTCTTCTCGAGCCGAATAACCCACTGAGCTAGCGAGGCTGCTCGGTGGGCAAGATGCTCGGGTCATTTAATTCGTTAGACACAGTGCGTCTTAGTGTCGGCTCTCTCTCAGCTTCATTGATTCCATCTTCTTGTCTTGATTACTTCATGCCCTCGGCCGCGTCGCCTGCCTTGTGTGTTCAACCTGAACACATCCCTCACTGACTCTCTCTTTGTCTTCTGGTTTGTGGGAGGAATACTGGGGGGTTGGTGGGGAGGGTTGTGATGAGGGTGGTGGTAGTGTAAGAGAGAGAGAGGTGTGTGGGCGGGGGGGGGGATGTTTAGGGGTTTAACAGAGAGAGAGAGAGAGAATGGGTGGATGAATGTCACAAAGATGCTGGTAAGTTTTCAGGCCAGCCGTTTCCAAGACCTCCGCATGGGAGTTAAGCAGCGCCAAAACACAAACAAATAAACGAACAAACAAACAAACAACAAAACCCCCGGAAATGCACATCTAATATTAATAATTGACTCTGAAAGCACTGGCTGATTTTTTTTTTATCGATATGCTAAATCACTGACCAGTTGGACCAACTAACTAACTGACTGACTGACTGACTGGCTGACTGCTTGATTGAGCAGTTGATCGATTGATTTTTCATCCTATCCTTTCTCTGCTCACAGTTCCCAGCACAGCGCGCCTGAGACCCACTTCACCGAAAGGCCTCTTGTCCCCTCCCTCCCCCGCCAGCCCGGCCAGCGACGGCGGCAGAGGCGAGAGGGACCGAGACCGAGACAACCTGGGACCCTCCTCCCCCAAACGTTGCAAGGAACCGCTGGACTCCGGCGATGAGGACGGGGATGGCTTGTCCCGCGAGGAAGGGGGTAGAGGGAGGGACGACGGGGGCGTCGGAGGCCGGGGAGACGACGACGACGACGACAAACACAAGCAGAGAAAGAAGAAGACGAGGACGGTGTTCTCACGGAGCCAGGTTTTTCAGCTGGAGTCGACTTTCGACATGAAGCGTTACCTGTCCAGCTCCGAGCGGGCAGGCCTGGCGGCCTCGTTACACCTCACAGAAACACAGGTAAGACCATGATTAGTTTAGTCACCTGCTTCTAATACTTGGATCTTGAGTTCGTATCCCGACTGGTGCCAAATATTTATGCTGGCTTTTCCATCGTTGCCCCGTCTTTGATATCACCCGCATGTGGTGGAAAAGGACGTTAAACCCCCACACACCCACACCCATCCACCCATATATATATATAGTACTAATTCTGAAATACAACCCTGCCAAGGCTGAACTGCAGTCAATCTAGTATCCTAAATCCTTACCCTAAATCTTAGTCCTTTTTCTCACTGAGCCTCAAGTTAGACTATGCCGAAAATAAACGTTTAGTTGTCTCAGTCTGAAACGGACATTGTGGTCGGAGCTGAGATACCGTGTCCATGTCCCAAAACTACAATGACAGCGACTATGGCAACATCATGTAATGTAGTATTTCATTCAGCGCAGTCACTCCCTATCTCACTCAGTCACTGTAATACCTGTGTGTCCCTCCGATCTTACAGGCAAAGTCTAAAAAGGAAAAGGGACTTTCTTGTGGAGAGGCCTGGTGCCAAAACAGATTTCTGTCTTCCCTTCTTTCCCTTTTCCTTCCATTTCATCGAATGTCACTTGTTTAATTGTCATTATTGTTCATCTTCCACAGGTAAAAATCTGGTTCCAGAATCGTCGTAACAAGTGGAAGCGCCAGCTGGCGGCCGAGATGGAAGCGGCCAACATGTCCGCCCAGCGCTCTCCACACCGGATGGTCAGGGTTCCAGTCCTCTATCATGACAGCAGTGTGGCCTTCCCGACCAGCGCCAGTCGAGCGGAACGGTTGTCCAGCAGCTCTTCCCCGCCGCTTTCCAGTTCACTGAACCCGCTGTGTTACCCCCACCCTTACCCCCACTTATCTACCCTCCGGTCGCTGCACGGCGCCGTATGACTGTGAACGTATCTGGAACCTTCTGTGCATCCTGTGAGAAGAGTTCTGACGCCGTTGAATTTGTCAGTCAATGCCTGTGGTATGGAAAGCTTTAATTCAAGACTGTCTTGTCTACTGTGAGAAACGTCTCGCGATGGGCTGACTTTATATGGTCTGGGTGTTGAGAAGATCCATTACTGTATAGACAAAACATACCATAATTGTCTGTTTCAGTTCTCGAACAACCCGGCTGTCGCAGTTCTTGATCATGAAGACGTCTTTGCAGGACTGTCTCGTCCAGATCACGAAAACCGCTATTACAAAAAGCTTAGCAGACTCTCTCTCTCTCTCTCTCTCTCTCTCTCTCTCTCTCAAACCTTGCACGGGGGAAATTCAGGGATGTAGTGACAAACTAGCAAGATTTTCCTGTCCTTATTGCTAGCCTGAGCATCAAGCTAATGCTGGGAAATATACAAAACCGTCTTTGCTACAGCAAGACCATGGTACCGACAAAGACTGTCTAGTACTAGCCTGAACATCAAGGTGTTCTTGGGAAACCTGCAGAACCGTTTTGGCTAGGCCAAGAACATCAAGGCGATGTTGGGAAACCTACAGAACCGTTTTGGCTAGAGCAAGAACATCGAGGCGATGTTGGGAAACCCACAGAACTGTCTTGGTTAGACCAAGAACATCGAGGCGACGTTCAGAAACCTACAGAACTGTCTTGGTTAGATCAAAAACATCAAGGCGATGTTGGGAAACCTACAGAACTGTCTTGGTTAGATCAAAAACATCAAGGCGATGTTGGGAAACCTACAGAACTGTCTTGGCTAGACCAAGAACATCAAGGCGATGTTGGGAGACCCACAAAACCGTCTTGGCTAGACCAAGAACCCTTCACAACGGTACTGGCACAGACTGAGACTGGAGTTGGATGGCGATCAATTTTTGTGTCTTTAACTTTGGGGATCTTCATCGTTGTGCCGACAAACTTCACAACTTGTGTTGTCTAGTCCGTGGGAGTCTGCTTGTTTGCACTGAAACTGTTACCTTTTAAGTCCACCCGAATTGTCTTTTCTGGACCACGGGGATCAGCACTAGGATGTTGTCTGATTTTTCTTCTGACTGAAGACCACTTGCCTTTTTGCAGAAGCTGCCATAGCGATGGTCATGTGTTGAAAAATGGCTGTTTAACCTGACCGTGGACGTGGTGTAATCATGAGATGACTTTCTGCCATTTGGCAGGAACACACAGTCACTCTCAGACTACTTTAGTGTTACTGGTTTGACCTGAGCCAATCGTGCATGTACATGTATTCCTTCAGGAAACATTCCTTCGGACGTTGACAAGCTTTAATGGTGACTGTTGTTTCTCTATACGGTTTACCAAAGAGAATCCATTTTGGGGTCCCGAGACCCTGACTACAAAGAGTACTCATTTTGTGGACATACGTGAAATTTACCTCATGCTGTGCTCTGTTGTAAGTTTGGAAAGACTTTGCGCCAAAAGATTTACTATGTGTATATTTTAACGCGTTACATGTCATAATAAAGTCTCGTCTAGTAGTTTGCATATTTTGTATGAAGTGTGCCAGTGTAAGTGACTTGCTTTAACCTTGTTTTAAATATGATTTGTCATATTCGTGTGCATTACCTAGTCAGACGTGCGAATTGTCTAAGGGCAGATACACCCAGAACACATAACTGGAGGCTGCTGGCCAGTTTTGATGTGATTTTAGTGACGATAGTTACTTGAGTTTATTTGGAAGAATATATCACGAACAAGACTGTACATTACGTTGATTCCCACATCCACAGAATGCGCGCGCACATCGATTTTATTTAGAAGTACAATGCTGAAAGTCCTATATACAAAAGAAAGCTTGCGTCCGTGAATTTGACTAACTTTGCATAACGTGTCTAGCTCGGTGAAGCAGTCACTTGTGGTGAGGCATACGTTACACGGTAATTGGAATGATGAATGTGTGCACAGTGCCAAGTCTGCATATTTTTTTCAAACACTTGTCCAGTTGGGAGAATCCCCAGAAAGCGCAGCAATTGTTCAACCAACATTGTCGTAACCAACGGACACACCTTTGGTATGCTATGAATAATCGATCCAATTTTAGATCCAGTCGTTAGATCCAATCAGACTGCGTCTGGCAATCCATGGATTATCCATGTCTATTTTCTGACAGAACTGAAGGGCCAATGAATCCACAGTTTATTTTCCAGCAACAGTTCTCCTGTAGTAAGGAGTATTGCTTGTGTTTGTACATGTATCCGAAGATCCAGTATATTTCTGTTTTGTTTCTTTACATGATTGCTGGTTTTTCCTTTAACTTGAGGTTTTTTGGGGTTTTTTTGTTGTTGTTGTTGTTTTTTTGTTTCAAAATCTTCATCGGCTACTTTAAAATCCGAACACCATAAAGGAGAGGAAACCTCTCAGTCTTCGCATTTTAAAAAAAAATGTTGCAATGCATGAAGGTTTTAAAAAGTACAACGTTTAGCTTGGCGAAATTCTGCTGCTGTTCCAAGAACTGCTTTGTTATTGATTTTTGTTTTTAAACCCACAGGGTATATTGATAATCTTTGTCCTGATCAGTCGATACTGACAGTTGAACGTAAGCCGACATTTAAATCTTCCAAACGCCTACCACATTTCTTCTCTTCTTTTATCCCCCGTTTATTTGTATTTTCCCCCCACCATGAGCACGCAAACCGCACCGTCTGTGTTCATACTAGCTGAATGGACGTATTGTTTCAGCAGACCTGCCTCAGCAGATCTGTGTGTTCTCATCGACTTCCACTATCACCAACACTGACTGTCGCAGGGTATCACTACCCAGAGTCTTCATAACCCTGCCCCAGACCAGTGTGCGCCACCGCGGTGACGTGTACAAACCGTGGCTGTCAAATATCGTCAAATAACACCTCACTGGAACCAGCATGAGAAGTTTTTTGTTTTTTTTTGTTTGTTTTTTTTTTTTTTTTTGGGGGGGGGGGGGGGTTGGGGGGGGGGGGGTCTTTTTATTTAGGACACAAACGCGTCTTGGCCAGTAACATGCCAGCTCTTCCCCTGACTTCACATAATTCATATTTGCCAGTCTGTTAAGTGAAAATGACAATGGACTAAAATTCTACTTGTACAATTACGTTAAGTGTTTCTCGTGAGTTCATACAAAGCGCGTAGAAAAAATGAAACGTTGATATCATTATGAACGGAATAATGTTTGCTTGGCACATTTTATCACTATCACCCTCATTATCGTCGTTATTGTCATTGCCACAATCATCATCATCATCATCATCATCATCATCAAAACTAGAAGAATTTTAAGCACAGTGACAACAGATCAGAGCAAAATAGAGCTATAACGTGGGATCTTGAATTCTCATTACATATGTAAATATGAGAACAATATCAATAATGTTAATGTATTTGTATGTATCTGTGAAAAGTCAAGAAAAAAATATGAACGTGTCCTCAAAACTCATTACGTAAATCAATTTCGGTTTTGTCCAGTACCGTTTTGTTTTACAGTATGACTCCAGACATGGTGCATTTGTCCCCTGTTTAAACTTACATAATACGAATTTTAACGTAAAGTTATACTCAAAGAGAGGGAATGGTTGTATAGTGCAATGGCATAGTTTGTTTGTTTTTTTGTTGTTGTTGTTTGTTTGTTTTTTTTGTTTTTTTTTGTGTGGTTTTTTTTTTTTTTGGTTGTTTTTCATCGGCCAGTTCAAAATGAAAGACTGTGAAACTGGCGCATAGAAGAAACACCATTTATTCATTGTCATTTTTGAAACTGTAATTTTCTTCGCTAGCAATAGTAGAGTGTCTTTATTGCGTTGTGGGTGCATGTGTGCGTCTCAGCAATGAAATATCTCGACAAAATCATATCAGTCATGTCAACAATATAATGAATTCATGTCATATTCTCTAGCACATGTTTAAAACAAATCACATCTTGTCATTTATTCAAATGTAAGAAAAATGTATTTTTGAAGAGAGAATGGGATTTAAAAACTCCGATCTTGTCGGTTATCATTTGTGTTCTCTCTTTGGCTGTGTTGTTCTTGAAAGGGAAAGTGTAGTTTGTGTTTGGGTTTGTTTTGGTTTTTTTTGGTTGTTTTTTTTTTTTTTTTTGGGGGGGGGGGAGGGGGGCGGGAGCGATATATGTGTGTTAAAATCAAAATGTTGTTAAAACTTTACCATTATTCATGTACTGAGCGCCGATATTGACTGGTTGCTGATGATCTTAAGCAAATTTACCGATGACAAATTCGCTGCAGTTTTGTTTCAATTTCAGAGAAAGTATATAGAACGTAAGGGAACTGATGAAAGAATCCAAACATGTTACCGTCGCGTTTCTCCTGAAGCTACGTCGACGCAACAGACTGAGGGACTCACCAAATTATTGAGAACTTTGTCCAGTTTCCATGTGATATGCGTAAATATTGTCCAGCAAAACTAATGTCTTTTCTTTTCTTTTCTTTTTTTTTCCGTTTGTCATCTTTGCGTTTGTCTTTACAAACTGTTTGCCTTGTTTATGAACGGATCAATAAGAGCTCATTCATGGATAATGAGAATAAAGTGTTGCCAGTAAAACAAGTGTGTGTGTGTGTGTGTGTGTGTGTGTGTGTGTGTGTGTGTGTGTGTGTGTGTGTGTGTGTGTGTGTGTGTGTGTGTGAGAGAGAGAGAGAGACAGACAGACAGACAGACAGACAGACACAATAGCAATGACAATGACAGTTACCATTTTGATGCACACAGATCGTTCTGAGCTGTTTTCGTGGTATCTATCATCACACCACTTGGACAGTGACAACGTGTGTAGTGCTGGCACTGAGCCAACAGAAGGGTACTCGATGACATGGCGACCACACTGAGCGCTCCAGTAATGTGACAACAGTCGAATTTGAGTGTTCGACCGCCCGCGCAAAGTGTAAACAACACTGTATCGCATTAAGAGCTGTACTAATCATCAAGATAGAGTATTTCGAGTGTACAGGCGCACTCACGAGCGAAATTGTTCCAAAACATGAATTGGCTTAGTAAAGATGGAACTAGCTCGTTTAACGACGGTAGAAGCTTCTGGCACATTGGCGGTTTCCGAGCTTGCCATTGCTGTTTTAAAAATAGGAACCACAAAACAACAGAAAACACAAACAATGCTATTTCTGCTCGCAGAGAGAGAGAGAGAGAGTTAACATTATCAAATCGTACTCGACACATAAGCTAGAACTTACGTGATTAGCGTGGTTTACACCAAGATAAAACACTAGATGTTTCAAATTTTGCCGTAGCCACCGAGCTTATACAAAACCTTTTTTTTCAAAACCGAGAAAATTAATACCACGTGAACGCTCTCCTGAAGACAAAAGGAAAGCTGTGTAGTACTGAGCTGTGGATGCTGTGCACGTGGGTAAGACCAAATAGAAATAACAAGGAAACAAAGGTCAAGATTGATCCCCGTATATTATATTGATGTGGGCGGGAACTTACTTGGAACACTGTTACTGGTGCGCATCCTCGCCCATATGATACATTGCAGACGTTGAAACACTAGGAGCATTATGCTTATGATGAGTGATCACATGATGCTTATCTAACGATATCTGCTAAACACAATAAGAGGCATCCCTTTGATGGGCGCTTAGGCCATTTTCCAGAATGATGACGGTAGAAATATGCGTGGCAGTGGAAATCTTAATCATGAAGTCCCTCTCCTGTAATCGAGGGTCATGGATCCAACCATGGGTAGGGTATTTGGGTATTTGGGGGGTTTAACGTCCTTTTCCACCACATACGGGTGATATCAAAGACAGGGCAACGATGAAAAATCCAGCACAAATATTTGGCCCCAGCGGGGATACGAACTCACGACCCGAGCATTAGAAGTCCAACGCTCTACCATTCGGCCACCCCGGCTCCCTCGAATCCAACCATAGGAAAAAGATCAACACATTAATATCTCTGTGGTGGCTGGACCAATATTTATATAATGATAGGACACAATTGACGCTGAATAACGCTCCATGAAAGTATACGCTTTAGCCCTACAAGCTACAGTGCGTGCGTGTCTTAGTGGAAAATGTCCAAAGCTAACATTGCGAGGTGAGGTTCGCCGTGCGCCATAGGGGATCTCATTCTAACTTCAATCAAGTTCAGCTAGTAAATATCATCGTACAGCTTAGGTACGCTGCCATTTTTCTTACATTAGCCTGACGTTTTCCTGTGCTTAGCCACCACGCAAAAGATGTAGGCTACCAAAAAGTTTTTTTTTTTTTTTGCTTGGATCCCTCACCCAGGATGTGACTTCCCCGATCACTCATGGGTTACCCGAACTATAGAAATCTATACTTTAACAGCCTTGAAGCATGTCGGTGCTTTAGCTGAGACGGTTAGTTATTATTAATACAACTAGGAACAGACAGTGGTCAGAAGAAAGTGAGTGAGTTTTTAGGGCTTAAAGCCGCGCAAGCCACAAAGACTAATTCGCGGCTGGTGGTCAGAAGAAAACGAACACACACACACACACACACACACACACACACACACACACACACACACACACACACACACACACACACACACACACGCTTCATCGGTAGCAACTGGCCGGGTGGCAATTGTCCCTTATCTACTGCTGTCCAGATGAAATTCTTCGTCTTCAAACGTCCTAGAGGCAACTGTCCGGTAGTTCAACTACCCGGGTGGCGATTTTCCAGAAACTTCGATCACACCCCGAACACCCCAAGCCTTCTCTCAACTGCCTCAACCCAACCCACCCCTAGCCCCTTTACTTTCTTTCCGTATCCCTTCCCATGCCTCATAAGGAAACAAAAAATCAGCAATGAAAATTTCGACCAAAGCGTCATTTCAATGATTAAAAAAGTTCGCCTTGGCTGTTATGCTTCGTCATCCGACGGTCAAAAATAAAAAAATGTGTGTGCACGCTCAATCTTTATTTATTTTTATTTTTCAAAAGCGTACGCTTATTTAGCTTTTTGCATATCAGTTCCTTTCGCTTTAGACAGCCGGTTTCTTTTGGGGCTTTTTTTTAACTAACACAAGCTCGATTTTTTTTTCTTTCTATACTAATCTGTGTGCACTGTAATACGCCAGCTTGCGTTTACTCCACAGAGCGTGTGAGGGCGTGTCTCGAACTCGTGTGTTTAAACCTTTTGGCTCCTAGAGAAGCATAGGGCCTCAACAGCTCTCCTCCATCTCACTCTGTCCCTGGCGCAGGTCTTGGCCTCCTCCCATGTCAGGCCGGAGTCTCGCAGCAAGAAGTGCAAACTCCTCCTCCAGGTCTGCTTGGGGCGCCCTCTCTTCCTCTTCCCCTGCGGGTTCCACTCGAGCGCCTGCCTGGTGGTGTTGCAGGGTTCCTTCCGCAGGGTGTGGCCGACCCATCGCCACTTTCGCCGCCTGACCTGGACGTGTCTCGAACTCGTAATAGACTAAAAAAAAAAAAAAAAAAAAAATGAGACAGCCGTTTGTTGCTACATGTACATGTAGCACTAGCTGGATTTGCTTCATCTACATCGACCCATATGCAGTCTAGATCTACGCGAGCAGTTTAGGTATGTGAGAGCATGTGAGATCCTGTCCTGAACTCGTAACGGACTCAAAACGAACGACTGAGATAGCCGTTTGTTGCTAACACTAACTCGACTTGCTTTCCATACCCACCCTAATACAGTAGTCTTGGCTTAACCCACAGAGCATGCAAGAGCCTATCCCGAACTCGTAACAGACTCAAAACTAACGAGATAGCCTTTTGTTGCTAACACTAACTCGATGTGTTTTCCATACCTCTTCTGCTACAGTAGTCTGGGTTTAACCCACAGAGCATGCAAGAGCCTGCCCTGAACGCGTAACAGACTCAAAACTAATGAGGACCTGAGGATAAGTTCACGATTCTGACATTTCCCTCGGTCTGGGCGCCAAAAGCGATATCAGGAATCAGTTTACAACAAAGCGTTTTGCTCGTTCCAACCAGCCTTTATCCGCTTCTGCCTGGCAAGTGTCAAATGCCGCATAATGACGAAAGATCTCGACAAGAGCGCGACAGGGGAATTTTTTTTTTTTTTTTTTGGTTTTTGTTTCTATCCATTCAGCGCAAGAGTCTATACACTACGCAGGCTGCTGTGAATGCTGTCACCTTAAGTACGTTTTAATCACATATGAATTATTGAACGCCCTGGGCCACAATTAATGAGCAGATTTGCGGGGGATTTTGTCTCTAATCTCCCAGGTGGCCCATGAGTAGAAGGGTGGGAGGGGGGGGGAGGAGGCTGTAAAAGGGAGGGTGTCAGAGAGCATTCCGGGGTCGGCATTAAGCTGATCAACGCTTACAGGCCGACCCGTGACAGGAGTTCCACTCTAGGATCGACATATTTTGTCCAGTCGAATATACGAAAGGGGGGGGGGGGGGAGGAGAAGGGGAGGGTGACTGATTTCGACCACAGTTGATGGAAAGCTGGACTGTCAATGTTTGCGTCATGCGTTCGAGTCTCAGTTTGGAGCCTGAATAATATGTGTATCGGCTTGTCTTCGACCGCCCCCCCCCCCATCCTCCTCAAACCCACCCACCCCCACCCCACCCCATTATTTTTTATCTTGTTGTTGTTGTTGTTGTTGTTTTGTTTTGTTTTGTTCTTTGGCTTGCTGCCATGTTTGGTCATACATGTACCCCGCCCCCTCCCCTTTATGTGGGAAAAATGTATGACATTAAAGCCCTCAACAAATCAACAAAAAAAACAAAATCCAATCGGACGTGCTACTGCTTGTTACTGCACACTATCTCCCTCACAAGAACAAACGTTCAGTATGATTATGTAATACTTTTGGAAGTAGAGGAAATTTGGTCGATTTAATGAGGGGGGGGGGGGGAACAACTCAAACCAAAATCTTGCCTAAGAAGGGATTCGAAACCGCGACCATTGCATCCAGTGCCAGACTATTGCAAATCCACACACCTTGAAGGATGCTACCGACTGTTCAGTGACTGAAAAGTGTGTGTGTGTGTGTGTGTGTGTGTGTGTGTGTGTGTGTGTGTGTGTGTGTGTGTGTGTGTGTGTGTGTGTGTGAGAGAGAGAGAGAGAGAGAGAGAGAGAGAGAGAGCTTCAGTCACCAAGGGAACAGATTGCAATTTCACACTACATCTGTTGCTGAGATTCTGAACAGCACGAGGCGAGACCGTGCATTCAAAATGAACCATTTCGGACAAACGCATGCCTGCGCTTCAGACGTATCATGTAACCCATAAATACGGGAGGCACCTTCTGAGTCACACGAGTCAATGACAACTGAGGAGATTTCACTGACCGCACAGTAGCATCTGACTGGAAACGTACGTCAAACATGTTCAGTGAGGACTGTTGAAAAACAGAGTCCAGCTTGCAAACTGGGCTGAGGAACTTCACAAGATGATCTTTTTGAGGACCTTCAACTGACGAAGAAAGCCATTTTAGCGCAGGCTAAACTGGTCAGTAATTATGATAAATTAAAGCCACGTAAGCTCCCGTTTCCACTTTGAAAGTGCATTTAAAATAACAAGGGACCTCAAGGAATATAACGGCTTTTTTCCCCTTGTCAAACCGAGGCCATGCGCTGTTGTGGGCTGAGCACCTTATAGATTTTTCTCCCCCTCCCCCCCCCCCCCCCCCCCCCCAAGTCATCAAGGCACATTGTGAGATGTGCTTGCCAAAAGAATGAGAAAGAAAAAAAACTAGAGAGGAAGAAGCCTCCATGGCTCCCTTGTGACATGGGTCAAGGTCATCCAAAAGAGTATGTTTGTAAAAAATCTTATCACCATCAAGCCAAGGAAGGTGTCTCTGGTGTTCTTAGTTCCTGGCAATATTACAGTTTTCCCCAAAACTGTTTGTATGGCCTTGACCTTGGGTCCATGGTCCGAAGTGCTAACTACTACACTACGGGGGCCGGTTAGAGCGTTTATACACGTACTGATCAGTCGAAAAATCAGTGAAGAAAGGGCAGTGAAAGACTACTGCGCGGACAGAAAGTAAGTATTGCCAATCTAGGAAGCCTGTATACATTCTGTACCTTATTCACCAATAGTAATACACGTATCATGAAAATATTTCGAATAATTATGTGCAGACTCGAACGCTCTCACAACAAAATGGAACTTTTGGCTATTTAGCTACAATCACTTCACTACACTTTGTCTTGAGATTTAAAAAAAAAAGCAAGCAAGCCACGCACGCAGAGATTTCGAGCAGCAGACGCTAAATGCGCTAATAATGAGAAGGAGAGCGGGCTGCTCAGACGCCCCACCCCTGTCCCCCACCCCCCAAGGGACTGCCCGCATCGGGCCTCCTCCCGTCCCTAGCGGAGGCTTCTATTTCACACCCCGTCCCGTCACTTTAGCGCCGCGCCTGCTCGACCCAGCGGGGGCCACGCCCGGACTAACAAGGTTGAGCTAATGGCCATTTTCTTTTCACAATTAATGAGGGACGGGACGCGCCCGGTCATTAGGAGTCAGTCAATCAGAGCCACCTCACTCGACACGCGCTGCTGCCTCGGTCTGACCTCAGTTTTGACGAGTCCGTCACGGACCAGTGACCACTGCTTTGCGTTGACTGAATGATACTGTAGCGTTAGGTTGGTGATTTGGTTCTTGTAGAGGCAGAGAGACATGCACAACATGTCTCTGGTAGTGGATTTTGAGTGTTGCACTAAAAACGAACAAAAACAAAACAAGACTTCTGGGGCCTGATGCATTGAGAGAGACAATAAGGCGGCGTTAGTCCGTGACTAGACAGACAAAGCTGAGACTACGAGATGCATCAATTTACGTATCAGCTCAGGTTTACGACTATTTCAGGGACTAAGCATTAATTATACTACTACTAATAATAATAACAATAATTCTTATAAAGTGGCACTTAAGATTTCAATATAAATTATGGGAACAAAAATACACAAATATAATACATGAAAAAGACATTAAGCGGCAACCAGTACACACACACACACACACACACACACACACACACACACACACACACACACACACACACACACACACACACACACACACACATCACCCAGAGCCATGCTGTGCTGCAATCGAACTCGCTACTATGGGTTACAGGGATACACGTTAATGGGTTACAGGGATACACGCTAATGATAGTCCCGACGTAATAAGTCTGAGACTAGAGCTAAGTCGCAGACTAGTCTTGTCCCTTTTCATGCATCAGACCCTACAGCCCGTGTGTGTGTGTGTGTGTGTGTGTGTGTGTGTGTGTGTGTGTGTGTGTGTGTGAAAGTTTTAAGGAGCAAATTAGCAACCCACTTATCCAACTGTAAAGTTGTATAGCGTTTTCTGTGTATACAAGCTGCGCCGCCATTCCACCGCGACGGTGGCCCAATTAATTTCACGCGTCTGTCTTTTTTCCTAGTCTTTTTTTCCCCTGCCGAAAATGGGGTTGCTCCATGTACAAACTCTAGCTCAACCCTTTGGCGGCAATATTTTATTGTAAGCAACTACTGTGTTGTAAACCCCCCCCCCCCCCCCAAGTGCATTTTATTGAAACATTTGTACGGCTGATAACAAACATTGAAACTCCTCACAGAGAGAGAGAGAGAGAGAGAGAGGGGTCTCTCTTACTATCTGTCCTTGCTACACTAGTAAACAAACAAAATGCATCATCGTCATCATTTTCAGCACACACACACACGCACACCGTGCACACACACACACACACACGCACACCGTGCACACACACACACACACACACACACACACACACACACACACACACACACACACACACACACACACACACGGACTGAACAGCGCTTGCATGCTTTACAGCACATTTCGCGAACATTACAGCGTAAATGCTTATGCAAACAATGGAACAGTTATGAGAGAGAGAGAGAGAGAGAGAGAGAGAGAGAGAGTGGGTGGGTGGGTTTTGGAGGGTTTAACGTCCTTTTCCACCACATACGGGTGATATCAAAGACGGGGCAACGATGAAAAAGCCAGCACAAATATTTGGCCCCAGCCGGGATACGAACTCACGACCCGAGCATTGAGAGGGAGAGCGAGAGAGAGTTCTAGACGGAGAACAATTCTGCTGATGACATGACTGTTTCATTTCCCAACTGTTCCGTACAGACACACAGAGGCACAAAGGGCTCAGTGAAAAATGAACACTATCTGATCAGACCACGCCAATCACCTTGATATACATCACTGACGACATTGCGCACCTGCTCCACGCCTCTGCCAAGTCTACCTCATCAAACTCGCGCCGCACGGCACTTTCACTTCCAGGCACGTGTCACTCGGAGGTGCCAACCAATTAATCGCAGCGAGTCGCCGGGCCGTGTAATGATGATTACTTCGTGATTCGCTACGCCCCAGCAACTTCTTACAAACATGGCACGAACAATCCTCGGTGTTGAGGGCCCTAACACGCCACTCTCACCTGGCTTGGGGTAGCCGTTTAGCGCTTACAGGAGTCTCGGTCAAAGGTAACACTTGTTCGTGATACAAAAACTTGTGACAAGTAGTTGGCAAAGCTGATTATAATAAGGTGTCAAACTCGTTAGGGGAGCGACTATAACCGATCCGGCCATTTTGCATTGAGGAATCAGGGGAAGTAAGTCTCGCGTACAGCATTAACCGCCCGTAACAATGACGTCAGTTTTGTGTAGGGTCCTCGTAAGATTCCATTGAAATCATAGTCCTGGGTGGGAGTAGTCGATCTCACGCAGTTGTGCAAGTTGGAATTTGGGTGGTCTGGCCTCCAGGGTACCGGCCGTGTCACCCTCCGTCGTCGAAGAAATCAATAAATATTTATTAGAATCGGAAGTTTGGTCAACTTTAGAGGAATGGGACAGGACAAACTTTAAGATTTCATCAAATTCGCTATTCTGAGATCTCGTCTGAATCCACACAAAATTATTTAACAATCGTTTTTACCATTACATGTATTTACGCTCTCGCTCTCTCTCTCTCTCTCTTCACGTGCTGTACGACATGCTTGAATTTTGATTGTCCAGTGAGCATAGAAATATTTGAAAGTACCTTGTACGTTGTGAAAGGCAGACAGACCGAAATAACAGTCACTTGCGAAACTAAAAAAAAAAAAAAAAAAAAAAGGAAGGAAAGAAAGGGGGGGGGGGGAGAGGAGCTTTTCATGTTATGACTTCAGACATCTGACTTGTTTTGATTAACAAATTTCACGAATTCTGAAAAAAAGATAGGATAGTTCCCCCTACTAGTTTCTCAAATAATATCCAGTCATGTCTCAGACCCATATTCCGCCTACTTTTCTTAGACTGTTTCTCATGTGCGCAGTATAGTAGACGAAACATCACAAGTGACGAACATGGTAATGTAGCCTACGGATTTTGCTATGTACGGAAACAGCATCTACTCTCTGCGTTTAGGCAAGTGTCTTTGAACTTGCGCAAGAGCAATACACGCCTTTACGATAGAACATTTCCTTGGTTGACCACTTTTGTGTTTGACGTATGTGTATGCACATTCGTAAGTCACTCTGACTCTCTTAGTGCAGGTAATAGTGTGAATTGTGAGCAGCAGAAGTTAGTTAGTTAGTTAGTTAGTTAGTTAGTTAGTTAGGGCTTAACGCCGCGCAAGCAACAAAGACTATTTCGCGGCTAGTGAGCAGCAGAAATTAACACCTATTGGTAGCATATTTCCTTCGTTTACCAGCTCTGTAACTATATAAATACATATATGACGTACGCATGTATGTTTATATAGGATGTAAGTCTTTGTGACGCAAGAGGTAGCAGGAAACGAGTACTCCTATAGTTTATTTTTGCTCGAGTCGCTCCCCCTTCCTTTTTTTATGGTTCAAAACATCCTATGACGTCAGCTTCGCTGGGCTGTTTATGTACGTTGTATGATTCTTTATGCTAGAGATTCAGATGGCAGACATCTATTTTTTGCACGTTCGCGGGGAGATAAGTCGTAAGCTGTTGAAATTGTTGCCGAGTTATTGACCACAAAACGTGTCTTCTTCTATACGTTGTGGAGAATCAGCTCCTACGCTGGACTATCGTGGAGGAATACAGTTGTCCTGACAGCTCATCGGGTGGCCATGTGTCGTGTGAAGTTGCCCTTAGACCTGACTAGAGTGGAGACATGTCATAAAGTAGAGTTGCTGGTGGTCCCTTGGACAAAATAAAGATACATCCTGCAGAAAGTGGCGATGGAAGGGAAGTTGCCGAAATAAACATAACAAAAAGAAGTTTTTGGTTTGGTTTGGTTTGGTTTGGTTTGGTTTTGGTTTGGTTCTCGTTTTGTTTTTCCCTTGTTGTTGTTATTATTGTTGGTGGATCTCTCTCTCTCTCTCTCTCTCTTTAAAATGGGGGTGGGGGTAGGGAATGAATTTAATTTTTTTTTAAGTTTGCGACCTTTATCTACATGTAATAGCACACGTCCACCCCGCGCGCGCGCGCGCGCGCGCGCGTGTGTGTGTGTGTGTGTGTGTGTGTGTGTGTGTGTGTGTGTGTGTGTGTGTGTGCGCGCGCGCGCGCTTAAACAAAGAAGTCACGTCTACAAATGCGCTGTTGATTTTTCTTCAAAGACTTTGTGATAAATTTTATCATGACAGTGGGGAAACGCGCGGATGGTTTGTGGAGCGATGCGCTAAAGAGACAAAATTAATCTTCAGGCACTTTCGGAAGGCAGTGTTTTTCACAACCTCGTTCACGGACTCAGTTCCAAAGTTTGGGGTGCAGCATTCTTGAAGGACATCAAATGCAGGGAAACCACAGGATGACTCCTTTGGGGTAACCGGCTTGGACAGGTGACCGCCGTACACAGGTGACCGCCATGGAAGGTATACGTGTTCATGGTCGATCCGATAAGCGCAATAACCTTTTTAGCGTTCCGGCTTGGGTAGGTGGCCATCTTATTGAGGTGACCGTAATGCCACATTTGACTACCGTACTGAACGTGTTCATGGTCGAGCCGTTTAGCGTGATACCATTTCTCAGCGTTCCAGCAACAAGTGTGCGCACGCGTGACGTCGACGTTTCGGAAACTGCCATCGACCGAACTGCTTGATGAGGCATCGTCACAACTACACCCTGTTACGTACAGCACGTGCAGTTCAGCGCTGAAGATTGACATACGACAGGGGAAATTGAGCAGGTGCGCGACGCAAGAAAAGAGAACATCGACCTATGGGCGGTTTTGTTTTTCAAAAAAAAAATTTGTTCAGCACGGTTGTGAAAAACAAAAGGCATCCACCCGTCTGAGCTGCTGTAACAGGCGTCAGAAACATGACCTGAGGGGATGAAATCTCGCTCCCGGAATATGGAACTCCCTCGACCAGCTATTGGCAGTTTTGTCAGGGAGTTAATTGTGACGTGCTTTGTTTTGACTGCCGTTTTCTGGCGTCGCTTTAGCATTATTTTCCCGAGGAGAAAAACAGAAGTGTCGCTCTTGTCACACCTTCTCTCTCTCTCTCTCTCTCTCTCTCTCTGGGGTTGGGGAGGTGGAGGGGGCAAAAAAAAGGTGAAGTGTTTTGTTTGGTTTTTTTTTTTTTCTTTAGAATTTCTTTAAGCAAATCGATTCGTTTTGTTAGCAGCCCCTAATTTTCCGTCATTTGGGAAGCGGCGAAAGCGGACGGCAATCGACGGACAAATTGAGGCGAGAGTGGTAATGCTCACACGGCAATGGGTGGACTGGTGCAGCAGGCAACGGCCACACTTTGTAAACCTCCACTGACGCTATGCTGAGAAGTTTTGCCATAAATAAATATACTAGTACGTACTATCATCGACTGTAGCAGCTGACCGCCGTTGATAGGAAAATGCTCATTGACAAACTGAGACCTCTCTCTCTCACTCTCTCTCTCTCTCTCTCTCTCTCACACACACACACACACACACACACACACACACACACACACACACACACACACACACACACACATAATTCGTATACCGCCATTGCATATGTTGCTTAAATTGAATTTTTATTGAGCATGTCATAAGCATGTCTTGTTTATGCTCAAACTGTGTTTCTGTACTTTCATCAGTGCAACAAAATAAATCAGTTTAAACCAAGTTTTGCCATATTGTTCTTGTTCTTGTTCTTGTTGGTATTGCTGTTGCTGTTGCTATTGCTGTTGTTGCTGTTGTTGTTGTCTTGTTTTTAACTGGGGCGTGTATGTGCGTGTATATACATATATGTTTTAAACTTGGCCTCCTTCATCGTGCCTGGTGGATGAACGTCTGTTTTTCCATCGTCACAACAGTTAGGAAACATTAGGAAATCAGCGTTTGAATGTTTTGCATTTAAACTTTATGGGTGGGTCAGAATAAATAAATAAATAAATAAATAATTTAAAATCTGCGAAATCGAATACAATGCAGTTAGCCCTGAATACGAGGGTGTGTTTAGAAAGAAAGAAAAATATATATATATATAAAAGAAAGAAGAAAGAAATATATATCTATATATCTATAAAGATATAGGTATATATATATAGAAGAAGAAGAAAAATCGTCTTGTTTTCAACATGGATCCAAGTGTCCTCGTGGAGCGGTTCCAAATACCTCCCCTGTACCACAAAAAACTTTTAAAATTAAAGTAAAAAATAAATAAAAAAAACAGGGGATGGGGCAGGGTGGATGGATATGTGGTGTTGGAAAATACTTGAAAACTTCCTCAGAAAAGAATAAACTGCCAGCGTGTTAGAAATATGTCAGAATTAATCGACGCTAATCTCCATAAATTGAGATAAATAGCTCTGTCCTTGTATGTAAGCTGCATGTATACAGTTTGTCCCCCTCCCCCTACCCAACCCAACACCCCGAAGGATTTTTAGCCGAACGTTTGGGAAAAACACTTTTTTTGTTTTTTTGTTTTTTGTCTGTTGTTCCCCTGAGCGTGTTTTGAGCCTGTTGGTACTCCGGTGTCTCGGGCCCGATGCATGGAGAGAGACTAGGAATAGGACATACGTGTCTGCGCTCCGTGATGTCCCCACACTGTTAGCCTTTAAATCACAACTCAAAACATACCTGTTCCGTCAGGCTTTCCATAGATAACTGGGACCCTCTGTCCATGTGTGTGTGTGTGTGTGTGTGTTGTGTGTGTGTGTGTGTGGGGGGGGGGGAGGTGCGCTCCGAGTCTGTCCTTCAGAGACGGGCGCCTTATATATTATAAGTATAATGTATTATTATTATGGGTACTCCTCTATTCGTAATGAGGTATGAAGGGGTGAAACATGCTCCAAGGCTGTTTACTTAAGATGTTCCTATTGGCCATTGCGACCATTTTCGTGACTTTCGTGACTTTGACTGGTAGAGGAATATGACTGGTTGTTTAGCTGGGGTTTATCGTCCACGCCACAACGAGGTGATTGCAGACGGCCCTAGGGGGCAAGTTATGGGGGATGGGGATAGCTACCCTAACTGTACAATCCAGATGAACACTTATTCAATTCAGTCAGACCGCAAGATCGACTGTATTGGACAAGTTATACAAACAGATCCAGCTCAGTCAGTGGAAGCGGGGCAACGTGAAAAAGGAGTGTACAAATATTGGCCCTGCCGGGATTCGAACCCAGGACCTTTCGATCTCGAGTCCAACGCTCAAACCGTTGAGCCACCAACTCCCCCCAGGGAATATGACTGTGGCCTTAAGCTTTTGTACCTGTACTGCACGTCGACACGACCAAGTCGCTAAAAATAGCCACCGGTCAGCGCTGTCTTGTTGGTGTTCAGTCCGCAACCAGGTAACGTCTTCTGCCCATTTAATACGCGGTACGTACGCTTCTACCTACTCAAAACCTACAACATGTACGCCAACACGAGTCACAATGCTTTCAGATGCTATATTGTGTCCGGGCCCAAGCGTCCGATTCTGATGCACGGATTAATCGCATTCGGCGATTTGTCCAAAAGTTGTATGCCTGACTGTACTGAGACTTTAAATTATTACGCTAGTGTCGGACTTGATGCGTGAAGAGAGACTAGTGGTAAGTCCGAGAGTAGCTTAACTAAAGCTGAGACTAAACGGTTACAGCTCATGCTTCAGCCCAAACCGTCAATCTCCTCAAGCCTGTGGATATTGCGTGCTGTCCCTACACCATGCTGTGCACCATACAGCACGTGATTCTTCGGGTTAAACTCTAGACTGATTTGTACGGGGTGCAGACTAAGGAGGCCCCGTTTACATTACAGAGCGCTCTGAGGGCGCCCCTAAAGCGCACCGTACTGAGAGCGCTCCACGGCGTTTACATCATACAATCGTGGAAGGGGAGCTGATATGTCACGTGCTCTCGAGGAATGTGACATATACAAGCTGGCAGCGCCCAGAAAGCACGTGTTTTTGTATACCTGGCAGAAAAAAACAACAAAAAAACACCGATCTTTCGCCATTTGCAAAAATGGCCTGTTGCTACGGTGACACAGGGCCCCACGTGACGTGACGAAAGCGCCCTAAGCTAGAGCGCCCTCAGACTACCCACTGTAGATAGTCTGAGAGCGGTGCGCTTTCGGAGCGGTTTGTCCAAGTGTAAACGCGACAGGGCGCTCTCAGAGCGCTCTCAGGGCGCTATTTTAAGCTAATGTAAACGGGGCCAGACTATTTCGGGGACAAAACGCCAATGATAGTCCCCGACGTAATAAGTCCGAGACTAGAGCTAAGTCTCATGCATCAGGCCCCTGATCCTCGTGTCTATTACTCATGTCGGGGTGAGTTTATAACTGTTCCTCGTGCAGTCGTTTACACAGTTAATCCGGTTTAACTTACAGCCTGTCCAACCGGAGCTCTGAGAGCATTTCAACTCTGCGCCAAGCTGTCGGAGCGCAAAGTGCTCTTATTTCTCTGTAATTTACACCCTTTAGTCGTCTCTACACTATTTCAGTGTCGAAACAAAACAAAACAAGACAAAACACCACCAAGTTTATATCCCGTCAAACTTTCCGTTTCAAAAACAAAAAGTCACCTACAGTTGGAGATGCGAGTACTGACGCCATCTTTTTTTACAAAGGGGACACAGACATGTTTTGTTACTTCCCGTGTCAATTTATGGCGTTGTTTACGCACCAGAGACTTAAAACCTCTACGGGCGTAACGCCGCTCGGATGGAAAAACTGTCACTTTCGAAGCGCTGAGGTTGTTTACCGGATAGAGGGATGTTTCATTTTGGTCCTTACGACTCTTCTCGTGACTTTGTGGCTTCTGATATTAGAGAAATACGACTTTCTTTGAGCCTGCGGTCTATTCCTGAACGGACTGGGACTCGACAAAACTTCTATAAATAGCTACCAGTCTGTGCCGTCTGGGTAATCCTCAGCCCACAGCCCAAACTCATGACGTTGTCTGCTTAGAATGCGGTACACTACAAGATTTTCAAGATTTTAAGATTTTATTGTCCTTTTTCACCTTTTGGGGTATGGGGGATACAAAAAAGATCAAACAAACCAAGATCGCATAATTACAGACAGAAAGATACGATAAAAGATATATGTACAACATACTCGTATGCCTAATCTATACACAGGGAAGCGCAACCACCTATGAAACCTCTGACAGTCCAACGAGCAACAGCTTTCACACACACACACACACACACACACACACACACACACACACACACACACACACACACACACACACACACACCATTTTAGCACGTACTTGGCGTCACGAGTCGACTGAAGCTTTCTTTTCTTGACTTCCTTTGTGCAGTATGTCAGTCACAGTCTGCTATAGTGTATCGACCTGAGAGTCAATTGTGCTCTACTTTTCGGACGCTGACTGTACACCCGCTTATCCCAATATCACGAGGCTCCAGAGAACAGTTCAAACCTCAGCCCGACACATTCACCTGAAACCTGAGGTGGCATGCGTGCTGCGCACCAGCCAGCACGTGAACTTTTGCTGGGCTGAGTCGTGAACTGAACTGAGTCTTGTTTTTGGATCAGTTAAGAGTGCGGGTGTACCCTCGAAATAGTTCATCATGCTGATAAGCAGAGTTCTGAATGCAACACAATGACGTCTGCTGCTGCCGCACGAATTTGAAATGAAACGGCCCGGAACTCTTCTGGCAACACAGCGTCAGCAACAGATGCTCTGTTTTTCGTTTTGCCTTTAGTCTTCTGTTGGCTGAGTGCCAGCCTGTGGCATAGCCGAGTGGTAGAGTGTTGGCCTCTCAATGCTCGGGTCGTGGGTTCGAATCCAGGCTGGGGCCAAATATTTGTGCTGGCCTTTTCCGCGTTGCCCAGTTTTTTATTTCACCCATACATGGTGAAAAAGGACGTCAAACTTCAAAACGCCCACCCACCCTGAAACTCCACAGACTTCATGAAGAGAAACTATAGAGGAAACAAGTCAGAGACTATTTACCATGACTGAGTGGGTGGGTGGGTGGGTGTTTGGGGGTTTAACGTCCTTTTCCACCACATAGGGTGATATCAAAGACGGGGCAACGATGAAAAAGCCAGCACAATATTATTTGGCCCCAGCCGGGATCGAACTCACGACCCGAGCATTAGAAGTCCAACGCTCTACCATTCGACCATCCCGGCTCCCCTTACCATGACTGAACTGAGACTAAAAGATTAGAAAGAGTTGCATAAACAGAGACTAAGGTACATGAAACTGCGCCGTCTATGATTTACTTAACTCTTCCCTTGAATAATCGACCCCTTGGAGCCAAATATCTCTGCTGGCTTTTCTGGATTGTTCCGTCTTTGTTGAGGTACTTTTGTTCCGAATTACCTGTACGTGATAGCAACCCCAAAACAAATTATATCTCGATTAAGCTAGGCAATCAGCAAAACTGACGCCTTGGAGAACAATATATTATGTAAGACATTCTTTAAACATCCTCTCGCTCAGTTTGCGTGTTTCTGGAAGTGAGAGGCACGTTTTAAAGCTATCAATAGTACCTCATACCGCAGTGTTTTCGTGGATCCAGACTTCCAGGACACAAGGTCGCATGGCGTGCGTGTCCAACTCAACTCTCGGCCACCAGGGGTCGCCCTAGATGCCGTGACAGCAACTTCCGGTGCATCTTTTTGAGAACGCCCGATGGAATCTTATCCATGAGGTTTGCTATTGCTGTCCACTTGATAACCGGCTTTTGTTGGTCTGTCCAAGCGCAGTTAGAGAACGAACAAAGGCTTGGTAGATTTTGAACATCTTCCTGATGGTGGACTTATTCTTCTGGTAGGAATTTGAGTTTTGACTCAGGATACGTTCCTTTTCAGCCAGCATAAGAAATGTACGAGAACCGTTGTATGTTCAAAGATGGCATTTTGGTAACCTTGCATGCACTAATTTCGAAAGCTAGTTGAGGCTGTCTGTCTGTCTGTCTTTGTCTGTGTCTGTCTTTGTCTGCCTGTCTTTGTCTGCCTGTCTGCCTGTCTTTGTCTCTCTCTGTCTCTCTGTCTCTCTCTCTCTCTCTCTCTCTCTCTCTCTCCCCACCCCCCTTGTGTGTGTGTGTGTGTGTGTGTGTGTGTGTGTGTGTGTGTGTGTGTGTAAAGGGAAGCCGGGATAGCCGAATGGTACAGCGCTGGATTTTCAATGCTCGGGTCGTAAGTTCAAATCCTGGCTGTGAGCCAAATATTTGCGCGCGCTTCAGTTTCCTTCGCTATGTGCTAGAAAGGACGTTACACACCCCCCCTCCCCACTCTCCACCCTCCACCCACCCACACAAACACACACCACCACCACCACCACCACCACCACCACCAATTAAATCTGCACGATGCACAAAAAAAAACAAAAAAAAACAGCTGGGGGCTCATACAGGAGTACCACAAATTTCGCCAACACCGGTCCGTGAGTGCGGTTCAGTGCGCGTGCAAGCTGCACGCGGGGCTTAAGAGCGCAGGTTAAGTAGAGCTGTAATTGCCCACTTTGTCAGCCGGCGGTCACCTGCATGCATATTACATGCATTGCTTCCGCTCCACCGACATGAAACTAATCGCCCCCTCGCATCAGTCAGTCAGCCAGCGATTGTAGGTGTATTTCGCTCATCAATAGTTTTCTGCCTGACTGCCAATAAGTTTTGATCGGTGACTGCACTGAGAAGCGGGGCGGCACAGTTTCTCTGTCCGACCTCGGTTTGCTTTCACACATCAAAAAGGTTTATAGATGGGCCGTAGACCACCATTGATGATGCTTTTATCATCTGTACCTCCATTTGCTCGTACATTTTAGCATATCTCGTGCCAAGCACGAGTATAATAGGCTGTGTATAGGCGCTTTACCCAATTTCATGAATCGGCTCAAAGCGCCGCGAACTGAACCCAACACTCACGCTCACGTGAATCACACGCATTCTCTCACACACTGGGGATAAACACATTACAATCACGTGGTGCGAAGGGTCAGCTCAGCTATTTATATTTCGGAATTTAGAACTGCATTTATTTTTCAGACTTGATGGGCTGAACATTTCCAAAGTAGAGGGGCAGAAAGCCTGAGTACCCGGAGAGAACCCCCGACGATCGGCCCGAATGAAGAGTGCCACAAACGAGAAGGAAAAATTCTTTGCCCCGAGTGGGACTCGAACCCCCGACCTCTCGCACTGGTCTCTTAACCACTAGACCACCGACCGTATCCCATGTTTTTTGACTCTTTTTCTGTTTAGAGGTCGGCCAACAGCCGGTCGAAATGGCAAAGCGTTGCAGTCTACACTTTAGCCCGAGAAATCACTGACGTGCTTTTTTTTTTTTTTTTTTTTTGCGCACACGGCACAGGTTAGGAACAGCACGCAGGCCAACTCAGATATGAGTGGACTTTTCGGGCTGAAGCATGAGCTGGTTAGGGTTGTCAATGCTCCTGTCTTGATCACTGCACGCTCTGACTCCACCCCCCCTCCCCCCTCCACCCCCATCGCCCCCTCCCCCCTCCCGCCCATCCCCATCGTGCGCTCAGATTCATTGATTAGACTGGTAGATAGCACTTCTCGTAAAAGCCATCGTACTTTAAGTCGATATGTTATAACGCACTCCAGTCAGTGGTACGATTGTGTAAAGAATTTTCAGCCTGAAATCCTCTCGAGCGCGAGTCAGGCACCGGCCGTGTCCCGCACAGCTCTGTGAGCATGCCAGCTACTTAACTCAATCCCAGCTTAAATACCCGCCCACTCTAACAGCGATGAGAGGCGATTAAATATTGAGGCAGGGGGAGGGGGAATGGGGGGGGGGATGAGGGGGATGGAGGGAGGGCGCCGGATTGCCGACTAACATCTAAGTGATGTAAACTGGATTGGTGGATGTTTAGGAGTTTTGCGTCATTTTCTACCACTTACGGGTGATATGAAAGACGGGGCAGTAAATTGGATTGGCCGGTATGGTCGCTGGACTTCATTGACCATTGACCATCTTTCCCTGCTACTCGGGGGAGCCAGGATAGCCGAATGGTAGAGCGTTGGACTCCCAGTGCTCGGGTCGAGAGTTCGAATCTCGGCTGGAGCCACATATTTGTGCTGGCCTTTTTCTCGTTGCTCCGTCTTTGGTATCACCCATACGTGGTGGAAAAGGACGTTAAATTCCCAAACGCCCACCCACCCTCCCTGCTACTCCCTTCATCTTCCCTGGGGGAGCCGGGATAGCCGAATGGTAGACCGTTGGACTCTCGGGTCGCGAGTTCGAATCCTGGCTCAGTGGGGCCAACTATTTGTACTGGCCTTTTTCTCGTTGACCCGTCTTTGATATCACCCTTACGTGGTGGAAAAGGACGTTAAACTCCCAAACAACCACCCACCCACCCATTAACCCCACCCAGCCCATCCCCATTCCCTTTTCTGAGTTCCTCAGTCTACTACCCCTCTCCCCATACACACCGATGCTAAGTACTCTACAGATGTAAGTACAGATGCAAGTACTCTATATAATTGGCAGCCTGACAACCGTAGTGTTTACCCGTGCATGATGAGAGAGAGAGAGAGAGAGAGAGAGAGTGGGCACTTGTGTGTTCAAGCCGCCGACGGTTGTTAACCATTAACTACATGTACAAGCGCTCTGATAAGCATTGTCTGGCTGAAAACGTATGGCCGGCATGGTTGCAGCGTTCTTATTAATTAGGAAATTGAGTACTGTAATGTTTACTGGTGGATAATTGATGTGTGTGTGTGTGTGTGTGTGTGTGTGTGTGTGTGTGTGTGTGTGTGTGTGTGTGAGAGAGAGAGAGAGAGAGAGAGAGAGAGAAACTGAAATTGAAATAACTTTATATGAAAACGGTGGAAGTTTTGGAAGTTTTGGTCTTGCAGCCAATTTTCAAACTTGCCGTCAGTTTTGAAAAACAAACAAATAAACAAAAAAAGCCAAAAATGATCGAACATACGTAAAAGAGAGAGACAGGCAGACAGGCAGACAGACAGACAGAGACAGATTGTAAGACAGACAGACACAGACAGACACAGACACAGACATGGAGCAGTTGCGTGTGCGAACATCTGCAAACCGACTTTTGATAACCCCTGACTGACTACAAGCACGGACTTAGTATAAGTGTCGTCTGATTGAAATGGTATAGCATCTAGCCTGGTCGTAGTCTGCTCACTTACGAAATGGCCACTGCAATGTTTACTGGCGGAGAGAGAGAGAGAGAGAGAGGGTGGGTGAGTGGGTGTCTGGGGGTTTAACGTCCTTCTCCACCACATACGGGTGATATCAAAGACGGGGCAACGATGAAAAGGCCAGCACAAATGTTTGGCCCCAGCCGGGATGCGAACGAGAGAGAGAGAGCGAGAGAGAGAGAGAGAGAGATTTTGCTAACCGACTTCTGTTAACCCATGACTACAAGCATTCTGATGAATATTGTCTGGTTGAAATCGTGTACACCTAGCTTGGGGCTTAGCCTTATAAAGTACGGAATGAGCACTCCGATTAATGAATTAATTAATTAATTAAGTCATCCGTCCCTGCACGAGAGCAAGCGGTGCCATAGTTAATTAATTGACCGGCACTCACGGCTTCACGTTTTGTTTTGTCCCGGAGCCCCTCGTATCCTGGCTTCACGCAGAGTTTGTTTACGCCGCAGATACTTCCATGTCTGATCATTTGGCTGGGAAGTTTAAATAGGAAACGGTAATGACTGCGAAGTGGTTACAAGTTAAGCAAATAAAAGCGACAAAAAAGGGGACAGAAACCACTTAACTTTCACAAAGGACGGCACGGGTCAACGTTTCGGCTTTCACTTTCCTCAGGACACACTGAAACAAATGGGACATAAAGCGACATAAACGGGACAGACACCACTTAACTTTCACAAAGGACGGCACGGGTCAACGTTTCGGCTTTCGCCTTCCTCAGGACACACTGAAACAAATGGGACATAACTTCAACAAACAAAAGGTAACTCTGCTGACATACTGACATACACGGCGCGGGAAAAAAAATAAAATATATATATATTAAAATATGAGTAAATAAAATAAAATAAAACGGTGGGTGAGAAAAGGACCAGAAAACAATAGTAAAAACATCACAACACCCATACTTTGGTGACAGAAGACCATGGACTGTGTGTGAAAAAAAGTGGGGGAGAAAAGAACAGAAAAGACCATGGACTGTGTGTGAAACAAAAAGTGGGGGAGAAAAGAACAGAAAAGACCATGGACTGTGTGTGAAAAAAAGTGGGGGAGAAAAGAACAGAAAAGACCATGGACTGTGTGTGAAACAAAAAGTGGGGGAGAAAAGAACAGAAAAGACCATGGACTGTGTGTGAAAAAAAGTGGGGGAGAAAAGAACAGAAAAGACCATGGACTGTGTGTGAAACAAAAAGTGGGGGAGAAAAGAACAGAAAAGAATAGTACAAAATAGTAAAAACATCACAACACCCCCCATCCTTCGGTGACAGAAGACTATGGACTGTGTGTGAAAAAAAGTTTAAAGCCTCTACGTTCGTAACGCCGCTGAGATGGACAACTGCCTCTTTCGAAGTTCTAAGGCTGTTTGCCAGATAGATGGATGTTTTCATTTGGCCATTGCAACCGGTTTCGTGACTTTGTAGCCTCTGATATTATAGGAATACGACTTTTTTTTTTTTTTTTTTTTTTTTGCTGCCCCAACTCTTTTTTCCAGCTCCAGTGGTGTTCCTCCCAGGTCATGGGTGGAATCCACGGAGGGCTCGAAGGCTGGGGCAATTTTTATTTTGCATGATGATGGAGATGAGGATGATGGTAAGATGATGCTATGGAGGTCCGTGTGGTTTGGGGCTGCGGGGCAGGGCCGCATTCCACGCGTCCTGTCATAAATATCCCGGCATTAACCAGGCCCGGGAACTACGGCACCTGCGGTGCCGGCCGTGTAATCATCCACATCATAAGACGTGTCATGCCAAGGGAAGCACCCCCAAAGTCGCACCCGTGAAGTGGGTGAATCTCGGCTGTGTGGCAACAGCCTCCCCATTGGGCCCATACCACACCCGCTCTGGGTAGAAGCCGACCTAGGTAGGAAAAATCCCGCTTGCCTCGGCTGGGATTCGAACCCGGGTCTCCCGGACCATGGTCCGAAGTGCTAACCACTACACCACGGGGGCCGGTTTTTTTTTTTGGTTTTTTTTTTTTTAGCCTACGGTCCATAGACCTTCCACACCACCTCACCCACATCTCCAGACAAGGGCGAAAGGGACGGGTGTTTGTAAGTTTAACGTCCTTTTCCTCCACCACGTATGGGTGTCGAGGGGGAAGGGGCAAAGAGAAAAAGGCCAGCACAAATATTTGGCCCCAGCCGGGATTCATACTCTCGACCCGAGCATTGAATATCCAACGCTCTACCATTCGGCTACCCCCCCTCCCACCCCCCCACGCCCCGACAAGACAAGGGAAAAAAACACCGGCAGTAAACATGAGGACAATGGTATTCTAGGATTTTAAGAGGATCCTGCCCCTTTTTCTAGACAGTGTGAACAAGGAAACAAACACACGCAAAAACAACGACACGAAAAGAGAAGCGAAGTCCCCCTACATAATCAACAATTAGTGTACTACGCTGACTGAAATGCGGCATAAATCTCAGCGAGTGAAAATGCCGATGATTATAGAAAGTGCACTAATGCAAAACCCACATACTCCTCCCTATACCCACCCCCTCCCCCCCCCCCTCCCTCTCCGCCTATGTCACCCTCTGTCTCCAAGAAGGGCTCGATTTTTACTGAGGGTGTTCAGACAGACACACAGACACGCACGCACGCACACACAGAGAGAGAGAGAGAGAGAGAGAGCTCGCTAAGAGCACTGCTACAACCCATAATTTAGCGAGATTAGATCGAACAAAGCCCATTTCTCGTGTAGAAAGCCAGAAGCTTTCATCCGCAAAGGAAGCGTCTATACCGCACGGCACTCAGGCCAGCTTTGTTCATTGAGTGTGCCAATCATCGGGCGAGCTTGATACTGATTGAGGGGACTAACACACCGGCGCTGAGTGGAAATAATTTCAGGATGGGGGTACTGTGTACTGTGTTCACCGTCTCGGCCCAGGGCCACAGGCGCACGCAGCGATTTCCAGGCCCTTTTTTCAGTACTTAAAGTCTCAATACTCTTATCTGGCATACGGGTGGGTGGGGTGGGTGTTTGGGGGTTTAACGTCCTTTTCCACCACATAGGGTTACATCAAAGACGGGGCAACGATGAAAAAGCCAGTACAAATATTTGGCCCCAGCCGGGATCGAACTCACGACCCGAGCATTAGAAGTCCAACGCTCTACCATTCGACCACCCCGGCTCCCCTTTATCTGGCATACAACAACGCGGAAATCTTTTCGTCGAATTTAGAATAATTTTCATCGATGTTTCTCATCCTTGCGTCAAATGCATTCACTTTTGTCAAGATAACAATACAACACAACAATAAGACAACAACAATAGTAGCAGATACTTCACAAAACAGTACAACAATAATAATAGCAGATACTCCACAAAACAGTACAACAATAATAATAGCAGGTACTTCACAAAACAGTACAACAATAATAATAGCAGATACCCCACAAAACATTACAACAATAATAATAGCAGATACTCCACAAAACAGTACAACAATAATAATAGCAGATACTCCACAAAACAGTACAACAATAATAATAGCAGATACTCCACAAAACAGTACAACAATAATAATAGCAGATACTCCACAAAACAGTACAACAATAATAATAGCAGATACTCCACAAAACAGTACAACAATAATAATAGCAGATACTCCACAAAACAGTACAACAATAATAATAGCAGATACTCCACAAAACAGTACAACAATAATAATAGCAGATACTCCACAAAACAGTACAACAATAATAATAGCAGATACTCCACAAAACAGTACAACAATAATAATAGCAGATACTCCACAAAACAGTACAACAATAATAATAGCAGATACTCCACAAAACAGTACAACAATAATAATAGCAGATACTCCACAAAACAGTACAACAATAATAATAGCAGATACTCCACAAAACAGTACAACAATAATAATAGCAGATACTCCACAAAACAGTACAACAATAATAATAGCAGATACTCCACAAAACAGTACAACAATAATAATAGCAGATACTCCACAAAACAGTACAACAATAATAATAGCAGATACTCCACAAAACAGTACAACAATAATAATAGCAGATACTCCACAAAACAGTACAACAATAATAATAGCAGATACTCCACAAAACAGTACAACAATAATAATAGCAGATACTCCACAAAACAGTACAACAATAATAATAGCAGATACTCCACAAAACAGTACAACAATAATAATAGCAGATACTCCACAAAACAGTACAACAATAATAATAGCAGATACTCCACAAAACAGTACAACAATAATAATAGCAGATACTCCACAAAACAGTACAACAATAATAATAGCAGATACTCCACAAAACAGTACAACAATAATAATAGCAGATACTCCACAAAACAGTACAACAATAATAATAGCAGGTACTTCACAAAACAGTACAACAGTAAAAATAGCAGATACTTCACAAAACTATACATGAATAATAATATCAGATACGTCATAAAACATTACAACAATAATAATATCAGATACGTCATAAAACATTACAACAATAATAATAGCAGATACGTCATAAATCATTACAACAATAATAATAGCAGATACGTCATAAATCATTACAACAATAATAACAGCAGACACTTCACAAATCAATACAACAATAATAATAGCAGACTCACATCAGTGAATAATAATAATAATAATAAAATCTAGGGCGCCTGTCCCACGTCGACACCTGCACATTTTAACAGCAGCCTCTCAGGCTGGCAGTGAACCAACAGAGGGCTCAACGCGAAGCGAAAACCAGGCGTCCGTAATAGTGTTGCTGTCAACCGTTGGCTGGCAGAGCTTCGGGCCGCGTCATTTCAAGTCCGCGCGGCCAGTATTCGTTAATGTATTTTATTCAGCCCTCAAACATGGGCTGTTTTGATCGTACATGTGTATGTACAATAGCAGCTTCTCCAACTAGAACCCGCGTGTGCGCATTGCGCGTGCCTGTGACATGGATTAACTTCGGCTCGAAGTTAAATTAATTTATACTTAATTGTAGTAGTGTCTCAAGCTTCAGCAATTTTTGTTGAAAAACTGAAACTGGAGGGGTGGGTGGGTGTTTGGGAGTTTAACGTCCTTTTCCACCATACACGGGTGATATCAAAGACGGAGCAACAATGAAAAAGCCAGCACAAATATTTGGCCGCAGTCGGGACTCGAACTCACGACCCGAGCATTGGAAGTCCAACGCTCTACCATTCGGCCACCCTGGCTCCCCCATCAAACTGGGAACCCGATACAACAAAGCAGACGTAGACGACAGAAGACAGAAGCTGAAAGGTCCAATTCAGAAGGTAATAATTACTGCGTCTGCAGCAAATTGCCATGTTGTACTGCGCAGTCATGACAGTTACTATCGCTGGGAAATCAACACCTGAGCAAATCGAGCAGGCCCATTTCACTTTTAGTGTCTTCATTCATTCGTTCGTTCGAGATGCAGCCGGCTGAAATTGAGGCTGAGGCTTGCCATATCTGTGGTACAGAGAAAACCTTCTGAACTGTTCCTCAAAAACAATTGCCTTGAAACTTTTTTTTTTGGGGGGGGGGGGGGTGAGGGGGGGGCGCTTCTCTCTCTCTCTCTCTCTCTCTCTCTCTCTCTCTCTGCCTTTCTTGTTCCTTTCTCTTTTCTTTTTTATTTTGCTTCAGTTCTTTTTGGTTGTCATTGCTTTTTTCTTTTCCTTTTTTTTTTTTTTTTTTTGGGGGTGGGGGGGTGGGGGGAGGGGTAGATGCAGAAGATAAACGCTAATAGCTGCGGGTGCTCGGATGAAACTTTTAAACGAACCAGGTGTCTCGGGCATGATTCTAATCAAAGGCCTTGCTGAAATCAAGATCTCAAGCTGATGACACGAAGTCGTAACAGAAACTTGTGTTTTTGACGTCTTTCAACGTGTAATTGAATCCTGATGATGCAGTCTGCGACAAAAGTCGTCCCTCTCAACTCCCATCCCGACCTCTAACACCTTACCTCCACCCAGCAACCCCTACCTTCCCGTTAACCTCCCCCCCCTCCCCCTTCCTACGTCAATGTCATGTGTTGACGAGTATTGCATTATCATCACAGGAAAACATTTCAAGGCGTGACAGACAGATATATGCATGATCATCAGGCCAGGACGACTATCTCTGGCAGTGGGCGTGTTTAGCGCCTGATGATTGATGTTCGCAAGGCTATTGTTCTAGAACCTTCCGATTTCATACAAACAGCTTCGTCATCTAATCACTCGATAATGTGCTTCTTACTTCTCACCTTGCCTCCTGAACTTTTTTCCCCCCCCATCTCGGTGCGTGTGATAAATCGTCAATACTTAGATATTTGGTATTTGAAACTTTTTTGTCCGTGGTGCTCGTTCCGCGGAAGGCTTCGACATAATCATCCTGCATTGCGAAAGGTTAGGACTGTCTGTAGACGGAAATTCTACACCTATTTCTAGACGGCGTCGTCTGCCAATAAGTGTGGATCTTCGCCTGGAAATACATTTCTTACGGAAGTGACTGCTCGCGAGCAAATAATCAACAGTTGTGACCTCACGACGGCACAAAAACTGTTAAGGGTTAGTTCCTCCTGTTGCTGAAAATACTCTCTAGCGCTAGACGTCGTTACCACGCGGGAGGGAAAACTCGTGACTAGTGCTAGTACTATGGCCGACGAAAAGGGCCCAGTTGACTTTCGCAAGATTGGACCCAACAGAGGCAGTTCACAGGGCGAGTTTGTGTGAATAGTTCTCTTTTCGGAGGTTGATCATGTTGAACATGTTTTGCAGTTGTTGTTGAGCTGTTGGTCTAGCTACCATTTTTATGCTCACAGATCGCCCTGAGCTGTTTTGGTACTAAATTGTATCTGCCATACTACTACTATTACATGTACTATTAATAATAATAATTGCATTCATAAAGCGCATGTTCATATGAAATTACATGCTCTAAGCGCTAACGAAAATTAAACAGACCACACACACACACACACACACAAAAAAAACAGAAAAAGAAATGAGATATTAAGCAATAACAAGGAATACCCCAGAATGACAACACTGAAAGATCGCCAGGCAGGATCGTGAAACCCAGAGAGATCTTGTCTGAAATTTTTTAATAAAAAAATGTTTTAAATAGGTACTTTTTAGGCTGCTTTTGATGGAACTTTCTGATTTTGTTGATCTTAAAGATAATGGCAGCATGTTCCACGTTATGGGGCCGAAAATGGAACACAACACTTAGACACCTGAACAGTGACAGCGTCTGCAATGCTGGCACTGAGCTAACAGGAGCGTACTCGATGGCGCGTCGACCATACTGACTGTTGCAGTAGTGTAACAACAGTTGTAGAATTTGAATGTTCGACCGTTCGCGCATTAAACGCTGTACTAATCCTCTAGATACAGTTTTTCGAGCGTACAGGCGCACACAGGAGTTCCAAACTGTCCCAAAACATGAGGTGGCTTAGCAAAGGTGGCATTGGTTTGGGAGAGTTTGTGGACATCAAAAATTATTACACAATTTTGATGTTTAAAATTCAGTAAAAGTTAGCGTGCAGACAGTGAGAATAGATAGTCTAAAAACACATTGCACAAGTCACATGCTGTATTTCGAAAACTGATAGCAGGTTTCATTCATACCTTATCGCTAATTTTTAATACCGCCTGCTTTTGTTTATCACTCTCGTCCTGACAATTATCGTGGGAGGGTCCGATCTCGCGTAAATCAAACGGGTCCTTTTTGTCGGCATGATATCGGTTACCTATCCTCGTTCTTTCCACTTCTCATCGTACAGTGCAGGCCACGTGCTTATCCACCGTTGCTGCAAGTGCATGCACGTGTGCATGCGTTTCGCGGGCAACCATCGAATTGTTTTCCACTTTGCTAACACTTTTAGCAAGGTGCATCGACTGAGTTTAAAGATTTGACATTTGTTAGGGCTGGTGTTTCCTTGCTTTTGTTCTCCACCAAAAGACGACAGACGGGGAAGCTAAAGTAGGGGTGAGATATCAGTCGATAACTGATTAACGATGGAACCAGGGTGCGGAATTTCTGTGCCATGCCGGCTTCGTCTACAGGATATGGCTTTAAAGGTATATGGCCATATTTTTTTTACGGATAATGTATTTTTACAAAATATTAAAAGTGTGACTTGGACAGAGCGTCAGTATATATACCTAATATTAATTTCTTAGTTTAGTAGCATAGTATTAGACTTGGACATCACACATTACTTTAGGATCTGTGTTTAATATGTATGGATTTATATGTCTAGATAAATTAATGTAGGGGTGCGTGTGTGTGTGTGTGTGTGTGTGTGTGTGTGTGTGTGTGTGTGTGTGTGTGTGTGAGCCAGAAGGAAATTTTCTGCCATCGACAGACAATAAAGTTATATTGAATTGAATTGAATTGAATTAATAAAGCCTGCTTTGTTTTCTCATAACACGCCGTAAATTCTTCTGCTGCTGATTATTGTCGGTGCTGCTGTTGTCTCAAGAAACCTTATAGCCTCCCCCCTAAAAAAAACAACAACAACAACAAACAAACAAACCAACAAACCAAAAACCCCAAAACAGCACCCAAAAAAAAATGCCAATTTGGATTTTCACAGCCACCTACACATGCAGACGACGGCACTGTACTGTTGGACTTTCCATTACGCGCACACACACACACACACACACACACACACACACACACACACACACACACACACACACACATCATCATCATCATCATCATCATCATCATCATCATCATCCGGGGGAATGGGTTGGTGTTTTTTGCAGCGATTTCCTCAGAAACGGGGTACTGGAAAATGGGTCAGCACAATATTTTCCCTTTGCCGGGATTCGAGCCCACAACCTTTTGTTCTAGATCCCGACCAATAAACGCCACAAACTATCTCAACGCCATTCATGTCAGCGAGAGACGAATATGACAGTATAGGTGTAGTCTCTTTAAGCGGCAAGATGGCACCAAGACATAGCAAGCACAGTAACCTTTTGAGTCTGTGTTTTACCCAGAGACCTCCGCATCCATATCTGTGCTCTACCCTATGGGCATGGTTGGTAATTAGCTATTGTTTCTGACTTCCTCAAACTACATAAATATCCGGAGAAGTTCGGTAAAAGATTTTTTTAAAAAACTCGAAGTTTCTAGAAACTATAAGCATTAATAAGGGGAGGAGAGTTTAGGGAGCGGTGGGGGATGGGGTGGGGGGTGGGTGAGGCCGGGGGGGGGGAGGGGAGGGGGCATAAAATAAAAAGCAAAACAGCGTCAGTCTTCACCTATTGTTATCTTGTCGAGGTTAGCAAAACAACGATAATCAGTCTGGTTTTGATTTTGTTCCCAACAACGAAAACAACAAAAACCCAAAAATATAAAAAAAGGTACGAGAAGATGCATTGACGCATCATCGGATCAATGCTTACTTACTACAAGCAAATACAAGTGAAAGCTGAACAGGGCGCATTCAATACTCGTATATTTGAGTAACGGTGTGTTAGTCAGTGCCAACTTTTGTTGTTGTTGTTTTTGCAGTCGTTGTCTTCTGTTGTTGTCATTGTCGATGCCGTTGTCGTTGTCGTTGTCGTTGTCGTTCTGTCTGTCTGTCTGTCTGTCTGTCTGTCTGTCTCACATCAATTATCCACCAGTTTTTCGTTTTTTGTTGTCGTTGTCGTTTTTGTTGTCGTTGTCGTCGTCGTTCTCTCTCTCTCTCTCTCTCTCTTTGCTTGTTTTATCGTATTAACCAGTAAACGTTCTGTGATGACGTGTCCCTGTGTTGCACGTCTTTTAGCACCCAAACGGGTGATTTTAAACCTGGTGCAACTGGAAAAGGGTCCGGCAGGCATAAGGTTTCCCCTGTCAGAGCACTAGTGCAACCGAAGAACTGCCGATTTTGAGTAGAGCTTTCTGCTCCTGTATATATTATACACGTTTGGCCACGTAAATCCGACTGGACTTTTAGACCCACCTTTCGTTTGCAACACGTTTATTACATAACAGCTTGCACGCGTACAACAATGCATAAATTGATCATTAACAAGCTCAGGTTATGCTCTGCTCAATACGTCTTTACCCCATAACAATAAGAACTTTGCATTGTGTAGGCACTATTTATTCCCATGCAATTTCTTGAACTGGCTCAGAGCGGCGAGAACTGAACCCAGCACCACGCTCGCGTGAATCACACGCGCTCTCTCACACACAGGACATTACGATCACCTCGTGCGAAGGGTCAGCTCAGCAGCTTAAAGGAGCAGTCCACTCAAACTTCGGAGTTTAGGATTGCGTTATTTCGAAATTTTGTACGCTGCTCATTTCCCCAAAGCAGATCCACCTTTGAACCGCCAAGACCCACCTGAAGGAGGGGTGGGGTGGGTGTCTGGGGGTTTAACGTCCTTTTCCACCACATACGGGTGATATCAAAGACGGGGTAACGATGAAAAAGCCAGCATAAATATTTGGCCCCAGCCGGGATACGAACTCACGACCCGAGCATTAGAAGTCCAACGCTCTACCATTCGGCCACCCCGCCTCCCCCCCCCCCCCCCCCCCCCAACCTGAAGGAATAAACATAAACATTGAAGTAATAATGTGATAAAATTGCCGAATCATAATCCTTGATAATGTTTATGTAGCTTCCGTTACCAAGGCAGCTTAACAATGCCAACTAATTGTTTACCACATATCTCTGTACACAGGTGCTGTATCGACTGATTAAAAGAAACGCGGAAATACCCAAGTCGCAGCGCTCATGGCGCCGGAACAACAAGGTCCACCCTGCAAGGTCTTGGCAGCAAGGCAGACACCCGCCGGATCGTACGCGGGCAGCCTGGACGGGTGACTGTTAGAGCCGAGCGACCGCCCCCAAAGCAAGGATTTGCTGATTGTTTTCATAGAATTAGCCGCGCCAATCGTCTGTACCTATCGGGAGCAGGATCGGCTGGTGCGGGATTAGCCTGACTGCCGACGCCCCTCAGGCCAGCGCTGGTCACTGTTCGTGGTGTTGGGGGTGCCAGCCAGCCAGGCAGCATACATGTACGTGTAGAGCTGAGCGGGATGGGACCTGTTTTCGACCACGGGCGGATTCAGTTGAAGTGGGTTTGACGGCACTGTCAGCAAGGCAGCTCTCTTTTTTCTTTATTATTATTATTATTATTATTATTGTGCTTTTGTTGTTTTTGTGTTCTGTTTGGTTTAAACGGGTATAAACATGTTGTATTGCAATACAAGTAGTACAACTAAACAGTTAGTGAACATGAACAAGTACCGCTTATGATACTGCTCTGTCTTGGTTGGGTTTTTTGTTGTTGTTGTTGTTGTTGTTTGTTTGTTGTTTTTTTTGTTTTGTTTTGGTTTGTTGTTGTTGTTGTTGTTGTTGGGGTTTTTTTTGTTTGTTTTTTGGGTTTTTGTTTTTTTGTTTTTTTTTGGGTTTTTTTTTTTTTTTTGGGGGGGGGGGTATTTTTTCCTTTATTTTTTGAAGGGGGGAGGGGGTTGTTGTTGTTTGTTTGTGTTTGTTCCGCCACGTAAGGGTGATGTAAAAGGCTTGGCAACAAGGAAAAGCTAGCAAAACACATCCCTCTCCCAGCCATGAAACATTAAAAGCCCACGCCTGTCGATCGCCCAGCCGACGCAGACCGAACCTATGAAACTCTTGCAAAAATCTAGTGTGTACATTTACGGGTATTGATGTCATGAGATCCACGGAATTACTGTTTCGTCGAAATTGTCAACAGTCTTATAATCAGCCAGCCCCCTTCTTTGATACACTCCGGATCCGCATTTGTTTGTGTCCAGGTCTCACGTCATCATCGGTGGTGGCACTAAGACGTCTGCAGACGGATGTAGACGTGAGTTTTCTCTGTCCATGTTTGGCATTCCCCGGTCCACAATCGGTGTTTGTAACGCAGTAATGCCTCGCTCATTGTTCGCTGATCGCTTACCGATTGTTGGGGCCGAGGTCTGTACACAGGATCAGCACGACCAAAAGCTTGTTTGGCAGACTGGTACTTTGCCTTTAGGTTGAACTGGCACCACCCCGTTCTTATTCTGCGACTCCACGGGCTTTTTGTGCATGGTTTGGGGTGATTGGGGTTTCCGACTGTCATCATGGTCAACGGCAACCACAGCGACAAGAACAACAGCAGCAACCACCACCACCACCACCACCACAGCAAAAACAAAAAGATGGGTAGGGTGGGTGTTTAGGAGTTCAACGTCCTTTTCCACCGCGTAAGGGTGATATCAAAGACGGGGCAACGAGAAAACGCCAGAACATCTGACCCCAGATGGGATTCGAACTTACGACCCGAGCATTGAGCGTCCATCGCCCCACCATTCGGCTGTCCCGGCTCCCCAACAACAACAAAAACAACGTTAACGGACAGAAGATGTTTAACGATCCCTTGTGTTCGCTTGGCCAACTGAGGATGCCACATTCAAGTCATTTACGACAGCAGGTTGGGTGTTAACGGGTCTGACATCGATTCTCTTCCGATCGATCAGGGCGGTTCCAAAGGCTGGGCAACGAAGAAAAGTGCAGCACGAAGTTTTGGTTGCCTTCTTTTTAAACCAGCATTTCTTAGTATTTTAAACTTTTTTGTTTGTAAATAGTATCCCACGTGGTCCTGATTTTCATTATTTCTTAAGAGCCGAGAGGTGGTCTTTGTTGTTTGCCGGGTATGGCCCTGGAAGATCACTCACTCGCCATGTTTGGAAATAATAAATATTCACTTAAAGGCTTTGGTTAAGAGCTGTGAAACTGTGTTTTATTCATAATTTAAATCAGTCAAACCTCGTGCATACTCCTTTTTTTTTTTAATTATGTGGAGATCTTTTTTAAAGATAAATCATAAAATCTTTTTCTCATGGACACGACATAAGCTTATAGCTTGTTGTGTCCCACGATAGTAGAGTATGTATGGTTCTTGTATATGGAAGCAAACAAAAATAAAACAGTTTAAAACAAATCATAAAATCCAGACATAGATTTTGGTGTCTCAACTCAGGATTCGAACTCAGGACCCGTGCATTGGAAGTCCAGTGCTCTATCGCTCGACTGTTCCGGCTCCCCATGCAAAGGACAAAGCTAAAACACACACACACGCACACACACACACACACTCTCTCTCTCTCTCTCTCTCTCTCTCTTCATCTGGATACCTGTTCAAAACATCTGGGTGAAGTTTGGAGTCGCAGCACAACAGACGTCAAAGAAGTTACTATCAGAGGTACCACGTGACTCAACGACGAGACACGCAACCAGCGTTGATCACCGTGTCGAAAAATGTGGACGCCGTAACTGGAAAACCCCAGCACTCAGCCCGGCTCGAGATAGCCATCGCCACTTTCCAACGGGACGTAAGATAGGACTTAACTGGTGAAAGCAATCAAGCCGAGACGTGTAGGTCTGTCTGACAGTTCAATCAGGTTTCTGACTGACATGCTTCCTGGGTTAAACCCGGGTAGTCTGCAAGACGATATTAATCGCGTGTTTCCCAGGGATTAAGGGTGTATCCACGTTAGTTCATCGGATGATAGCAGCGCTGTCTCCGTCGGTGACGCAGAGAAGATGTAGGTAACCACTGGATGCGTTTGAGAGATGTGATATAAATGGCACGCCATGGGTTTCCTCACATTGTGTGTAACCAATCGGCAGGCAGTCAACAGGGTTGTTAATGTTGTTATTTTAGGTTTTAACGTCCATTTCCACCACATAAGGTTGATACCATTGGGAGGGTGGGGGGGGGGGGCAACGATGGATAGTGGGTGGGTGCGTGTTTGAGGGTTTATGGTCCTTTTCCAACACATAGAGTTGATTTTTTTTTTAATAAAAAGGCGGAGCAACGACAAGTACAGCACAATTATTTGGTTCCCGCCGGAAGGGGCAACGATGGAAAGCCAGCATAAATGTTTTGCTCCCAGCCGGGATTCGAACTCACGACCCAAACATTCATAGAGTAACGCTTTACCGGCTCGGCTATGCAGTCAATAGGGCTGAGCATGAAGTTATACAACAAGTTTTCCTACAGGAAATTTTCACGTGGGGCTCTGAAGAATGACGAGACATTATTATCACCTGTAGTTTAGCCGCTGACCGGCTGTGCCGACGCGTGAGTGTCTGTGTGCGTGACAGACAAGTGACAACCATTATCAAATCACCAGGTAGATGAGGGTATTAAATTTAAAGTCCTATTACTACACTCAGTATTATTACATTCAACACACTGCGTGTTCTCGGGATTAGCCGCAACAATCCGGTTCACGCAATGAAATATTTACGTTTATATACATCACAGTTATGCGGATAATGTTTACCGTATACAGTGTGTACACCGACTGACGGCTTGCTGTTGTGAGTTAGTTAGTTAGTTATTTAGGGCTTAACGCCGCGCAAGCAACAAAGGCTAATTCGCGGCTCATGAAAGTCCCTTCCTGCCAGGTCCTATAAAACATAAAAATTCCCACTTTAAAACAACATGTAAATAAATATGAAAAATCTATCGGGTCTTAAAAAAAAAAATAAAAAAAAATTGGTTGGTCAGTGAAAGACTGAATGTTTGAAGTCTATAATTTATAGAACAGGTTGACCTCTTTCAGGAAACTGAAGATGCTGTCGGGTGCTGTTGTGAGACATTAATCATGTAATCGTCTGCTTGTTGAAAGTAACTTACGAAAGACAAAATGCCAGAGCGATTTATGATTTGCAATGGGACCTCTTAGTGTAATGTAGATTATAAGAGAGAAAGTATGAGAAACAGCACGACTAGACCCGACAGAGCATGTAGGCAAAGTGTTCTCCCTTAAAGAACCGTTACAGGGCCAAAACCCGAAAGAAGGGTAAAACACGTGGAATACTCATGCGCGGTGTTATGAACTGTCGTGTCAGTAACCCATTAAAGACCCCCTAACCCCGTCGTTTGCCATTCTTTTGGATGCTAGTTGTTTGCCTCAGAATGCTCTGTGCACACGTGGTATGACAGATCAGTAGACTTATAGTTTTGATCATATTATTTTTAGCAAGGGCAACCAACAGAAGGCTATCATTTTGTAATTTCCAGTGAGGGTTGTTGTTTTTTGGGTTTTTTTTTTCTGCCCCAACTGTTTGCGAGCTTTAGAGGTATTCCTCCCAGGTCATCGATGGAATCCACGAAGGGCTATGCGGAGGGTGGGTGGGTGTTTGGGGGTTTAACGTCCTTTTCCACCACATACGGGTGATATCAAAGACGGGCAACGATGAAAAAGCCAGCACAAATATTTGGCCCCAGCCGGAGCGATGCAAACTCACGACCCGAGCATTAGAAGTCCAGCGCTCTACCATTCGACCACCCCGGCTCCCCGGGCTATGCGGAAGCTGTGGCAATTTTTATGATGCATGATGAAGAGGATGAGGATGATGGTATGATGATGCTATGGAGGTCCATGTGGTTTGACAGGGTCGCATTCCGCGCTTCCTAGCATAAATATCCTGGCTTTATTTAACAAGTTTCCGAATGAAGACAGGAATGAAAACCATCACAGCGCTTGTTTTCAATTTTTTTTTTTTTTTTTTTTTTTGCGTGCTGAATTAGTGAATGGTGCCTTCAATTTTTCAGTTTTACACACGGAGTGACTGCAAGCTCCGGAAGTTAACTCCCTTACCCGAAGACCTACTTTCAGCGCTTGGCCTTTGGAAATTATGATCAAAATTCCGTACAGCGCTTTATGTCATTTTAACCCGTTCGTGACAAAGGATCATTTAAAATCACTTTTCGCAGCTGCGGTGGGTATTAATTACTTGTACTCAGTTCGTGTTACCGTACGTCTGCAGCGATAATAATAATAATTCCGCGATAATATCAACGATTTCAATGATGTCTCATCAGACTTGATGTCTAGGGTAATTAATTTTACGCCGTTCTTTACAGGAAGGCGGAAACTGCACGAGATCTACCACGAGTGTATACATTGCATTTAAAGTTTGGATAACATTTAGATGCTGTGGCTAGAGGACAAGTGTGTCACATGGGTACAGAATCTTTTGCAGCCGTTTTCTCAAAATGGCCGCCGGTGGGGTACTTAACTTCTAATAGCTATAACTTCTACAAGTTTTGGTCTACAGCATTCATTCATATATCAAAATGTTCAGAAAAGAGTGTAGATTTAGAAAACACGTGCATCTCTAAAACACCCAAATATCGAGTTAAGACTCGTTTTGTGATGGGCGGTCACATTTGTCATCGTGACACATAATCGCTTGCGTGATGTCCTCCTACTAAACTTTCAGTAACGATGAGTACTTCCGGTCAAGAACATTGTAAGCGCGTGCTTCCCCTAGAATTAAGCATGTATCCACGTTAGTTCATCGGATGATGGAGGCGATGTCCTATAATACGAGCACGTGTTCACCAAGGGAAAAAATCCAGGAAAATGTATTTCATGGGTCTTGGCCGTCATTTGTAAATGTATTTCATGGGTCTTGGCCGTCATTTGTAAATGTATTTCATGGGTCTTGGCCGTCATTTGTAAATGTATTTCATGGGTCTTGGCCGTCATTTGTAAATGTATTTCATGGGTCTTGGCCGTCATTTGTAAATGTATTTCATGGGTCTTGGCCGTCATTGTAAATGTATTTCATGGGTCTTGGCCGTCATTTGTAAATGACGGTAGACACCGGCTCACAGGTGGTCGTTGTTGTTGTTGTTGTTGCTGGTGCTGCTGTTGCTGTTTGTTTGTCTTTTCTTGTTGGTGGCGGGGAGGGAGGGGGGAGAGATGTTGGTTGCTGCTGCTGCTGCTGTTGTTGTTTTATTGTTGCCTTTTAAGGGTGGATCTTTTCTGTTCTGCTTTATTTTTTTTATTTGTTTGTTGTTGTATGTTTTTTGTTGTTTTTCTTATTTTCTTACTTTGTTTTAAGTTTTTGTTATGTTCTTGTTTGTTTTAGTTTGTTTTATTATCTGTTGTTGTTTGTTGGTTCTCTTGGGTTTGTTTGTTTGTTTGTTTGTTTGTTTGTTTGTTTTGTATTTCATTATTTGTTGTTTGTTGGTTCTCTTGGGATTTGTTTGTTTGTTTGTTTGTTTTGTATTTCATTATTTGTTGTTGTTTGTTGGTTCTCTTGGGATTTGTTTGTTTGTTTGTTTGTTTGTTTGTTTGGAGGAGGAGGAGGAGGATGCTTTTTGTGTTTTGTCTAAATTGCTGCTTGTTTGTTCGTTTGGATTCTCATGCCATATCCGTGAAGACCAATCGATGAATCATCTCTAGTCATAAATCTGGATGTGGCTCCCACGCGTAAGTCAGTCATTTCATTTCCTTTCGTGCCCCTTTGTCATGGCCCTGTGCGTCATGCCGTGCGTGAAAGAGGCGTCGGCCTCAGGTGGGCTCTTGGCGCAATTAGGATCAACATGACCACCGTTACAGTTCTGTGGCTCATCTTTAATTAGTCCTTTCAGAGCTGCGTGGAACCGCGGCGAGACATCTTCATCTGCCAGTTCCTTTGACGAGAACTTGAGCTGCTTATAAACTCCTTGACAGTTCATTCCGTGAATAGAAATATCGTCTGACTCAGATCCAGCTGTTCGTTTCGTACATTGAATGTACTTACTTAGATCTGGGCTCATATCTGAGCAAAACGGGCTCACAGAAGGCTGTGAGTCTGCAGATTTCTTAGTGGAGTCATGTTTTTGTCAGGTATGTGGTGGAAAAGGACGTTAAACCCCCAAACACCCACTCACCCACTCGTCGTAATCAGCCTAAGTTGATCCGTTAGTTTAACTCATTCGTGACGGGAGACTTCGATCAAAGGTTCAGTCTTGCATCGCCCACATAAACTACTGCTCATCAGAATTGAATTATCGATCCATTTTTCAGTACGTGTCAAGTGTGTGTAGTTTCAGTGAAGCTTGCTAGAGAGGTTTGTTTCACGTGTAGTCAGTTTGCTGCAGTTAGATGGAGGCAGGCGCAGTCCAGCACAGTCACAATAGAATTTTTTTTTTAATCAAATCGTGTCCCTTTCAGTAAATCAATCCAAAACCACTCAAATTAACCCAAACAAAACGAGGCAATTTAAAAGCAAACAGACCTCAACAAACATTAAATTTTACCCTGCCCAAGCTGCCACAAGCATAAAGATTTTCATGTCTATTAATAATGTATCAGACATTTGGATCACGCCCGCAAAGTACAACAGACCGCAATTAATAGCAAGAGGAAAAAATGAGGGCGGCTACAAAATGTTTCCTGTCCTTGTCTCGAGCTTTTGTGCCACTTATTTTTCTCGAGGGGATCCGCGCTCAAGCGATTTAGAAAGAAGACGAATGAGTTCCGAATGGACCTGTGAATGAGGGTCTTTGTTACCGTGGATTGATTGGGAGAAACGGACAGATAACCGAGGTTGGCGGCGAATCCAGCTTTTCTTGTGTCTTACTTAGCGGGAGAGCACTCTGCGGCCTGAGTGGCGAGTTAGATCCCCTTTGGGACGTTGCTAGGAGCAGCTTTCCAATTATTTTTCTCTGTCTTCTTCATCGGGTGTTGAGACTGGCCCTGATACCAAGCTCCAGAGCCCACCTCCACCCCCCCCCCTACCCCCCGCTGCTCCAACCCCCACCCGCTCCCACCTCTTTACCCCCAGTTCATCTTTCATTTATGCTGGAGTGATCTCCGTGATGCTAGGTCAGATAGAAAATGGATGCCTCGATTGTGAGCGGAGAAAGATCCTCTCTCCGCTCGCTGACTTCCCGTCATGCACCTTGACAGTCCCCAGGCGCCAGCGCCCCCTCTGCGACCAAGGGCCGGCAACTCGAGCGGACTGATCAGAAGCATCGCGGCCGCGGCGGCGTATTTAGGGGTAATTATTGTATTTGAAAACTACCCTTTCTCTCTCCAATCTACAGGCTTTGTCATCTGATCGTGTGCATTTACGAGCGAGCCCCAGCCACTGTCCTTTGTGCGACGACAAAAGACGATCGCGTTGCGGCCATTTCTGGAGAAGGCCTCCCTCCGGAGCTGCCTATTTCCTCGGCGAGCTGCGCCGCCATTGTGGACAGGACCGAAGCTATTACTACCTGCTGGTCCAGGCTGCTGATGACATAAATCGTGGCGGGTTGCCCCTGACATTGCCTCAGTGCCTGCCCGGGCACACCGCCGATTCCTTGGCCCCCCGAAAGATGGCCATCGATTAATTGTCTCTGTCCTTTACCGGTGGGCATTGCGTGCACGATGGAACAGCTTTATGCCATCAAGACGTGGGTAAGGGTGGGGATGCTGCGGAGAGGAGGGAGGGGGGGGGGGGTGGGGAGGAAGGGTGGGTTGAAGACTTGATGCAGAGTTCTTTCGCCCCTGAAGATTTGTCACTCCTGGATCCCAGCTGGAAACTGGTCCGATGTCGTAATCGTGGCTCCCTGTTCCTTTGCCCTCCCCCTGCTCTTGTCCATTTGGTCCAGATCATATTTAATGAATGTTTTTTTCCCCCATTTCCAACAGGAAAAAGGACTTTCTTTATTTTATTAGGTTGTTTTTTTTTTTTTAATTTTGTTTTTTTTTTTATTGTGTGTGTGTGGGGGGGGGGGGGTCACAGCTGTTACCTTCTCCCCCAGAAGTAATGTGTTCCTCCCACGTTGCACGTACAAAACGGACGTCATGGGATTTTTTTCTGATATGAAACCAAGACAAAAATGACATAAAGATTATTTCACTCTTGACAAAGTACGATGATGCTTGCAACGATGAATCTGGATATTCAACCCACCATGTAACATTTTAACTCGTTGTGGTGTTGTTGTTGTTGTTGTTGTTGTTTGGGTTTTGTCTGTTTGTTTTGTCTGAAGGGATACACGCATGTCAGTCTTACAATATCCAGGAGACGTGCTTACAGGTACTGGCGGCGGAAGATGCATTATTCCTTCTCTTTGTCCTTTACCTAGGCACGCGTCCCGGGTAATACTGAGAAAAAAGGAAAAAGTACGAAGAATACGCAAATAGTAGACCTCTCTCTCTCTTACACACACACACACACACACACACACACACACACACACACAAGGGTGGATGGGTGGGGGTTTGGGGGTTTAACGTCCTTTGCCACCAAATACGGGTGATATCAAAGACGGGGCAACGATCATGAAGAAGCCAGCACAAATATTTGGCCCCAGCCGGGATACGAACTCAGAACCGAGTATTGAGAGTCCAACGCTCTACCGTTCGGCCACCCCGGCTCCCCTACACACACACACACACAAGGTGAGACAACACTTGAGAGACGATAAAAGAGAACGTGTTGGTGATAATTACGCTGAAAGTTCTGGGGATCACAGCTCGACATGTGGTTTCGGCCATTACACACTAAACGATGACCACGACTGAGTAGCGTGTCGCTGTCAGGTCCAACGACATCAGTGAGATAGCCTGTGCACTACGTAATTTGCGTGACCTGTCGAACAAATCAGCGACACGCATCTGTACGCACTATGAGACATGCGTGCAAGGCCATTGATGTTGTGGGTGTCAGTCGAGACTGCGGTCGTTAGCACACGCGGCTGGAGACCTCCTGGCCGCTGTCGGTGCAATCATCAGCACCTGGGCTGGTACCTGGTACCTGGTACCCGATCTTACTCATTAGTGAGTGAGTGAACCTCTGAGGTTCGATGGTTAAAATTACAGAGACAACCGGCCCCTGTAGTGAAGTGGTTACCACTTTGGACCATGGACCGGGAGACCCGGGTTCGAATCCCAGCCGAGGCAGGCGGGGTTTTTCCTACCTAGGTCGGCTTTTACCTATAGCGGGTGTGCTAAGCGCCCCGAAGAGGAGGGTGTTGCCACACAGCCGAGACTCACCCACTTCACGGGTGCGACTTTGGTATGAAACACCTCATGACGTGGATGATTACAGAACTTGGTTAACGCTGGAATATTTATGACATGAAGCGTGAAATGCGGCCCTGTCACGCAGTCTCAAACCATATGGATCTCCACAGCATCACCACACCATCATGCTCATCCTCATAAGCATAAGAAAAAAAAAACCCAGCTTCCAAGTCCTCCGTGGTTCCATGACCTGGGAGGAATGTCACTGGGGCTGGCGAAGAGTTGGGGCAGAAAAAGAAAAGAATCAGAGAGAGAGAGCTTCCCGGACACCGTGCGCTGTCTTTGCTGCGAAGTTCTGCCTTTGGTACAGTCAACCTGTGTATGTTACAGTGAATTTGTGTAATCAGGGATTTCATGAAATCCCTGAAATTTTCAGTAAGTTCATGTAATTACTGTTTCACTCGGGGATTTCATGAAATCCCTAAAATTTCCAGGGATTTCATGAAATCCCTAAGTTTTTGTCATGGTTTTTACACTATCTTACTGGCTGAGTTTAGTGAATTTGTGTAAGATCAGACAACCGGTGCCTAGACCCTGAAATTTCACTCGTACCGGCCCCTGCAGTGTAGTGGTTAGCACTTCGGACCATGGACCGCGAGACCCGGGTTCGAGTCCCAGCAGAGGCAAGAGACATTTTTCCTACCTAGGTCGGCTCCTACCCAGAGCAGGTGTGCTATGGGCCTAATGTGGAGGCCGTTGCCACACAGCCGTGATTCATCCACTTCACGGGTGCGACTTTCGGGATGTATGACACATCCTATGATGTGGATAATTACGCATCGGCACCGCAGGTGCCGTAGTTCCAGGGCCTGGTTAACTCCGGGATATTTATGACAGGAAGCGTGAAATGCAGCCCTGTCCCGCAGTCCCAAGCCACACGGACCTCCATAACATCATCTTACCATCATCCTCATCTCCATCATCATCAGTGCACAATCATATTTTTTTGAAAATGCCCCAGCTTTCGTGCCCTCCGTGGATTCCACTCCATGACCTGGGAGGAACATCACTGTATAATAATAATAATAATAATAAATTGTTTTTATATATCGCAGTATCCCAGTGGACGCTGGCAAAGAGTTAGGGCAGAAAAAAATCACTCGTAGATCAGATGACAAGTTCAGAATTGCCTAGACCCTGAAATTTCAGTCTTAGCAGCAGCTCACCACAGCAGTCTCACCATGTGACAACTCTGTACACAAACAGTAATTTCTTTTGACTGATGAAACTGCATGTTCACGAGGGTACACTAACACTGCAGTCTGCTACATGTACTTACAACTGCCTACCACTTCACTGCAAGCATGTCTCAATCCAGCATGGAAGAGACTTTCAAAGCGGAGCTATTTGCACGCTACCAAACACACCACAAATATCTGATTCCAAAAGAAGACTACTACAAACTCGTGGAGAGTGTGAAATCTGCTGCTGCTAGTGGTCAGAGAAAGAGCAGAACGACTATTATCTCCTGACCAAGTAAATTTGCTTCACGGAAGGGGGGAGGGGAAGGGGTGTGTGTGTGGGGGGGGGGGGGGTTGGGCAGAGGCTCGAAAATTCTAACAACAGGGGAGCGGGGATTTTCATTATTCCATTTCAGTCAATAAATACCTTTCACCTGAGGAGATCTATTACGTCATTTCCAGTATTTGAGGTACACATAAAATTATTTTGACAACATTTTCAGCACCAAGAATACGAGGGGACGAACAGATACTCTCGCCCCACCCACCCCTCCCCAAGTCCTACGCTAGTGCATGGTTTTCGAAGATGGATTTTACTGTGACATCTTACATGTATGAGTTGCGCGAAATGTACTCGCTTGTTTTATCATTTAAAAACAAAAACAAAAAAAAAACTATGGTCATCGTACACGTATGAGTTGTGCGAAATGAACTTGCACATTTTTTTTCTTCTTTTACTGTAACTATCTTACATATTGGTTGCGCGAAATGTACTTGCATTTTTTATTTATTTTGTATCTTCTACTGTGAGAACTTCTATGTTTTGTTTTATACTGTGGCTGTCTTATATGTAGAGTTCCGTCAGATACACTTGCATGTATTTATTATTTTCACTGATTATCTCAAATGTTTGAGTTGTTTGAGATGTACCTCTATGTGTTTACTTTCTTTACCATGTCTGTCCTTAAAAAAAACCCACAAAAGATTAGTTGAACGGGATGCACTCCTGTGTTCGGCTTAAGAAAATTATGGGTCAGTGATTTCCTGAAATCCCTGGCCCTTGAAATCAGGGATTTCCTGAAATCCCTGGAAATTTTAGGGATTTCATGAAATCCCCGAGTGAAACAGTAATTACATGAACTTACTGAAAATTTTAGGGATTTCATGAAATCCCTGATTACACAAATTCACTGTAACATGTACGGGGTTCACCCAAGGGACTGGGTGAACTGGGCGTCCGCTTTAGACAGACGGCCCCTTAAACGCGATGCAGTGTCGTTCGGTATTGGTATCGTTCATCGCAGCCTAGGGAAAATCTAAAGGTGGTTGACTGCCAGTCTGCTTGGAGTGGACACTGAGTGTTCAGCAGTAGACTGTCCAGAAAGGATAGCTCGCCCTCTGCGCCGGGAGCCGGGGTGGCCAATTTTATGGTAGAGCGTTGGACTTCCAATGCTCGGGTCGTGAGTTCGTATCCCGGCTGGAGCCGAATATTTGTGCTGGCTTTTTCATCGTTGCCCCGTCTTTGATATCACCCGTATGTGGTGGAAAAGGACGTTAAACCCCCAAACACCCACCCACCCACTCGCCCTCCCGAGCCGGCCATAACGTCGTTCGAAGTTACCCCCGGAGTGGCATTTACTCGCTGGGGCATTTCTTAGTGAGGACATTATGTCAGACAACCTTCCTTGATTATAGCCTTAAAATGGGAAACTGTGCCTAGCGTGTGACAACATGTTCTACTGAAGTTCTACTGTGGTTGTACTCACTTTCCTTCATTACATCTGCGATAAACCTCAACCACTTGGATCCCCTCCCACCTCCTTTTACCACAACAACCTCTAGTGGGTACTCGTTGAAAACAGCTCGTTTCTGAGGACAGGAAACACAAACGATCGACCAGTCAGTCAAGCCCACAGGTAAGTCTAGCCATCAAACACCGTATCTGTAATCGCACTAACAAGCCAGCCACACCACTAGACACCTCCCCCCTCCCCCACCTGCCCCGCCTAGCCTCGTTATGAGCTGGGCCGGTTTCCCTTCCTCTCCTTTCCCCTTGTGGAGCGCGCGACCAGCCGTGACTGATTGGCGCCAATTTGTGGACCGACGACGGTTTTCAGCGAGAGAATTAAATTGTTAGGCGAGCAAAAGAGAGTCAATTCATTTGTCAACAGCCTTTCAAGGGCCTGACAATGGTGACAAGCTAAGAAAGGCGCTCCGTGCTTGGCGCCGCCGTTCACATTACCGTCAGGACACATTATATGTCGGTCCCGTGGCCAGGCAAGTGGCATGTAGTGGAGTGGAGTTGTTGTGTCCGCTACGGTACACGTCCCGCTACAAGCCGTAGACAACCAGGCGTGACATGTAGGATGCACTGTCGTTCTTCCGGCGAGGCCCCGGAACACGCATAATATGCAAAGGAAATCGCTGGGGATAGCTGCAGTCACATAACTGGATGCATTGCAGGTCTTTTGCTACAATCGGGATCTAATAAAAACTGATGGAGTGAATGAAGCCCTCTTTCTTTTTCCGGTGCCTCCCCCCCCCCCCCCCCCCCCCAGCAAACGTGGATATGCACAGAGGAAACCGCTAGATGTATGATTGTCGGTTGCTACAGGGACATTACCCAAGAATAATAATAATTGTGCTTGATGTACTCTTGGTTTTCCAGCGGGGCCCCGGAACATGCAAAGGAAATCGCTGGAGATGGTTGCAATCACACAACTGGATACAGCTCTGTGGCTGCAGTCTCGAAGATCTGTGATGCATGATGTGTGATGTATGATGCACTCTTGGGTTCTTTTTTTTTCTGGCAGGCCACCGGAACATGGATATTTGCAAAGGAAATGGCTGGAAATGGTTACAATCAGGAGTTAGTTATTTAGGGCTTAACGCCGCGCAAGTTGCAATCAGGAGGGCGGGTGGTATACAATAATAATCATGATATGTAGCATGCACTTTTGGTTTTCCGGTAGGACCCTGGATCAGCAATATAGCCAAAGAAAATCGCTGGACTGAGACAGTTGCAGTCTAGACGGTACCCAATAAATATAATGACATCTAATGATATATGATACACTCTTGGTTTTCCGGTTGGACCCTGGATCAGCAATATAGCCAAAGGAAATCGCTGGACTGAGACAGTTGCAGTCTAGACGGTACCCAAGAAATATAATGATATGTATGATGCACTCTAGGTTTTTCCGGCAGGGCCTTGGATCAGCAATATAGCAAAGGGAAATCGCCGGAGACAGTTGCAATCAAGACGGTATCCAATGAATATAATGACTTGTATGGTGCACTCTTGGTTTACCGGTAGGGCCCTGGATCAGCAATAGCAAAAGGAAATCACCGGAGACACTTGCAATAAATATGATGACACGTATCATGCACTCTTGGTTATCAATGAACTCGCCGGAGACACTTACAATCTACACGGTACCCAACAAACACGATAACATGTGTGATGTACTCTTGGTTTTCCGGCGGACCCCCGGAACATGGATATATACTGTATTTGCAAAGGAAATCGCTCAAACTAGCTACAATCACAAACCCGGATACACAGCTGTAGGTCTTTAGTTGCAGTCAGGGTCTAAAAAATGCACTCACCGGCCCCCGTAGCATAGTGGTTAGCACTTCGGACCATGGACTGGGTTCGAGTCCCAACCGAGGCAAGCGGGATTTTTCCTATCTAGGTCGGCTCCTACCCAGAGCGGGTGTGCTATGGACCCAATGGGGAGGCTGTTGCCACACAGCCGAGATTCATCCACTTCACGGGTGCGACTTTGGGGGTGCTTCCCTCGGTATGACACGTCTTATGATGTGGATGATTACACGGCCGGCACCGCATGCCGTATTTCTGACAGGAAGCGTGGAATGCGGCCCTGTCCCGTAGTCCCAAACCACACGGACCTACATAGCATCATCTTACCATCATCCTCATCTTCATCATCATGCATAATAAAATTACCCCCAGCTTACGAGCCCTCCGTGGATTCCACCCATGACCTGGGAGGAACACCACTGGAGCTGGCAAAGAGTTGGGGCAGCAAAACGAAAAAAAAAATGAACTCAAGTTCATCCGGAGGCCCCACTGCACATGGATATGCAAAGGAAATCTCAGCATTCTTGCATCGACGGGCAAAGGAAGAGGTTGGAGATGGTTGTAATCGGGATCAAAGATGGTATCCAGCAGTAAAAATTAATGTATGATGCGCTCACTGGAGATGGTTGTCAACACCGAACAGGATACACGTCTTTAGATGCAATTGGGACTGATTTTTTTTTTTTAATTATTATGGCATGTACGATGCACTCTTGGTTCCTCCGGCGAGCCCCAGGAACATGGATAGATGTAGACAGTATGCAATAACACGACATATAGGATGCACTCCTGGTTTCCGCTGGGCCCCCAGAACATGAGTATATACGCAGGAAATCGCTGGAGATAGCAGGAATCACAGAACTGGCTATTTAGCTCTACGCAATGGGGATGGAGATTTTTTTATCAGTGATTTAAACTGCAGAAATCCTCTATGGACAAAATAAATTTATTGATTAACTGATTGATCGCTGTGTATGCGTTTTCCGGAGCATCAGCATCACTGCCGTTATCTCAACAACAACAAAAGCCCAAGCCCCTGTCTACTTCATGGCGTTCAGACCCTTTTTGCGAACTGACGGACGGTGACGCTGAAGCTGCCTGCCTGCCTACAGCTCCTGTCCAGGTCTTGCGAGGCAGTTCTTGAACACGGCACCGGTTAGAAAGCTTCCGGGATTCTCCAGGTTTTCTGGTGACGCTGCTGAGGCGTGTAATGACAGCGGAAGACTGTGACGTTTCACCTATCATGGCCAGTAAGGGGAGCTCACTCCCTGCACCAGATGACAGCCCTTGCCTGCCAGCGGCTTTTGCGGGCCGTCTCCCAGTGGAGCTGGGTCTGAGATTCGGATGTTGCTCTTTATTTGCATCTCTGAAATAAAGAGGAATTCGTTACTCACGGTTGTGTGTCAAGGGTAAGCGTCCAGAATAGCCAGGTTTCATTGAGTGTTTGTAATGTTGCTTGTCAGGCAACCGCTTTCGTGAGAATGCTAATTTCTTTCAGTGGCCTATGTGTTGAAATATAAAACACTCACTGCTCTAAGTCATCACGCTGTATCGTATAATATTGTATTATATTGTCTTTTGTGGTTTGTGGTTGACATGTAATTCGTTCAACTGCCGCTTCTAAATTATCGGGGGAAAAATCAAAGGATTTAATTTTTTTTTTTTTAATCCAAGATATTTACCAGAGTGACTGGTCCTTAGAGAAGAGAAGTTAGGTTCCCTCCCTTCGCCTTGCGTGCAAGCGCCCCCTGGAGGTGGCAGACAAGATGGAGCGAACCCGTGCAGCAAATTACTGCTGCAGAATGCTCGGAAATTAAATGCTGAGTGGAATCACTGAACATGAAATTGCATTGTAAACCCGAGCTCTTCTCTCTATTGCTTTCAATTAGCGATTGGCTGCGGCCCACCGGCTGAAATGATGGATACGCCGACGAACGTCTTCGACTTAGATCCTTCCGCTGAAACGGAATCGAATCGGAGGCCTCTGGGCTGATTGAAGTCAGCACATCAGAAACTTAGCTTTCGCCTTTTCCTTTTTGTTGTTCTTATTCTTGTTTTTGTCCTCTCTCTCTCTCTCTCTCTCTCTCTCTCTCTCTCTCTCTTCTTCTTCTTCTTCTTCTTCTTCTTCTCTCTTCCCGCCTTCTCTCTCTCTCTCTCTCTCTCTCTCTCTCTCTCTCTCTTGACCTCTTCTCTCTCCCTGTCTCGCTCTCTCTCTTGATCTCTTCTCTCTCAATCCCACTCGCTTTTGCTCACTTCTTCTTCTTCTTCAGCACCCCCCCCCCTCTCTCTCTCTGTCTCTGTCTCTCTCTCTCTTTCCATCCCATCTCCCACCTTCCCTCGCCCTCCCCTCCCCCCCCCCCTTTTTTTTTTTTTTTTTTTACTTCCCTCACCCTTTTCCAATCTCTCTCCGCTCTGTCCTTTTACAGGTGAGGTCTTTGATAGAGGCGGTCCGCGATCATAACTACCGCTGTCTTGGGCTTTGATCAAATTGACGCATAGATCGACTTTTGGGGGACTTTGCCTTGATTGAGATGAAATTGGTTCCGTTTGAGGGGAAAAAAGAGAAGGAAGGAAAAAAAGAACACCGGTGACTTTTAATGCAGACGCGGTTTTGTGCGTGTGTTTGAAAGTGTGTGTGTGTGTGTGTGTGTGTGTGTGTGTGTGTGTGTGTGTGTGTGTGTGTGTGTGTGTGTGTGTGTGTGTCTCTCTCTCTCTCTCTCTCTCTCTCTCTCTCTCTCTCTTCCCGACCTTAATCTAGGAGAGAAAAAGCAAATTAAGATGGCTATCACAGAAAGCGTTGACAATACGTCTTATCGCTTCTATCCGCTGAGGCTAAAACATACAACAAACCTGAAATTTCTTAGAGGGAATACGTCTTCTTTTATCGAACACAGAGTCCGAGTAAATGTCTTCCGTAATTTGAGCTTAACCAATAGAACATTTCAAAGTGTGAATTTTTGTTGGTCTTCACCACCGGCAGGAAATCACGCTGAGATACTCTCCATTGCTAGCATTTCCTCTGAAGAGACATCGCCATTTGTGCTTTTGGTGTCAGTCCATTTTAATTAAGCACGCAGTAAAGCGTAGGCTCTCAAGCTTAAAGGGGTTTTTATGCTTACAGGATGTTCTGAGCTGTTTTTTCTATCATCAAACGACTGAGACACCTGGACAGTGACAGCGTCTGTAAAGCTGGCACTGAGCCAACAGAAGCGTACTCGACGACGCGGCGACCAAACTGAGCGCTCCAGTAGCGTAATAACAGTCGTAGAATGTGAATGTTCGACCGCTCACGCCAACTGTAAACAACATTGTCCCGCTCTAAGAGCTGTACTAATCAACAGGATAGAGTATTTCGAGCGTACAGGCGCACTCGCGAGCAAAACTGTTCCAAAAAACAACAACAACAACAAAACAACAAAAAAATACGTTGGCTAAGCCAAGATGGTATTAGCCCGTTTAACCGAACCGGAAATCAGTCGGGTAAAAGAAAGCTGAGTCGACTTGGGGACATACAAATGGATGTCTGCAGTGTTAGTGATTCGGTTTCAAATTTCAGGAAGGTACCTAAAAATGACACCGGAATCACCATGGGGTCGTAAAAACAAACAGGCAGCACAGAAATCAAAGGCTTGTCAACGCTGAAAAAAAATTTGAGACGATCATTCCAGTCACTAGAAGAAACACAAAATGCAGAAGCAAAGAGCTTAACCAGCAAGTAGTTAGCTAGTTATTTGTGGCTTAACGCCGCGCAACCAACAAAGACTTGTCCTTTTCAACACTAGCAGGAGGAGGCGTCAAGAAAAAAACGGAATGGTTAAACACACACACACACACACACACACACACACACACACACACACACACACACACACACACACACACACACAACTTACGACCAGCAACTTACATACACAACGGTTCCGACAAACATATTTTGGCACAACATGATGAGTATTGGTGTAGGCGGGACCAGTACATCAGGAGCCAAAAAAAGTGGGCAAAAATACAAATACAAAAACATGACTTGACTTGACATAATACTTTGGTTTTGTGGCACCATCGCAGTGTTGTTCACTGTGCATACAACATTGTAGCTACGTGCTGGAAGTAGTGTTGTAGGGAAGCATAATTATGCTGGCTGCAAGACACATACCCGACAGCAGTACCACCAGCATCACTTGGTTTAAAAAGGTTCATTGAAAATACAATTCGTACAAGTAAACAATTAGTGGAGCATAAACAAGCACCGTTTATGATAATGCGGGGAACAAGTACATATTGACAGTATTGCAATGTCAGGCTAAACTGGTCAGTAATTATGATAAATCAAAACTACATAAGTGTGTGTGTGTGTGCGTGCGTGCGTGCTGCGTGTGTGTGTGTGTGTGTGTGTGTGTGTGTGTGTGTGTGTGTGTGTGTGTGTGTGTGTGTGTGTGCGTGCGAGAGAGAGAGAGAGAGAGAGAGAGTCATCACTTCAGTCATCAGAAGAACCAGTAGCTGCAGAAACAAGAAGCGTTAAAAAAAACCTGAGAAAAACAAATTCCCCAGCTAGAAGGAACTACCTACGTGCTGGAATCGCATAAGCAGAATATTAGCTGACTACAAGACATCTTCGGCAACAGTACCACCATCATCACTCCGATCATCAGAAGAAACAGTACTGCAGAAACAAGAAGCTGTAATTTTTTTATTTTTTTTTTTAATTGGCCAGCTTGGAGGTAGCTTGGTGCTGGTATCTGAGAAGTGTAACATTTGCTGACTACAAGACGTCATCGACAGCAGTACCACCATCAACTCTCCAATCATCAGAAGAAACAGTACCTACAGAAACAAGAAGCTGTTAAAAAAAAACACAAAAAAACTTGGTCAGCTAGAAGGAGGTAGCTAGGTGCTGGATTCGGAGGAGCAGAATATTTGCTGACTGCAAGACCTTCGGCAGCAGTACCACCATCATCACTCCAGTTATCAGAAGAAACAGTACTGCAGAAACAAAGAGATGAGCAAAACAAGACCAAAATCCTGGCCAGCTAGCAGGGGGAGTAGGAGGAGTAGCTAGGTGTTGGAATTAAAGACGCATTTGCTGCAGTACGACCATCAACACTTCAAAGATCAGAAGAAACACAACCTGCAGAAACAAAAGCTGTTTGTTTGTTGTTGTTTTTTTAAAGTAAACACACACACACACACACACACACACACACACACACACACACACACACACAGTGGCGTGCACACACACACACACACACACACACACACACACACACACACACACACACACACACACACACATACTGGCCGGCTAGCAAGAAGAGGTCGGTAGGTGTTTGAATGACAGAAGCATATGCTGACTGCACAACACATTTCCGGCCGCAGTACTACCATCATCACTGTAATCATAAGAACCAGTACTCGTACGTGCGTGCAGAAATAAACAGCTTTCCAATAAACGGAAAAACAATCAAAACAACGTCAACAAAACTGAGCAAGTAGCGGGTAGCTAGGTATCGGAATGAGAGAAGCATAATAAATGATTGCTGACTGCACGACACATCTCCGGTAGCAGCCAATCGACAAGTAGCCGTTCCCGCAGAAACAAAGAGCTTTTCAACAAAAAAAATATAAACAAAACCGGCCATCAGCAAGAGGAAGTAACTGCTAGCTAGGTGTCGGAATGATAGAAGCATATGCTGACTGCACGACACATCTCCCGGCAGCAGTCAATCGACAAGGCAGCCCGAACCGTGACACCTGAGGACGGTGGGGACCAGCAGTCAGCGGCAATCAATTAGCAAAATGCTTTAGTCGCCCCAGGGCCTCAAATCTTCGGCAGCAGCCACGCACAAAGAAGCGCACGCGCATTAAAACATCTTTTTTCTCCAGACAGCAGGGGATGCGAGTGGTCGCGCGGCTGGGGCCGAAGTCGCTGCTTTCAAGTCTCATCAAGTAATCCGCGCTCTATCCCCCACTTTCAGCCCGAGTGAAGTTCTTAGTGGGGACGAGCAGCGACGGATCCAGGAGGGGAGGCGGGGGATCGGGGGTGGGGGAGGGGAGGGGCGGTGTCTTGGTATTCTACCGGAGCCAGCTTCATTGTTTAAACGGGCAAATTCCATCTTTGTTAAGCTCCTGAGTGCGCCTGTACGGTCGAAATACTCTATCTTGACAATTAGTACAGCTCTTAATGCGATACAATGTTATTTCCACTTTGCTGAAGCGGTCAAACATTCAAAGTGCACAGTTGTTTTTTTACACTACTGGAGCACTCAGTGTGGTCGCCGCGTCATCGACTACGCTTCTGTTGGCTCAGTGCCAGCATTACTGACGCTGTCACTGTCCAGGTGGTGTGATGATAGATACCACAAAAACTGACAGCTCAGAGCGATCTGTGAGCATAAAAATAGCATTAGCCCTTTTAAATTCCTGATTACTTTCTTTCAAAACGGGACAAAATTATGTCCCCTTATTTCTGCACTGCAGTTGTCAAAAGTCAGGACAAATGTCATACATATTTTTATTCCCAGCCAGGACATTTTGTCCGATTATATAAGTGCCCACGGATAGGAAGCCGTGTCAAAAAGAAAGATGCTCTTCTCAGACAAGATCCCCCTTCTGCTCAAGACTCGATACTCGGGTCGTGAGTTCGTACCCCGGCTGGGGCCGAACATTTGTGCTGCCTTCTTCATTGTTGCCCCGTCTTTGATATCACCCGTATGTGGTGGAAAAGGACGTTAAACCCCCAAACCCCCACCCACCCACCCACCCATCTGCTCAAGACTTTCCTCAAGCCGCCCGTGAACGCATCCGCCAAGAGCACAGGGCTTCCCTCGTGATTAGGCCTCCGCTCCGAGGGTGCAGAGCGGATTAAAGATCCCCGCCTGTAATTTCTAAGCACACACGCGGCACATGTTGTGATTAATATCTTTTGAGAGGATATTTTCTATCAATTTCCGAGTGAGCCACATTCATTACTAGATATCTGTTATCCCCGCGACATTTTAGCCTTTGATTCCTCGGGCCGAGTGATGGCGAAGAACGTGGCGCCTTGTTAGCGCGAGCCCTGAGGCGGGAAGCCGCACGCGCTCTAAAACGTCGCTTCAAATTTAGTGCAGCTCTAATCGGATGTGGCCGAGGTAGAGAGGGAGGGCGTACAATCCCTACAAGGGCCCCGTGATCTCACTGCCTGTCCCCTGACGGTCTTCTGAGGCGCAGAGTGTGCGTGGCTTTGTTGTTCACAGCCTCTGCAGGCAGACAAGCAGTGTTGCAGGATCCTAACTGGAGTGGTTTAGATCTGACGACGTTATAAAGAACCTCACAGGAGCGTTTTAGATCTAACGATTGTATACAGACCCTTATTCGAGTGTATACAGCATCTTACTGCAGTATTTCAGATCTGACGACAGTATACACGTGTTGACTCGAGTGTCAGAACCTAACTGGAGTGTTTCAGATCTGAAGATTGTATACAGCACCTTACTGTGGTCTTTTAGATCTGACGATTGTACGCAGAACCGTACTGGAGCGTTTTAGATCTGACGACAGAAACTGACTCGAGTGACCAGTTTAGATCTGGCCATGCATTGAGCGAGAAAGGCTCCGCACTCGCAGGTGAGGGTGGGTTGTAAGTCAGTATTGCTCATCTGGTCAAATGTAACTATGTAACGACAAACATATAAGCTGTTTGCTGAGCTTTCATTCATTCCCTCTGATAGTGAACTTCACGAGCTTCATAAGATAATAATCTAAGTAGCGCTGACCGTGTACTACATGTAGTTTGTACCCTCATGAAGACTTCCAGCCAGATTTGGGAAGAAATTTGTTGTCTGTTGTCCTGTACGCATGTTTTGAGCTCTTTTGGCGTTTTGTGAGCTTATGTGCTTCACAAAGACAGTCCGCAGAGGGTTTTTTTTTTTTGAGAGAGAGAGAGAGAAAGATGCATCCCTGTGTGTAAGTAGCATGCCTCCCCCCCCCCTCCAAGCCCAGTCCCCCCACTCCCCATCCCCATCCCCATCCCCCTTAAACCCAAATGCTTGACGCGCACTGGCTGCCGCTTGGCTTCTCCCCGTTCGCCAATTTCTCGCATCTCCAATCGTGTTTTGAAATTCATTGCACTTGAGTTGCCATCAAGCTCTCCCTCAAGTCGATTAGACTTCTTCCTGCCTATGTTTCCTTCCATTATTCAGTTGCAGCTTGTGGAAAGGCTTTTTTTTTTTTTTTTTAAGGGGAGGGAGCGATAAATGGAAGTGTACTTTGCTGTCTGCTGATTTTGTTCGACCAGACTTGGAAGACTGGTGTGTATTGTGGGGGTTTCCAAGTGTGCTTGTGAATCTTCTCTCACCGATTGATTGACTGGTGCTTTTTGTTTTTCTCCATTGCACGCAAGTACGCACACATGCATGCAAGAACACGCGCGCGCGCGCGCACACACACACACACACACACACACACACACACACACACACACACACACACACACACAGAGGGGGTGTGTGTGGGTGTTTGGGAGTTTAACGTCCTTTTCCACGCCGTATGGGTGATATCACGGAGGGGGCAACGAGAAAAAGTCCAGCACAAATATTTGTCCCCCGTCGGGATTCGAACTCACGACCCAAGCATTGAAATTCCAACGCTCTACCACTAGGCTATCCCGACTCCCACACACAATCAGAGAACATCTGATCCTCAAAATCATCGTCATTGTCATCCACATAAAACCATCAACAAAACATTTATCGTCAAGATCATATTCTGCACAGGACCTCAGTCAGCATCATTGCCATTTCATTCTCTCTTTAAAAAAAAAAAAAAAAAAAGATGATCATGTAACCTGACTTTACCAAAGACAGTGTGTGTGTATTGGCTCCGTTGTTTGTTTTTGTTTGTTTGTTTGTTTGTAGCTAATGCTAGTTTTGGTCACTTTTGTTTATCTTGGAATTACATTACCTTCATGTTTACCTTACCATTTCCGCTTGTGCTTGATGCTATATAAGTATATTGTCCAGTGTTGTAAGAAAATGAAAAAACTGATTTTTTATTTAAAAAAAAACACCCAAAACAAACAAACAAACAAACAAAAACCCCTCAGCACTAAAATATCTTCATCATCATCCACACAACAATCAACATAAAAGAAACACCCTTGTATCAAAATCATCTTCACACAAAACTCCTCACCACCCTTAACACATTTGGTACCGCGCACGAGTATCCAACGTTTTTGGTTCTTTTTCCGTTTTTGGTTCTTTTTCCGTTTTTTGGTTCTTGTTCCGGTTTTGGTTATTTTTCCGTTTTCTGGTTCTTGTTCCGGTTTTGGTTCTTTTTCCGTTTTTTGGTTCTTGTTCCGGTTTTGGTTCTTTTTCCGTTTTCTGGTTCTTGTTCCGGTTTTGGTTATTTTTCCGTTTTGGTTCTTTTTCCGTTATTGGTTTTTTCAGGTTTTTGGCTCTTTTTCCGTTTTGGCTCTTTTTCCGTGTTTGGTTCTTTTTCCGGTTTTGGCTCTTTTTCCGTTTTAATCCCCCCCCCCCCCCCCCCCCCCCCCCCCCCCCCCCCCCCCCCCCCCCCCCCCCCCCCCCCCCCCCGTTTTTGGTTCTTTTCCCGTTTTTGGTTCTTTTTCCGTTTTGGTTCTTTTTCCGTTATTGGTTGTTTTCAGGTTTCTGGCTCTTTTTCCGTTTTGGCTCTTTTTCCGGTTTTGGCTCTTTTTCCGTTTTTTGTGTGTGTGTGTGTGTGTGTGTGTGTGTGTGTGTGGTTTTTTTTTTCCCAGTGAGGCCACTGATGCACAACACCAAACGTGCTCGGTAGGATTTGAGTTAACACGGCTGTTTTGCACAACAACAGATTTCTCATCTGCCTAACGATTACTGCCAGCAACAGCCACATCTGACGGCCGACAACCACTCTGCCTCCGTTTCTGTCGAAAGGGAAAAGAAGAACCTTTCTGATAATAGCAGCAATCTCTTCTACTTCCAAGAAATTCCAAGTTATTTCCAAGTGCCGCAGGGCTGGCCATTACAACCAAGCGCATCACACTCAAAAGCTTCTCTGCTTTATCCATGTTCGCAATAATTTTACTCTTACGTATCGCGAGCTTGTTAATGCATCGGAACGCGTTCTCTCGTCTTCCGCCTGCACGAAATGTCTACCGTATTTTGGCATAATCGCCGACGAAATGGGGGAATTTGCTCCAGCGGAGTTGTAAACACATTAGCCCGCTTAATAAATCGACAAAGAGAATAAATTGTGGAGCGAGCGTAAATATGCTGGGGGGAAAAAAGAACCCAGCCCAGACTGTTTCGATTTATGAGTTGTTTCGTTTTGCGGGGAAGAAAAATAAGTAGCGAAACCTTCTCGGCAGTTAATGCACAAAGGCTATTAAGCACCTTCCTTCAATCACGCCGCATAAAAGCAACGCTGGAACACAGCAATCCGTTTGGTTTCATTTGTCTGCTTTTTTTCCCTCCTTTTCTCTTTCCTGACTTGATCTAACACGTGGGATAATTGAGTACTTTCCCAAGGAGCGGGAGTGCGCAAAAAAAAAAAAAATTCCAGATGGAATTAAGTCTGAAGCCTAGAGGAAAGAAGCGCTTTTAACAAATCAAAAATCCGATCAATACGGAGAAAGCTTTTCTGCTAAAAGAACAAACTTAAAAAGCACAGATTACGGGAAAAAATCGCTGAATCAAAGCATTAGTTGAAGCGTCAGAAGTGTAGGGTGTTTTCTTTCAGTTTTCCGTTTTTTGTTTTTTTGGGTTTTTATTTTATCGATTTCAAATGCAATGCACTCACGACCATTTCAGCGTAAATCAAGAGTTTCCTTTTTTTTCTCTCACTCTCTCTCTCTCTCTCTCTCTCTCTCTCTCTCTCTCTCTCTTTCTCTCTCTCTCTCACTTTAGACAGTCTTGTCTCAGAACGTTTCGACGTCTCCCTGGCGCAAGGGAGTGCTCAGACAAACTCCCGCGAACCATTTCTTGCTAAAGCGATTTTAAACTTTACCTCAACTTTCCAGCGCAAAAGAAAACTGCTCAGCAGTCTCCCCTGTCTGCAATGTCCCCATGGCAGAATGGAGTAATAACTCACGCGGTATTATAGCCCACACATGAGTTAAATTCAAGTATATGGATGTTGAGACCTATTTTTGTAACCGAGAGAAACGGGGGGAGAAAATGAGACCAAAAACAGGGTTCTTTACGTGCGTATGTTTAGACATTTGCCTGTCCGGGCGGCGCTTTTTTTTTTTTTTGGTTGTTTTTCTGTTAGTTGTTTTGTTTGTTTGTTCTTTTGTTTTTGTTATTTGGGTTGTTTGTTTGTTTGTTTGTTTGTTGTTTGTTTGTTTGTTGTTTGTTTGTTTGTTTGTTTGTTTGGGTTTTTCCGGGGGGTTTAGTTTATTTGTTTGTTCGTTTGTTTGTTTGTTTGTTAGTTTTGTTTTTGTCGTTGTTGTTTTGTTTTGTTTTTTGTGAGTTTTTTGTTTGTTTGTTTTGTATTTTTTGGTGTTTTGTTGTTGTTGTTATTGTTTTTGTTTTGGTTTTTTTGGGGGGGTGCTTTGTTTATTTTGTTGTTTTCGTTGTTGTTGTTGTTGTTGTTGTTGTTGTTGTTGTGCGTTGTTGTTGTTGTTGTTGTTGTTGTTGTTGTTGTTGTTGTTGTTTTGGGGGTCCTTTGTTTGTTTATTTTGTTGTTTTCGTTGTTGTTATTGGCGTTGTTGTTGTTGTGTTGTTGTTGTGCGTTGTTGTTTTTGTTGTTTTGCTGTTGTTGTTTTGTTTGTGCCGAAAGTGTGATAAACTCTAGAACAGTGTTAAATATATGTCCGTTGATTGCCAGTGTGTGTGTCTGGAAGGCCTGAGGCCTCAGGCACTTTGTCCCCATCATACAACCAATGATCATTTCAGCTCCAAGTGTTGGCTGGTTAGTTGGCTTTTAAGGCCCCCGCCACAATATTGCTTGGAGACGGCCTTGACGAGCTTGATACGGAGGAACGGACAGCTACCCGAACTGAACAGTCCAGATGAACACTATTCAATACAGTCAGACAGTCCTGTTGGCCACATTTGATGTATCCTCGGCTGTGATGGACAAATGCTCCAAGTATTCGTTTCATCTACAGACTATACACGGCTTCATCTGCCAGACAGAAACTTTGCGCACCTTGTAATATCTCGACATCAACGCGATGTCACTCGAGAGCCGACCTTACGCCGGAGACAAAGACAGACCACTCCACCGTGAGTGCTAAACGTTCGCAGCCAATCAGGGCGGGCGTATCAAACTTCTCTGCCTCAATGCGGGGGATTGAACCTGAGACACTCAGGTGGAGTGCGGGAGCAAGCCCCCATCAGACAAAGGACGGGACAAGGGCCATTCCCCGGAAGGCCTATGATTAGGGCGTGGCTGGGGCGTGGCCCGATGATTAAGCTGGAGGGGAAGCGCAGGTGAGCGCGTGAGTGGGGCTAATGAGTAGGGGGGCTTTTACGTGGCGCAATCAGCGAGGCTTCGTCACAAATCTTTCGCGAAACCCAAACAGCGGTTACATTTAGCTAAACCTGAGATTTATATTTTTTTAAATACAGGCGAGTGAATCCACAGAGCCATCGCGGAGTCGAACTGGTTGCCAAAGGAAAAGAACTCTTCCAAACACTTGCAGTCAGCGTAATGTAGTGTTTTCACGATGCCTCTGTAGAGGGCTGGAAATACATTTCACTTGACATAACTTGACTTCGTACCCTTACCAATTGTCTGCAAGTCTAATCGACTTCGATTTTTTCTTTTCTTTTATTTTTATTTATTTATGTATTTATTTATTTTATTTATTCGGTGTTTGGTTGTTTGTTTGTTTGTTTGTTTGTTTGTGGGTTTTTTCCGTGCCGTGTGTGTGTGTGTGTGTGTGTGTGTGTGTGTGTGTGTGTGTGTGTGTGTGTGTGTGTGTGTGTGAACTATTTGAGGCAACAAGATCAGTCCCTTTAGCTGAGCATCTAAACGTCTGTTTGGGAATCGCAAAATGTACGCAGTCTCCTTGCAGCAGAATTACTACTTGATACCTCGAGCACGATCGGCGGTAAACGTGGAGTTAGTGTCCATCCAAACAATATCTCTGATTAGCGGATACACATAGAAAGATGCCATTCACCAACGGACGCCATTTGACGCTTATATATTAATTCTGTCAGATCCAGAAACCACGACTGTCTACTTTGGGGCGACGAGAATACGCTATTAACTCGAAAACGTGATCGTTATAGTACCCGTGGTCGGTCTTAGCCCATAAATAGGTTGTGAGGTACTCACAGTACACAGTTCAGCTGGGGAAATCCGCTTTGCCGTTTATTTTCACCAGTGGTTGGACTTATTTCGCGACGTACATATAGTTGCTGAATCCTGAATATTCGACTGAAATATGCCATTTCAGTTAATGTCACGAAGTCATAAATATAAATATATGACTTCATGACATTAATTGAAGTGGCATATTTCCCGAAAGCTTTTAAACAGGTTCGTTTGGTTTTTGTTTTTTTTTGTTGTTGTTGTTTTTTCTTGCTTCTTCTTCTTCTTTTCATTCAAAACAGACTTTTTAAATATTCATAAGGTTTGAAAACTCCCGAAGGAGATCGTAAAGAACAAACTCATGTACGAGAGCTGTTTGTTTGTTTGTTTGTTTGTTTGTTTGTTTGTTTGTTTGTTTGTTTGTTTGTTCACATACATTTTTTTTAAGGCAGTATCCCTCGGTGCATCCGGCGGAAAATTGATTTTCAATGCTCGGGTCGTAAGTTCAAATCCTGACTGTGAGCCAAATATCTGTGCGCGCTTCAGCTTCCTTCGCAATATGCTAGAAAGGACGTTACACCCCCCCCCCCCACACACACACACACACACACTCCACCCTCCATCCACCCACACAAACACACACTGACACCACCACCACCACCACCTAAATCTGCACGATAAAAAAAAAGCTGGGGGCTCATACAGGAGTACCACAAATTTCTCCAACACCGGTCCGTGTGTGTTGATGAAAGGGACTGTGGACGACGTAATGCAGGCATTAGTCACTGGGTGTACTTTGCACAAACACACACACACACACACACACACACACACACACACACACACACACACACACACACACACACACACTCATCAGTTTTCCACCGGATGCACCAAGGGACACCACTCTCTACCAATCTGGACAGCGGATTACGGCGCCTCAGACACCAGACTAGAATTGGACGGACACCGGGACTGATAGCATTACATGTTCCGTACGTACAGCACTTAACAAGGCAAATCTAATGTGCCTCTCCCGACAAACAACCAAGCTTCCCATATTAGGCTCGGCCCATATAACCATACCTTGGAAAAGCATGAGCGAAACAGGCGGCGGTCAGAACGCGTTAGGTGTTTATTTGTAATAGCAAACAGCCGCGGCGGTAATGCAATACAAGGGAATATATTTATCGGACATTAAACGGGACTCTGCCATTTAGACCTGTCTTTCTCCAAACGTGTTTTCCTGACAAAAATTATAGCCCATTAAGGCTCGCTGAGACGCCGAGGGAAAGAGCAGAGGAGTGCTTGACACCCCTCCCTCCCTCCCTCCTCCTCACCCTCCCCCCCCTCCTCCTTCTCCCCACTCCACCCCTCCCCACCACCACATCATAGCTCCATCGATTTTTGGGCGTCTAACGCCCAACTTTGCGAAAAGCAGATAAATGTGAAAGCTTGCAACCTACCGATCTTGGCCGATGTTAAACTCTTGCTAGAGGAATCGAGAATTTTGTGGGTTCAAGATTCAAAATACTTTATCTTGTCGCTCCTCTCCAATACAAATCCCGTTAAAGGCCGGTGTGTGCCCTCTTAGACATTCTAATCGCACGCACATCACACACTAGACCTCATCAGCCTTCCTCTACCTTTTTCCACCAATCACACACATAGCATGCAACCACCTTATGCTTATGTCTACACAACCCAATCCCAAAGTCAGCAGCTGCTTTTTGCCGAGGACACTTTATTCCGAACATAAAGTGCCGAAAATGACGGAAAAAATAATGAGGGAAATGTTCCCTCTACTGAACGTCCACCCCGGCCATTAAAGGGTGTTTTTATTGTCCAAATAATGAAAGTTTGCCTTTTGGCTTACACTTCTTTGATAAGATTTTAGCTGAAACTGTGTTATTTCAGTCAAGTTAGAATACTGATGAGCATCATATACGCAGCTAAGTAAGAACCTGATGCGAACAATAAGCAACATGAACGAACAGACATAACCGTTCACTTGATCATGTAAAAGAACAATAATTAACCAATACGCTCAGATTTGATTTTAATTTGTAGGGTTTGTTGTTGTTGTTGTTGTTGTTGTTTTATTCTGTTTTGTCATTGTCATTGTTCTTGCTGTGTTCGAATTTGAGTGTTATTGTGTTCTTCCTCCGTAAGATGTTGCAGTTTTGTGCAAACGTAAGATGGTAAGATGATGCTATGGAGGTCCGTGTGGTTTGGGACTGCGGGACAGGGCCGCATTCCTCGCTTCCTGTCATAAATATCCCGGCATTAACCAGGCCCGGGAACTACGGCACCTGCGGTGCCGGCCGTGTAATCATCCACATCAAAAGACGTGTCATACCAAGGGAACCACCCCTGTGAAGTGAGTGAATCTCGGCTGTGTGGCAACAGCCTCCTCATTGGGTCCATAGCACACCCGCCCTGGGCAGAAACCGACCTAGGTAGGAAAGATTTCGCTTGCCTCGGCTGGGACTCGAACCCGGGTCTCCCGGTATATGGTCCGAAGTGCTAATCACTACACTACGGGGGCCGGTAGGCACCACCACTTTAACTCAATTCCTACCAAGTAGGTTTGGGATTGTGCACAAGTGGCCTCAATTTAAAAAAAAAAATCCTAATTAATCTATGTCTGCATGGATGTAAGTTTGGCTTAGTTGGAGTGTTGCACTTTGATTATGCTCAAGTTCCTGCAATAAGAGCCATTAAAAAACCGATAACCTTGCCTGATTTTCGCACACCATGGATACTTGTGCGCGATACGAAATGTGCTATAATCTCAAACACGGCAAACTTTCTTTCCCTCTTTTTTCTTCTTCTACCCTACATGAACGTTTCTAATGCACTACCTCTGCGCTTTTTAAGTGGAAATTAGATTGGGTTGGATCGGAATACCACAGAATTAACCATTCAAACTGATTGCTCTTGAGCACACTCTTTCCACTCATAAGCACTGGGGCGACATATAGATTTCTAAAACTTTCACCAACGGAGGAACAGTTAAACACGAAGTCAGTCACGAAACACGCCACATGAGCCTCTCTGTGTCATCGACTTTTCCCATCGGCCATCAGAGCCTCGTTCTCGCTGGCTCGAGAGCGAGGCGCTGGTCTTCCATTCTCAGTTCTTGTCTTGAACCGTAATCTGGGCGGCTTGACGACTTACTCAGCGCCAGCGTTCTCAAGACTTCTCTCCGAAATAATAACCTCAGCCGATCGAATCCATCTAGACTTTTATCGCCTCGGATGCCTGTAATTTGACTTGACTTACGAGAAGACATGTCTGAGAGGAAATAGGGAAATTGTGTGGGTTTTCTTTTTCTTTTTTTTCCCCCTTCTCCAAGAAGGTGGATGGGGTGTAGGGGTGGGAGTGGTTTCTCATGATGGTGTCGATGGAGGTGTGTCTGTGTGTGCGTGTGTGCGTGCATACGTGTGCCACGCTGTGTGTGTGTGTGTGTGTGTGTGACGGAATCAGCACAGATCAGGTTTTGAAACAAAACGTTTACCTTCCCAATTCAAACCAAAAAAATCCCGCCGCTTTAGTGGTTTACAGCAGACGATTGACATTTCTGGAAATGTCGACAAAAGAAATGGAAACGCTCGCTTTTCACAAATCACTTTTTAATACGTCTGGAGAGAGAGAGAGAGAGAGAGAGAGAGAGAGAGGCTCTTCATAGCTCATGCAGCACTGACAATGCGCGTGATAAATGCATTTTCAATGGACATGACAACCAAGCGATATATTGTAAATGTCCAAGGAGGGAATGAGAGGACTGACAATTTCTTTTTCATATATATAGATGCATGTATCTCTTCTACATTCTGTCCTTGTGTGCAGCGGGTGTTCCTTCGCATTTCCTCCACTGTGCCCCAACCTTTAAGCTTAATTGGCAAGATATAACCAAAGTCGCCAGTATCAGCACTATTTTTGCCTTATATTGTGACCTGTTATGGCGGAAGTTAAAACTCAAGTCTTTTGTGTGTGCCCAACCTGAAATGGAACTTTCTAGCACGGCTATCCCGGACAGAGAGAGAGAGAGAGAGAGAGAGTTGGAGGAGGGGGGCTGGGGGTGAGAGCAATTTACATGCACCAGTACGGAACATGGCGTTGACTGGCCAAGGACCCTTGATAGCCCCTCCCATCTCCTGGGACGAGCTGTTTGGTTGGCGAAATTTCTTCACTCTTGATGAAGCCATGAGGCGTGAAACCACAAACGGAGCAACCCCACTGGAGTGCCATCTGTGGTGTGCAAGGATCACTCGATAACACTGCCAGTCACTGGTTCCCTGGCGGTGATTCTTTAGAGTTTGAAATCAGTCGTTTGTAAACAAATTGTATGTATAGTTATCCTACTATTCATCTTGCTGATCCTGTGCGCAAGTTTACAAATTATGTGTCTGTGTGTTTGTGTTGGGGTTGGTGAGATGAGAGGGGGGGGGGGAAGGAGGGGGGAGTGTGGCTGTGCATGATCTTGTTCTTTGTGTGCTTTATTGCACCTTGTGTGTGTGTGTGTGTGTGTGTGTGTGTGTGTGTTGTTTTTAGGTGTCCTGAGCTCCCGCGGGAGGTAAGGCACCTTTTAAATACACATTATTAGTATTACTACTATTATTATTATACTATATATATAAACCGGTAATATATGAAGATGTTAAAAGCAAAACAAACAAAGAAAAACACTAATTAACTGCATAAGTTCTGACGTGTTTTCTTACAAAATGCATCACCACTATGCCTGATCATCTTGTTTATCAGTCTGCTAACGCACCTTTTTGTTTGCTTTATACCAGCTGACAACACCGATGAGTCCAAGCGTTGAAAGCAACAACAACAAAAAAACACCTTAATCAAGAATAATCAGAAGCCACTATGTGTGATGAGCTTTTTTCATCTGGCCATGCAGTCTGTTGACGTCAAGTGGTGTGCGTCTTTTTGTTTGATTTCTACCAGCTGCGGCTTAGTTTGTCTGCACGGCCATCCTTTGCACTGGCCATCTTGCTTTTTCTTGATCCTATCCGATGCTCAGCTTTTCGCTGTTTTCCACAGTGAGGTAGGTTTTGCCAGTCTTCCCAATTCATCAAGGAAATTTCAAAGGAATCAGCGCCCGATGGTTGATGTCCTCCTCCAAAAGATCAAGTACAGGATCTTAGTTCGTGAGCTGTACCGAAGTGCCTGAGTTTTAATCAAGGGAATGGACTAAATACCCCTCGTCTGCGGCGTATTAGCCGTTTTCCCTCCTCAACCCCTCCGCTTTCATTTCGTTTCTTTCATTTCGACCAACGTCCCCAAGCGCCGGATTTACCATTGGCGATCGCCAGAGTGGGTCACGCTACCGTATCCATCACGCGGACAGCGAAGGAACAAGGGGAAGCGACTGTATCCAACAAAATCAGAGCCGCCGTAATGGCGTGATTCCATTTCACTCGCCGGAATCCAGCGTCTTTCATCCCGGCCATAATCTGCCGTGCCTCCCCACGTGCACTTTGGCGGTAATTACCGAGGATTATTCGCCAAACCCTGATACCTTTTAAGTGCGCGTTAGTGAATAACATGTCGGGCTGCTCGGGCACCTAATTTCTAGATAAAAGAGGTAATGAACTGGGGCCGTGCCGACAGCAAGAAATCAGCTCTCTCTCTCTCTCTCTCGTTTTGAATACGGCGGTAGACCGGGAGTTCCCGTCCCCTTTCCGAGAGGCGCGCGCGTAACTCAAGCCTCTTTCTGGTTCAGTCTGGCCGCTTGCGTGCGCAGCTCACCGGAAGCTGTGGAAATGCACCCCTATGACTGGAAACTTCCTGCGGCCAAATGGAGGAGCCTAGCGGATCTCTCATTTGCCGCCCACCGCTCGCCTTTTGTAATCGGCCAGGGAGGACAACACTCGAGTCAGGAATCGAGCTTTGTTTGAAGCTGGTCTTTTCCACCGGTGTAGACGGAACCTTGTTCTCTTTGTAATCAATTGGCTTTCATTTTTGTCTATTACATTGGCGTAATCAATTGATTTTCAGCTAAGAATTGCCCATCATGGTGAGACAGACTCATCTGCATTACTCGTATGAAGAATGCCGTGGACGCAAATCGGGCGGAGGAAACAAATAAGAAAATATGGTGACGACAGCAAGAATACGCTCCGTTGACAATAGCGACTGATAGAGACTTGGGAACGATTCTGTTTTTGACGGCGGGAAAACCTAACTTAATGTGCTTTGTCAAACGAGGAACATGGAAATGATCTGGCGAGTCAGTTTGCAACTTAAACTTAAATTGACGTGGGATATACCAGCAGCGACAGCAGAAATTCTGATCATTCAGGGACAGGAGACAGTTAACTTATACGTGTATTATTTGTGTTCGAAACTGATAAGACCCCCCCCCCCCCCAATAACAGAGAACAGATACGTGCCTGCTAACTTCAGCGTGCAAACTTCAGCTCCCTATTTTGACGGACTACAGGAAAAACCATTCCCTCCCTTTTGCGTCACTGCTTGAGCAACTACTACTGAACTACGGGACTGAAACGTTTGCAGTAGCACTCGTGATCTCTCTCTCTCTCTCTCTCTCTCTCTCTCTGTATGAAATATGATAATGATAACTATGATGATTATAATTCTGTTCGCGTGAAACTGCTGAAAACCACAGGCAACTTTCCCCCCATATTTCACCATGGAGGCCCATAATCTCCCCAGTACACCGAAAAATCGCGGCGCGGCGAGCCGCCTGGGGGATGAGCCCGCAGCCAACCAGCGCAGCCCACGTAGCACAAAGGTCGGCACGGTCTGCACGTGTAATTAGCGCTCTGTGTGCTGGAAAATTAAAACACGCTCACCCGTGAGAGGTTTAAGGCATGCGGCCACCCCTCGTTAGGTGTCTTTGACTGCTAGCTCTCCCGAGGATAATGCGGCTAGCTGCGTCAGGTCTTCCTGGGCTTCTCCGACGGTCTGTGCCATTCAAACGACCAGGAAGCAGTAGCAAAATAAGGTTCCGTTACTGCTAAGCTTCGACGGGTATATATATATAACTATGATGACAAAAAATAAAAGGCATAAGCGCTTATCAGAAACATGGCGCTCAGGCTTTTTTTTCTTTCTTTAGATGACGGTAGTAGTTTCTCGGGGGTGGGTGGGTGTTTGGGGGTTTAACGTCCTTTTCCACCGCATACGGGTGATATCTGCCGGCCTGAGAGACCAGTCGGACATAGATCGTTTCAAGTCTGACTTGAAAACGCATCTGTTCCGGCTGGCTTTCGACTAAGCCCACTTACCTCATCCTGATTCAGCTGCTGTGTGTGTGTGTGTGTGTGTGTGTGTGTGTGTGCATATTTGTTGGTATGAGTGCGGGAGTACGCGCATTGAGTCACTCTGTGAGAATTTTGCGCTATATAAGTAAAATTCATTATTATTATTATTATCTCAAAGACGGGGCAACGATGAAAAAGCCAGCACAAATATTTGGCCCCAGCCGGGATTCGAACTCACGACCCGAGCATTAGAAGTCCAACGCTCTACCATTCGGCCACCCCGGCTCCCCCGTACTTTCTCGGGGAATGGCGGGAAAAGGAGATGATTTTTCCTGCAGTCCATGGTTCTAAGCCGCGTATAAACACTGTGATCACGACATGGCAATCTCGGAGACTGAAAATGATTGTCATGGCCAGCGCGTTTTGGCATTATGATTATGACGTACAAAGTGAAACACATAACCGGAAATGAAAAAGTTTGATCTCAAACAAATGTCACCATGCAAAATGACACAAAGACAACTCAGACTGTTGGTAGAAGACTGTCTTTGCCTCAGTGTTAATGAAATAAGAGCATGCCGGGTCTATAGTTGTTGGTTTTGTTTTGTTTGTTTTGTTTTTGTTGGGGATTTTGGGGCGGCTTTGTGTTGTTGTTATTGTTGTTGTTGTTTGTGTTTTTGTGCTTTTGGTTTTGTTTTGATTTTTTTTGTCACGCTTTGGTAGAGCGTTGGACTTCTAATGCTCGGGTCGTGAGTTCGTATCCCGGCTGGGGCCAAATATTTGTGTGTCTTTTTCATCGTTGCCCCGTCTTTGATATCACCCGTATGTGGTGGAAAAGGACGTTAAACCCCCAAACACCCATCCACCCACCCTTTTAGCCACGCTTGCTGAGTTTTATACATCAATACGAAGTAGGTACAGAGCGCCTTTGAAAAATTCAGAACGACGCCACACTGTCGAAAATAATAACTGAACAGTAACGCTAAGAAACTTGTTTAGGATTAGGGCTATGTTTCGAAGGTTAAAATTAGCTTATCTTACTGCATGATTCATTCCCAATCGTCTCTTCCAAAAGTGTAGCTTTGTTTTGACCACCTCGCGCACGCACGTACCCGACACTTTCTCTGTCTACGCATTTCGTTCCTAGCGTAAGTGCACTCGCAAAGTTGTAATTTGTTTGATCAGCAGGAAACCCGAACCCAGTACAGTGAACCACAAAAGCCAGCTTCCCTGGCGCATCACCAAACTCCATCTAGATCTACTGCTATTATTCCTGAAGTGAGTAACAGATCCATGCAGATCTACAAAGACAGCCCACCAATCAGATGCCACCGCCTATCACGTGAGACATGAGGGAATCCTGAATAACGAAGCCAGAGACGTTATCTGGCAACTTTCAGGGGGGAAGCCAATCTCAGCTCTGATGTGTTCAACGTAATATTCGGGGACGGTAGCCGGGCGCTCAGCCTATGGGAGCCGCGCTGCCTAACCTTATTAGCATGGCGCTGATTGCACGTGACGTGCCCTAATGGCGCGGGATGGCGCTCGGCGCTGTCCGTAATCAGGACACTTTTAACTCCTTAGCGCTTCAGCTGCCAGAGCAGCCAGGCTCTTCGCGCGCACCCGCCCATGCAAATAAACACTATTACTCTGATGAAAACGTCATTTAAGTGTAATCGAATTCGCGAACGAGTTGTTCTCCCCATAGATACTGGCCTTGCTCCTTCGACACCGCATTTCACGCCATCTTAATCATGGCCGTCTTGCTTGCCACCATCGGTGACCTCCCCTTGCTCCCCTCTCCTGCGCCCCGAAGTCCCAGAGCTGGCACCGGAGGCGGAATTGTGGCCCGGGCGCTCTAATTGCACCTTGATAGCTGATCCGAGGCAGCCAATTTATTTTCCATTTACGGCTTTTAGTCGCTCCATAAAGCTCCCCGGTCCCACGAGAGCCCGCGAGATCGCGCGAGGCTGGGAGCGAAGTGTCGAGCGTGTCTGCGGCTATTGGCATCATTAGCCGGCAAACTGAGCGCGCGTCGCAAAGGCGATTCCTTGCGATCGGCCATCATTCTCCTTTGATTAGCTGGCATCTATTTGCAGCATTAATGCGAATGCTATTAAGTTTGAAGAGGCAGCACATTGCGCCTATCAGGCGATGCTTGACTTTCCGAGAGGCAGACGGGCGCGTGCTTCTAATGTTGCGAGTGGGCTTAATTTGATTGCTGCAGGGAAAGGCTGGCCGCCATAACTCACCAGATCTCCACGTCCCCCCGGAGCTGGGAGTCCACGCCGCGGCGCGCAGCGACAGTCCATTAGTCGAGGCGACTTTGTTTAATAATTACAGGAAAAGAGTACTTTGTAGCCTTAACTAACCCTGCCTAATGCAAACTGCCATTTGTCAGAGGATCGTGAGCTCTTGTCTGGCGGTTCGCGCGGCGCGAGGGGACTGAGGATGGTCTATTGCCCACCCAGTTGCTGCACCACGGACCGGGGCAACAGAGCTACAGACACGTGGTGGGAGCGTCCTGCTGCCCTCCCTCCTAGATCATGGACTGAAGCAACAGAGTTACAAGTAGATTCGTTGTGTGTGTGTGGCGGGGAGGGGGGGGGGGGGCGTCAGGAGAGCACATCGAGCGTTGGATGCTCCCTGGCACATCTAACTGCCTGGCTTGTCTTGTGTCCTATCATGATCACCCACTGTAGAATTTACAATTTCCGAGCTTTCAGATAGGCCGGTGTATTGAGCACACTGTCCTTTTCGCCCTGCAGTTGAGGATATTTCCTGAATAGTATTCTTTCCACAAAGAGCTGTGTTTGTCTTTCCCGGTGGACCGGAAGACATAATTCACGAAACAGGCATACGTCATGTTATGTACAGAGATATTTCGGGTGGGTGTTGGGTGTTTGGGGGTTTAACGTCCTAGAATGTTGCTGTATTTCAGTGTATTCTTTTCGAGCCATCGCGTTCTTGTAATCTCTCTCTCTCTCTCTCTCTCTCTCTCTCTCATATTACACATCCAGCTTCAATTCAAAGGGTTGACTATTACCACCAAGCACCGGCAAGTGTTTTTTTCATTGGTTGCTTTATTCCTCTTCCACACCATAACGGTCATATGAAAGACGGGGAAACGGTGGGAAAGCTAACCAACACAATCCTGTCTGGCTCCCAGCCGGAAATCGAACTTACCCCCCCCCCCCTCCCCAGATCATTGACGTCTAGTCAACCAGCGGTCTACTGTCTCGGCTATCCGGACTTTTCTCTTGAAAAGTAAACACTTTCTGGACCAGCCAAGAGTCACTGGCACAGACTATGCCAAGGAAGAAAGGACGGAGCGTGCTGATCTTATGTCCACAGTTTGTCCACCAAGAGGCCGAGGGCGTTTTCCATGCCACTCACGGTCCCACTCCGCGTCATCTCGGAACTTTCGAGGACTTGCGAAGGACGTCTAATGATCTTGCCAGCAGGCCGGAGTCAACAGAAGACCTTTTACTGATGGCACTCAGTGCAGTCTGTGATTAACTTTGGTCCGCTGTTTGCTTTTCCTATCTAGACAATTGATTATTTCGTTTCACACACCACACCTGTATCTAGGGGAACCGGGGTGGCCGAATGGTAGAGCGTTGGACTTCTAATGCTCGGGTCGTGAGTTCTTATCCCGGCCGGCTGGGGCCAAATATTTGTGCTGGCTTTTTCATCGTTGCCCCGTCTTTGGTATCACCCGTATGTGGTGGAAAAGGACGTTAAACCCCCAAACACCCACCCAACCCACCTGTATCAAGGTATTCCTACACAAAGGTTTTTTTTAACACATTTATTACCGCGCATGAGCATCCCATGTTTTTGACACTTTTTCGGTTTTGGCCCTGTATGTGAAAATCAGGCAAGATTAGCGGTTTTTTGAAGGTTCTTTTTGCAAACACGAGTATAATCAAAGTGTAACACTCCCACTAAGCCAAAGTTAAATCCAAGCGGACATAATTATGATTTTTTTATTTTATTTTTTTTTTTAGTGAGGCTACTGGTGCACAACCCCAAACGTACTTGGTAGGAATTGTTTTGAAGTGTTAGAAGAAAGTCCCCGCCCCTCCCCTCTCCCAGCAACCCCCTAACCCTGTAAGGCTACCTTCGGAAGATACTTTTATGCGAGTATTCTATGCCACCGAAGGATCCCCTCAATATTATTACTCCTAAGGAATTATTATCAGAGCTTTCACTCCACCCAGTGAGTGTTATCCTAACCACTGAAATCTTCACTACCAGTTAGCCAAATATAACTGCCTCACGAGGCGGCGTCACCAAAAAAACGGGATTGACAAAGAGTTCCTCTATGTCAAGGAATTGATCAATGATCTCCCGGGTCCCCCAGCTTGAGCAAATTGACCAATCTCAGCGTTGTCATTCATCCGTCCTCTCAAAGGTTTCGCCTGAAAGCGAGACGCTTGTGGAGTGAAATTCAAACACTTGCAGACACTCTTAGAAGTACACGACTGTGGGTCCAGTCCTTGTTAAAACATCCTTTGCCTACTCAGCCTCCGTCTCCGTTCTTTGCAATCCTCTCAGGCAAGCAGGGTTGCTGGTAAATCATTATGCCAGCGTATGAGGGCATGTTTTGTTGACAGTGCACTGTGTTAGCGAATAGATGAGTATTTATTGTACGTACAAAGATCAAATAAATGTTGAAATCTCTCAGGGGCTGGTGTGGGTGTTTGAAAGATACAGGGTTTTGGGTTTTTTTCCTGATTTTTGTGGACATCATCGTAGGTGTAACTCTCCCCCAAGGGATGTTACAGCTGTGACGAGACCGCAGAGAGAACGTTGCAGACAGGAACTTAAATGGCTGTTCGGGGAAACTGGTTTTGTGTACACACATAGGTGTTACTCCTTATGAAATCACAGCCCTGACGGCGGAGACCGCCCCCCCCCACCCCATCCCCCCCCCACCCCATCCCCCCCCCCACACACACACCCCACCCCCTGAAAAAAAAACTGTGACCTAGGAGCGGATTTTTGGTGGTAGGGCCGCTTTTTCACAGAAAAGGAAACAGTAATGACTGCGAAGTGGTTACAAGTTAAGCAAATAGAAGCGACATAAAAGGGACAGAAACCACTTAACTTTCACAAAGGACGGCACAGGTCAACGTTTCGGCTTTCGCCTTCCTCAGGACACAAACTAAACAAAACAGTTTGTTTGTGTCCTGAGGAAGGCGAAAGCCGAAACGTTGACCTGTGCCGTCCTTTGTGAAAGTTAAGTGGTTTCTGTCCCTTTTATGTCGCTTCTATTCCCTTTTTCACAGTTTGTGCTCAAAGGTGACCTGGACTGGACTGACTTTTACTTACGAGAGATGGGAGGAGATGCGGATTTATCGATCGACTGAACTCGACTTTGAGGTCAAAGTAAAACTTGCCTATAATATAACCTGCATACAGCACAGTCTCATATACTCCACCAGTGGTTTAGCTGATTGAAGGTGCAGCCGGGGAGCCGAGATCACCGAATGACAGAGTATTAGAATTTGAATACTCGGGTCGGGAATTCAAACCCCGGCTGGGGCCAGTTATTTGTGCTGGCCTTTTTCTCGTTGCACCGGCTTTGATATCATCCATACGTGGTGGAAAAGGACGTTAAAGTCCAAACACCCACCCACCCTCAAGATGAAGCCATACGAACCCTCGCTTAAGAAAGGCCGTCCACCAAAATTGCGAGTCAAGCATCTTTCTGCCGCCGTCTGCTCCCCGACGGGGTCTCCACCAACGAAAACATAATACACAGCATGGCCCAAGCACCTCCACGCACCTCAAGCCAAACCACCCTATTTAAGAGCGATTACTTAATTTGCCTGTAGTGGGGAGAAAGTACTCTTGTCACCCACTCAAACTGTTTAGAACCTGAATCGTACAATTATTGCAAGAATAATGTCTCACTTCTTCAAGGGGTCGCACCGCCTCCGGTACTTTTTGATCTGTGAGGGGTGGAGGTGTGTTCGCTTCCTTTTCAATCCGGAATGGGGTGGGGAGGGAGAGGAGTTTGTGCTGGGTGGTTGTTCAGGGCGAGGACGACTTCACCGGTTTTTATTTTGGGGGTGGAGTTGGGGGATGGGGGGGGGGGCGGTGTGGCGGATGATGGTTTGGGAGGTGGAGTCGTCAACGTCTTCAGCGCTTTTGATTTCAACGGTTGGGGAGGTGTGACTGGGTGGCGGGTGGTGGAGGGTTCAGGGCGTAACCAAAGCAAGCAGCGAGGTAGGGAAGCGGCGCCAGGCTAGAGAGGGTAGACTCTCCAGCAGGGATGTCATTGTGTCGTAATCGCTGTCTACGATCCTCACTTGAGCCGCTGAAAAGGACGGGCGGCTGGGGAAGACTTGGGTTGCAGGTCATTAGGCAAAGGGTCGCCAATTTGCCGCTCAATTTCCACAGTCTATGCTTGCTTGTGTTCGCTCAGGTACCTCCCACCGCGGACAGCTTTCTCGACTTCTCGCTGAGTTGAGGAAACACGGTGATTAGCGCCACAAAAGATGTCGGGCTGCAATTAACTGCTCTCAAACTTGTGCCCAGTGCAGACTGCAGACCCACCCCTCTGTTAGGGACTAACCCAGGAGGTGCATCGATCACAATGGCTTATGGACAAGGCGCGGTGCACACCGACAGAAGTGCACCAGTGTCTCCAGCCTTAGGTGTGCCAGTCGGAATCAGCGTGATTCATGTATAAAGGACTGACCTGGTTGGTTTGCCCCATAGGATTTGGCTTTCTGATTTCTTCTTCCAGTGTGACTGCTAATGACTCAGGCAGTATCTTAGAAGAGCGCTGCTGCCCGCAGTGACTCATGTCTCGGGCATTTACAACGGTTATAGAATACAGAATATAAAATACTTTATTGATCCCGAAAAAGGAAATTACATTTCTGACCCGCCTACTACTAAACACACAATAAACATTTCAATAAATAAGACTACAAATATACGCATGAGAAAAACTGAGTAAGACAAACAGTCTTGGCCACCAAAATTACTTAAAGATCAAGAATAAAACACACTATCACAAACTTACAATTTACTATCGCATTAAACACTCACTGATATACTCATTCCGGCACTGACTCTGCACATTCACTCGCTCTGCTCTTTGTCTCTCTCCTCAATCCCCCCCTCCCCCCCGGCCACACACACACACACACACACACACACACACACACACACACACACACACACACACGCCTCTTACACGGTTACAAGTTACTTCAGGTGACTTTATCTGAGTTACTTTTGCTGAATCTGATGAGTCACCAAGGAAGACCATTTCGTAGGAATTGCCACTGTGCGCTGAATGCACAGCAAGAAATGAGATTGTGGCGACACAATGACAACAAACTGCACTCAGAATTGCATGCGCTTATCTTTCTCCTCTGTGTGCTTTGAAGTAAAGATAAAGTAAGAAAACTCTAACAGCGTCCTGTTCCCTGATATTGAAACCTCTAGTTTCCAAAAATACTGACAGCTAGCGTGCTAAAAGATGCCCCCAAGTTGTATGTATGGTTGACAGACAGTCCAAATGTTACCTTTCCTGCCCGACACTTTACCTTATGGGGTGGGTGGGTGTTTGGGAGTTTAACGTCCTTTTCCACCATATACGGGTGATATCAAAGACGGGGCAACGATGAAAAAGCCAGCACAATATTTGGCCCCAGCCGGGGTTCGAACTCCCGACCCGAGCATTGGAAGTCCAACGTTCTACCATTCGGCCATCCCGGCTCCCCCTTTACCTTATGAATAATAATAATAATAATAATAAGTATTGTATAGGTATTTTATCCAATTTCATGAATCGGCTCAAAGCGCCGCGAACTGAACCCAACACGCACGCTCGCGTGAATCACACGCATTCTCTCACACACTGGACATAAACACATTACAATCACGTGGTGCGAAGGGTCAGCTCAGCTATTTTAATTTCGGGATTTAGAATTGCATTTATTTTTCAAATTTGGTGGGCTGAACATTTCCAAAGCAGAGGGGGAGGAAGCCGGAGTACCCGGAGAGAACCCCCGAATAGGAGCAATGCCCTTCACAATCCTTCTGCCTCAGTGTTCAGCCCGTCTGTGACTGCTACACTCCACCCAAGGACCGAGGCCCGTGAATCCTCCAACAACAGGGCCCTAGTGTCAAGAAGGGACACCACGACAAGTGACGAGGTCAAAATCACGCCCTTTGAGTAATGAAGTCCCTGTTTCCACCGGAAATAACAAGCGACCACCCTTTACTACTACTGTTCGGCTCTCAGATGCTGGTACGTTGAACATTATTATCCTGATCCCCGAGCTTTTGGGAGTAGTTTCTTTAGGCTGTGAGTGTGACTCTCTCCCACAAAAACACACACCATATCATCGGCCGCATAATGCCCTGAAGTGCCAACCGTAATAAAATGACAATAATGAACAATTTTCTTTCGCCAGTTCCCGGCGACTGATGCTCATTAGACTGACATCTCGTGGCAAGCGTGAGATGATGGGGGCTTGAGCGTGCTCTCCCTTGACGCCGGTGGCGCCCCCCTTTGGGCCCGCGGGGAGCGGATTGGAGGAAGACCTAAACAACAGTTTGAAAGGACAAACTGGGATGGGTCATCCTCGGCACACTGCCCTGGCTTCTTTTAATTAGGGTCGTTTTCCATGGGGTTGCTTCTTGGCTGACGCTCTTCAGCCGAAGGAGGAAGACAATGAGTGACCGGTGAAGGTTTTGATGGCCTGGTTACTCCCCTTTACCGAACTTCCAAAGATGGCCGGGAAGACGGGACAGTCGAACACTAGAGCTCGGGTTCTGAGTTCGAATCGCGGCTGGGAGGCAAAAAATCGTGCTGGATTTTCCTTCGTTGTCTCGTCTTTGATATCACCCTGGCGTGTGTGGTGGAAAAGGACGTTAAGCCGTCAGACACCCACCCACCCTGCAGATTCCGAGTTGGAGAAAGCGTCTTCTAAGGGAGCTTTTGTTTTGTTTTGTTTTGTTTTGTTTTGTTTTAAGAACCCGGCCCGCATTAGATGTGTGTGTGTGTGTGTGTGTGTGGTGTGTGTGTGGGGGGGGGTGTGACCAACAACCCAAAACATTTCACTTAACTAAAAACAAGTGCGCTCCCCTCCCTCCCGCCCCCCCCCCTCCCCTGTACGTATGCAACTTCAATACTTACAGAATGCAGCACACCCAAAAACAAAACGTAGAATATTAGCCACGATTTTGGCAGAGTTCTCAGTCTGAGCGTTCCAGACTTCAATATACTTCGGTTAAGAATTCAGCACACCCATAACAAAAGCGGAATATTAGCAACGATTATCCAAGTCTAAGTCTTTCTGTAAATTGCGTTTTCGTGTGTTAGACAGACACAAGAATTACACCGCGACTTCCTGCTCGCACACAACAATTACCCCCCCCCCTCCACACACACACACACAACAATCCCCCCCCCCACACACACACACACACACCAATTCCCTCCCACCCACCCCCCTCCCTCCCAATAAGCGTCTCCGGCAGACAAGACAAAAAGTTCTTCCAGACATCGTCTACAATCCGACCTTTTCTGCTAATTGAAGAAGCCACAAGACGTTCTGTCGGCCACCAAGTTGCCAAATGCTAACAACGACCACGAGTAAGCACCGGTTTAGTAAAATGACATTTATCGCGCTCTCATTAGAGACAAAAGCAATGGCGCTGGGAGAGGAATGCGTTCGCCAGTGACACTTGACATTTTAGCATTAATCAAACCCCTCAGCTTCTGTGTGATATTTGACACTTTTCTCCAGCTTCCAAACAGCGTTAATCGATACATTAAATGATATGATACGGGAAAAGGGAACGTGTCGTTAAGAAGAAGCAGATAATAGAGCGACGTGGCATTTGGAAAATTTGCCAGCGCTGATGGGTGACGCGTTTCTTCTCGAATTATGAAAACACATCTCAGGGGGTGAGAAGGCAATAATGATAATAAAAAAAAAAATAGGAGACAATACTAAGAAGAAGAAAATGGAAGGAGACGTGGAAGGACACCT
>JACVVK020000001.1:2380000-2422500 GCA_018292915.2 Batillaria attramentaria | reverse complement strand
CCAGTTCATGTTGATCTATTCCCTTTGTTTTTACTTCTTTGTTCCCGGTTCTTTCTTTCTTTCTTTCTTTCTTTTTTTTTTCATTTTCCTTTATTTCAAAAGACTTCTCAAAAGATGATCTTAATTCGTTGTGATTAATTATTAGGTTTTTATTTCAAGTTTTATTTCATTTCATTTATAGATGTGTTTCCATTCTTAAGTCCCCCGACTGGCATTCTCTTCTTGTGTAGGTGGGCATTGACGCTTATGAAGGAATAGCTTGCAGTGTGACGAAGGCGTTGCAGTCAACGCTGTTCGAGTCTGCTCATGAACATCACTCGATTGAGACGCGGGAAAATGCCAAACCCGTCCCACCAGAGGACCGAAACAGATTTGCCGGCATGACCGCTCAGTGCACTCACCATTACGCCGCCATGAAACAATCAGGACAAGGGACGAGTATGTTGCCGGATGGTGAGCAGATTCTTTGGATCGTTAAATCACTCGAGCGGACACAACTCCATTTTGGTCCCCGCGACCTCGATTGCCTGGAGGTGAACATCGGCACGTGAAGCCCGGAGAGGCCACGCAACAGCCGCTGATACACCCACCTGGCGTTTTACTGATTCTCTGGCCAAGACAGGTGTCTTTGTGTTCTGGAGAAGGTCTTGCGTCTTGGTTTAAACAGTTTTATTCATTTTGAACAAATCAGTATAAATATGCACTCACACAATTTACACGAGGCCGAGCACAACAAGTCAAAAACTTATAAGTGTGCTCATAAGTACAAAAACATGGGTGGCGGAGGCGTCAAATCAATTCAGTATTATGATAGGACAGATCTGTAAAGAAAGAGATAGGAAGAAAGGGGATAGAGAGAATGGCCAATAAGTACTGTACAAAGAAAATGCAGTGGGACTGGGGTTTCAACGGTGGCAGCGGGGTTGCGTCTTGAGGGTGAACTCATTCTACCCGTGCGACGACTACAGTCGCAACAGTAACTTACAATATTTACCTCCCTTGACAACATGTCTGCTGTCAGGTGTCCTTGGCGACCCGCTGAAGGTGGTGCCAAAGTAAAGTACAACATCCAGACAAACACTTGCCCTAGATATCAAAATCCTCTGGCCAGCATAGTTCAATGTCCTTCGGTCCTCCTTGAACTGAAGCTCCTAGAACACTTAGCAATCTGACCATTGACTATAAAAACTGTTACAGTGATGGTACGGTACTGTTTTTTTGCCCACACATATGTATGTGGCTTCTATTGTATGTATGTATGTATGTATGTATGTATGTATGTAGGTAGGTAGGTAGGTATGTAGGTAGGTAGGCATGTACGTATGTGTTTATGTAGGTATGTACACCAATGGTCGCCATGCAGCCAATGCCTGTTTAAATGCATGCCCATGTGTCAAACTATGTCTTGACCCTGTGTGTGTCTGCACCTGTATGTCTTTGTGTATGTATATATGTGCTGAATAAAGAGTAATACAAAAAAAAAACATAGTGCAATGTTACTACGGGATCCAGGCAGCTGGTGCCAGACGTACGACGGTAGCTGCGGAGTAGAAAGGGTTAATGTCCCCTGTCTACCTTGAGGGTGATTTCAAAGACAGGGCCATTAGAAAAAGCCTGTACAAATTATGGTACCGTCGGGGATGAACCCACGGCCTTCTGATCTTGAATGTGACGCTCAGTGGGTTTAGACACTGACCCGGTTTCCCCCTCAGTGCCGGAGAAGGGTGGGGTTGGGTGGGGTTGGGTGGGTGGGGGTTTAACGCCCTTTTCCACCACTTATGGGTGATACCAAAGACGCGTCAACGAGAAAAAAACCAAGTACAAATATTTGGCCCCAGCCGGGATTCGAACACGACCCGAGCATTGAGAGTACAAACGCTCTACCATTCGGCCCAAAGCCAGGCTGATGTCAAAGACGGGGCAACGGAGAAAAAGAACAACACACGCGTTTGACTCTCATCGGGATTCGAACTCACGACCCGTGCACTGAAGTCCAGTGCTTAACCAGCTTGGCCCTTGCGGCTTCCCTTCCGCGAGTAAAATGAAACAACAACAACAACAAAGTCCCCTGAAACGCATCCCTAGGGACAACACTGGTCTAGAGGGCAAAAGACGCAAAGCGGTTGGTGTATCCTCGCATATTCAGGCTGCGAAGAGAAGGAGAAGAAAATAAACATACAAATCATAAATGGTAATTGCTTACGACCACAGTGAGCAACTATTTCTAAGTGCCGCGTGGGGGGGGGCGGGCACTCGAGGACTTCCAATGCTCGGGTCGTGAGTTCGAATCCCGGATGGGAAGCAAAACCTTATGCTGGCTTTTTCCTCATTGCCCCGTCAGTGACATCACTCCTATGTGGTGGAAAGGGACGTTAAAGCGCTAAACACCCACCCCATCCACCCAAGTGTCACTTGAAGTTTAGAAGCTGCAGCAACAATGACCATGATCTCAGCAATGGACGTACACAAACAAATCCTGTATTTGACTAAATGGAGGAGGGGGGTGCGGAATAGCAAAGCGGAGGTCTGTGATCGTGTGACAACATGCTGGTAGTGGTGGTGGTGGTCGGGGGGAAGGGAGGGGGGGTACGTGTCACGGCGTGAACAGAATGATTGACAGAAAGGAGAGAGCGAGCGAGTGGATCCACGTGAGCTCAGCTCATCGGCACAAGTCACCATTGTGGCGGGTCCCGCGCTCAGCCAAATGACCGCCAATTCTCCTTCCCTTCGTTATTATCTCCCCAGCAAGCAGACGACAACTCGCGTCAATTATATAAACGACCACTCACAATGCAATGATTGCTAAAACAGCCCGAGGATATTTTCCCTATTAATTGGGCTCCTTTAATAGGGACTCTACTTAAGGGATATTTCCGCCGCATCCCTCATTTCCCTAATCCTGGGGACAAGGCTAGCGGCGGTAGGGCTGTTTGGAACCCGCCCCTTCTATTCCACATTCGACTCCGATCTTTCTGGGTGATTTTTTTTTTTTTTTTTTACTTGGTACTCCTTCCCTCAGCCGTTCTTGTCTTCTTGCCTTTAACCACCACCCCCCACCCCCCACCCCACCCTCTCCCAGCCAACCCCCTCCCCACCCACCCACTCAAGCATTTTTCCGGTGCTGCCTTACCCTCCATTTTCTCATCCTAGTCTTCCCATTGCCTGTTTCCCCGAATTAGAGGACGAGGCAGAGGGGGTTTGGACAGAGCGTGACTGCGCGCGCAAGGTGATCCTGTGATTTCCGGTTCCTCTGGCCAGCCCCCAAGACAACCTAGGTCTCTATTTCTCTACCAGCGGTAGTCCCCAATCGATTGGCTAGTTTCTCTAGTTTCTCCAGATCCTCGGCGAATCGGAAACCGCGGGCATTTAGTGTAAAATGGACAGGCGGTAGACTTTGTACGGATAATAGTCGAGGAGATCGTGCAGCCATATCCCAGGGACAAAGGCTGAAGATAAAGTGTCGTCTGTACACAATGGGAGAGCAGGAAGTTGTCCATAAGACGTGATCTGTTTTCCTTTTTGTAGGGGATGAAACACTTGAAGAATTCACTTGAAGAAAGTATGAGAGATTGGTCGGCGTTTCAAAACTTGGATCTCAAATCAAATCATACTTGAAAAGCTACAGCCCACTCTGCACCCTCCTTGTGTGTGTGTGTGTGTGTGTGTGTGTGTGTGTGTGTGTTCGCCAGCGTGCTGAATCTAGGCTGTCTACCTTTGTCGCCTCGAGCAGCGAAAGAAAGACAACTCCGCCTAAACTAAGTTTCACATTATTTTACAACGTCCATTGTATCCATCCCATAAATGAAATTCACAGTAGTCCTGCAGAAAAGTATCTCCAACGTCATCCCCACCCTCCCTCCAATCCATCTCTTCTCCCCCCCTCCCCATCCCCCTCCCGTTCCCCCCAGCCTCCTCCAACACACACCACCACCACCACTACGACTACTACTACCACTTTCGCTCCTTACTCCATCTCCCAAGTCAAAACTCACAGAGCTGAAATTTACCGTTACCAAGTGGCAAGTCGCTTACATTTTTTCCCCTCTCTCTCTTTTTCCCCCCATAAAAATCAATTTTTTTTTACAAATTCCCTGACGAAGACAACACAGGCGTGGCGCCGCAGATCGAGCGGAATCTTGAGAGCTGTCATTTCTCTTGACGCTCCATCAGGATTGTCCCCTCGCCGTTTCTCTCTCCATCAAGTTGGGGTTTGCATCGATCGATGGTGACTGGTGACTGGAAGATTCGAATGTATGTCTCTCCCTTTCCTGGGGATAATAGTGTTAGTGACGACGACTGACAAGTTGCATGTAGAACCATCTAGAAAAGGCTGCTCTGGCTTCTTTTCTTTGTTCAGGCATGTTCGAGGACGACGGACTAACAGGTCGTAGAAACGTGTGGAAAGGGCTGTTCTGGTTTCCCTTCTTCATTCAGGCTTGTTAATGACGAGGACTAACAAGTTACTGATAATTAGCTGGTTGGTTGGTTGGTTGGTTGGGAGTTTTACACCCGTTTCCACCGCGTATGGGTGATATCAAAGACGAGCCCACGAGAGAAAGGCCAGCACAAATATGTGGCCCCAGCCGGGAATCGACCTCACGACCCGAGCGCTGGCAGTCCAACGCTCTACCATTCGGGTGGAGTGGGTGGGTGTTTGGGAGTTTAACGTCCGTTTCCACTACATACGGGTGATATCAAAGACGGGGCAACGATGAAAAAGCCAGCACAAATATTTGGCCCTAGCCAGGATTCGAACTCACGGCCCGAGGATTGGAAGTCCAACTCTCTACCATTCGGCCACCCCTGCTCCCCAGTTACTGATGAGAATTGACAAGTTGTAGAACTAACTAGAAAAGGCTCTTCAGGTTTCCCTTCGTTGTTCAGGTGTATTCTCATCACGAACACACCTGAACAACGAAGGGAAACCAGATGAGTTTGATGAGAATTGACAAGTTGTAGAACCATCTCCCTAGGATAATAGCGTTTAGTGACGAGGACTGACAAGGTGTATGTATAACCATCAAGAAAAGGCGTTTTTCATTTCCATTCTTCGTTCAGGCGTGTTAGTGGAGAGGACTAACAAGTTGAAGAACCTGGTGCTCTGGTTACTTTCCCCTTTGTGTGTGTTTGAGGACGATAACTTAGAAGTTGTAGAGAAACCAAGAAACAAAAGGCTGTTTTGGTTCCCCCTCTTTGTCCAAGCATGTTAGAGGACGAGGTCTAGCAAGTTGCAGAACCTTTTAGAAAAAGCTGTTCTGGTTCTCTTCTTCATTCGGGCGTTGTCGTCGAAACTGACGGCTGATTCTCTTCTTCACTCGGGCGTTGTCGTCAAAACCGACGTCTTTTAAAACGACAACAACCCCAAAAAAACCCAAAAAAAACAATAAACCCCCGCTCAAACCCACGCACATACAAACACTAGAAAGATCATATTCATTGGGACCATATTCGTTAGATGGCCTCTGTCATCAGCACCATTGCCATTTTACTGACACATCGTGTTCAACATGGGGTGTTTTTGAAAGAAGCTGAACTTGAGATCATCTTTGGGTGAAACTTTATGAGTGTGTTTTCAGCGTTGTCTAATCAATATTTCGACGTTGATATGTAAATGTATATGTATATGAACGCTTCAAATGTCAGTCTTTAGAACTGCCGCTCCAAGCACCACACTTGAAAATATCTGTATAATCGTAAACACTGAGGAAAAACTGACGGTCTTTTCTCTCTTCTGACAGCTTGAAGGATACTCGAGTTTCAAAGTGCGCATGAATTGCAAGCACGTGTTTACAAGGGTTTTTTGTTTTTGTTTTTTTTGTAAACGTACCACATTGATTCCTGTCTGAAGTCTTCGTGAGTAGGAGGGCCGCCATGCATATCAAGAAACCGGTGTCATAAAAGTTTTGAACTCCCGTAATACTTGCAATACCTATGTCGAATAATTTTTTTTTTTAATCCCACTGTAATTATTTGCACTGCCCTGTCAGTTTTTCCATTACTTCTGGTGCAAAGCCGTTGTTCACCTAAAGAATCCATTACTTGGGGAGTCCATTAAATGTAAGGCTATTGGAAGGAGGTCCATTACTTGGTGAGTCCATTAATTGTAATGTTACTGGACCGGGGGGTCCATTATTTGGGGGTTCCATTGATTCTAATGTCATTGAATGGGGGGGGGGGGGCTTTATTACTTATTGGACCGGGGGTCTATTACTTGGGAAGTTCATTATTTGTAATTTTATTGGACCAGGGGGTTCATTACTTTGGGGGGGGGGTCCATTAATTGTAATGTTATTTTAATGGGGTCCATTACTTAAGAAGTCCATTCATTGCGCTGTTATTGGATCAGGGAGAAGAGGGGGGGGGGGTCATTACTTGGGGAGTCCATTAATTATACCACACCGGCGACAAAATGTCACTTTTAATACCACGCAGACACACTTCACCTGTAGATCGACCCAAGGAGCCCAAACGACTTAGATAAATTAGATATCATGTCAGGCTTAATCGCGGCGCCCGATCAGTCTCGGGGCTTACGGGGGCTTGTTTATGGGAAATATTGGCTGCTGCTTGCTGCTGCTTTGCTTTGCGAGAGTCAGGGAAGACGGACCCGGCTGGCCCGCTGTAGGACAGGTGATCAAGCTTGACGGTGAGAAGATGGCAGACCACGGCGCTAGGCCAGCACCCGGGCGATATAACGAGCCTCGTAATTGCTGAGGTGGAGACAGGCGAGCGTCGAGCGGGTAAGCCTCTAGTTATCTACCTACTGAAACCTGATGCAGAACTCGAGTAATAGGCGGGAGAACGGAAGAAGGAACGGGGAAGCAACGACCTGCGACGTGATAGCGCTGGATCAATCGGGTGCTCCCTTTCGCTCTTAAATAGCAAATCCTACGGATCGGGTGGATCTCCCCTCCCCAAACCCCCCTTTCTCTCGCTCTCATTTTTCGCTAGCTACAGACCCCCCTTTCTATGGGCGCGGAGCCCAGAAAAGACCCTGTCGGCTTTCGTCTCCGCTTCGTCGTCTAAGTAGTTGTCGTAGTTGCAGTGTTTTACATTCGCATCTATAGGCCCCATTATTGGCAATTAAGCGTAAATCACGCCCGCCTCTGTCCAGGCGGCCGTGCGGTTCCCTCCGTGCTCTGATCCCCACTAACGAGACAAGCATCGACTGGGCGCTAGGCTGCTCGCTATTACAGTCTGATCTATGGTGCCACTTAGATTACCGTCTAATGATCCCCTCGGTTCCTCTCTCTCTCTCTCTCTCTCTCTCTCTCTGGTTGAGGCAGCGTCGGTGATTAAGGGCGGGAAGAAACAGCGAGAGGAATTAATTGTCCTTCTGTGGGAGACGATCATCACGCCGTCAAGTACAGCTTCTCCCCCCCCCCCCCCCCCACCCCCCACCCCATCCTGCTCCCTCTCTCTCTCTCTCTCTATCTCTCTGAGAGCGATCGATGGCTTAATAGACGTGAGGGGATCGGATATCAGCTCGCGCTTGTTACAGCCATCGTGGAGATTGGAAACCCTCGCTGCTCGCTCGATGAATGGCTGGAAATTAATTCTCGTGTATGGTCTCCGCCAGGTTTCTTCCACCCTCGTTATGATTAGTGTTATTAATAATAGGCTGTAGGGGGGAGGGTGTGGGTTGGATGATATCACGCTGAACTGAACACTGTTCTGTTGACAACCATCAGTGAAGCAAGGGAAGCAAGTCTACACGTATACTGCATCAGTTGTCCGACTTGTACAGCCTTTCGAATCGTCAATGAAAGGCGCAGTTTGAAGCCTTTGCCGGGTATCACGTTGAATTAAATGCTGGTTCTTTGACGACCACAAAGGCAGCAAGTCTACACTTCACCACCCGACTTGTACAGCCTTTGGCATCTTGATTCTTCCAAAAAAGAAATAAATAAATAAAATCGCGCCGTTTGAAAGCTTTACCTGGGGGAGTAGTTTTTATTGAAAATTACGACAGGCTTGAGCCTTGACGGAAAATCATCCGTCAGTTTAGGTAACAGTCATAATTATCAGCGAAAGAAAACCCGTCGGCTCGGCAGCAGCAAATCAAGCACGTGCAACTGCTGGTCTGGAGGAAACGTGAAACGTGAATTTAGAAAGCAGAGGTAAAAGTCTCCATATGAGAGAATATGATCTTAACCTGTTTTTATTGGGTCCGCTTTCCTATATCGGGAGACCAAAAAGAAAAAAGAAAAAAGTCGGTAGGATGATGATGGTGAACGTGCTTATAGCAGAATCACACGCAAAATAATCTTAGGGTGGGGGTTCGGGGGGGGGGGGGGAGGAGAATGGCTCTTCAAAAGAGGAGAAAATTGGTGCATTGTTTGAGACAAGGTAACCCGACGCAGTAAAACGAACGTAATGCTTTGTCTTGATAATGGCCCCCTATCAGGACAAATTGAGACAGGCATAACTAACAGTGGAACTAACCCACAAAACTCCCTGAAATGTTCCGTACTCTCTGAGACAAAAATGGCAACCTAACTTTCATTTTGCAACGGCTGTGTACCGTTTTACAGTCACCTGAAGACAGGAGACCATACCAGTATGTTTTTTTTTTAGAATGCACATGTGTCGTGCCTAGACTGTGAAATTGCCTTGCTTCATGCTTGCTTGCTTCATGTTTATTTCCGTCTGTTTATTTCCGTCTGTTTATTTCCGTCTGTTTATTTCCGTCTGTTTATTTCCGTCTGTTTATTTCCGTCTGTTTATTTCCGTCTGTTTATTTCCGTCTGTTTATTTCCGTCTGTTTATTTCCGTCTGTTTATTTCCGTCTGTTTATTTCCGTCTGTTTATTTCCGTCTGTTTATTTCCGTCTGTTTATTTCCGTCTGTTTATTTCCGTCTGTTTATTTCCGTCTGTTTATTTCCGTCTGTTTATTTCCGTCTGTTTATTTCCGTCTGTTTATTTCCGTCTGTTTATTTCCGTCTGTTTATTTCCGTCTGTTTATTTCCGTCTGTTTATTTCCGTCTGTTTATTTCCGTCTGTTTATTTCCGTCTGTTTATTTCCGTCTGTTTATTTCCGTCTGTTTATTTCCGTCTGTTTATTTCCGTCTGTTTATTTCCGTCTGTTTATTTCCGTCTGTTTATTTCCGTCTGTTTATTTCCGTCTGTTATTTTTTTTTTATTTCCGTCTGTTTATTTCCGTCTGTTTATTTCCGTCTGTTTATTTCCGTCTGTTTATTTCCGTCTGTTTATTTCCGTCTCAAAGAAAATCAAAGAATCTTTATAGAGACACTTTGACAATACGTAAAATGAATTAAAAAGTAAATTTAAAAAAATCCTCTCTCTCTCTCTCTCTCTCTCTCTCTCTCTCTCTCTCTCTCTCCCCTCCCTCCCTCCCTCCCCTCCCACTCTCTCTCTCTCTCTTATACATTGAAATTGCCTAATTCGTGAAATCATTATGCAGTGATTTTTACCGAAATTATTAACTAGGCAGTACGTCCATTGCTTAACATGTGAAGTGATTTTGAAATGTTTCCTATTTCATGAATTAGGCAGCGGTCGGTGGTCTAGTGGTTAAGACTTAGTCACCTATGCGAGAGATCAGGTTCGAGTCCCACTCGGGGCGAAGAATTTTTCCTTCTAGTATGTGGCACCGTTCATTCGAGCCGATCGTCGGGGGTTCTCTCAGGGTACTCCGGCTTCCTCTCTCCGCTTTGGAAATGTTCAGCCCACAAAATTAAAAAAATAAATGCAATTCTAAAATTCCAAAACTTAAATTGCTGAGCTGGCCCTTCGCACCATGTGATTGTAATGTGTTCATGTCCAGTGTGTGAGAGAATGCGAGTGATTCACGTGAGGGTGCGTGTCGGGTTTAGCTCGTGGCGCTTTGAGCCCAATATTTGGGATAAAGCACCTACATTAGTGAGCTTATTATTAATTAAATAGGCTACTCAAGAATCAAGGAGTGAGGTAGAGAGGATTTTGACATCACCACCACCCATTCCAAGGCCTACCCCACCGTTTCCCAAACCTCGTATTGTTTGGTCTTGTGTGTTCAAAACAAGTGTATGAATACTGGTCAGTGTCCCGACTACAAAGAGCTGCGTTTCCTCCTAGAATGTCCCATGTATACAGATGCTCGAAACGCAACAATCAACAACCTTGCCTGTCAGTATAAACATACAGATCTACTTCTCCACGGCAACACTGACCTTCGATTGTCAGTTAACGTACATAATTATTTTTCACACAGTTCTAGAGTTTATCACACTTTCGGCACGTTTTTCTTAGCCACATAAAGAAATACATTAGTACGTACTATCATCGACTGTAGCAGCTGACCGCCGTTGATATGAAAATGCTCATGGGGGTAGAAAGTTCTGAGTTTATCCCAGTCAGATATATGTCCTTATTCCTGTGGACCTCCCCCCCTCCCCCCCCCCCTCCCCCCCCCCCTCCCCCCCCCCCCTCTCTCTCTCTCTCTCTGTCTCTCTCTCTCTCTCTCATAATTCGTGAACCGCCGTTGCAAAGGCTGCCTAAATTGAATTTTTATTGAGCATGTCATAAGCACGTCTTGTTTATGCTCAAACTGTTTTTCTGTACTTTCACCAGTGCAACAAAATAAATCAGTTTAAACCAAAGGGCTGCGTGCTTCATGTGTTAGCCAGCTGTTTCAAAAAAATACATTTCACATTTTAAACGGGATAATTCCATCTTTTCTAAGCCAACTTATGTTTTGGGAAAGTTTCTCTCGTGAGTGCGCCTGTACGCTCGAAATGCTCCATCTTGGTGATTAGTACAGCTCTTAATGCGATACGATGTTGTTTACACTTTGCGCGAGCGGTGGAACATTCAAATTTTACGACTGTTGTTACACTACTGGAGCGCTCAGTGTGGTCGCTGCGTCATCGAGTACGCTTCTGTTGGCTCAGTGCCAACATTACAGACGCTGTCACTGTGCAGATGTCCAAGTGGTGTGGTGATAGATCCCACGAAAACAGCTCAGAACGATCTGTCATCATAACAATGGCCATTCTCTCTATCCCTTTTCTTCCTGTCTCTTTCTTTACAGATCTGTCTTATCATAATACTGTATTTGACGCCTCCGCCGCACATGTTTGTGTACTTATGAGCACACTTACAAGTTTTTGACTTGTTGTGCTCGGCCTCGTGAAAATTGTGAGAGTGCATATTTATTTTTGTTCAAAATGAATAAACCTGTTTAAACCAATGGTAGCATTAGCCCCTTTAACGTCTACACTCCATAACAGTCTGTTGAGAAAGAACACACTTCAAGCTGCCTCAGGTTTACAGCCAGAGGTAAACAGAAAAAGCGAGTCGCGCTCTTGTATTGTCGAACGAAGTGAAGAGAACCATCACGCTCTCCGCAAAGAAGATAAAATGGTCGTTATACCTTGCTGGTTGTTCGCAATTGCTGGTCGACAAAAACGCAGCTTGAGACATTTGTAGGATGGGTGGGGCGGGGCGGGGAGGGGAGGGGGGGGGGGTGTTAGGTGCAGGAATTAAGCCGGGAATGGCTATAGCGCTCTGTATCTTACGGTCATTGCTGTCCATTACGGCAAACCGCAAGAAAGTGGGAAAGTACCGTTGAAAGGTTTTCGTCTTGTTCTTAGCGGAGGGGAGTAAAGTTATGGCGAAGTAACAAAAGAAAAACAAAACAGACAAAGGAAAGTGATTTGTTTTTTTAAAGAATGAAAATAAGAGCACAGCAGCCTTTTTTTTTTTTTCATGCTTTCGTTGTTGTTGCTGATGTAGTTGTTGTTGTTACTGCTGTTTTTGATGACGATGATGTTTCGTTTGTTTGTCTGCTTGTCATTTTCTCGTTGCCCCGTCTTTGATATCACCCGTACCTGGTGGAAAAGGACGTAAAACCCCTAAACACCCCCCCCCCCCCCCCCTTGTCTGTTTGGTGGCGAAGGGGGAGGTAAGTTTAACTGTTAGTTGCTATTTTTCTTGTTCTCGTTGCAACATGTACTTCTTTCTTTCTCGATGAGGCGAGCGGGGGGCCGGGGGGGGGGGTATCTGTATATATATCCGTGCCAAAGGCTACCTTACCAATCACTTTAAATCTGTATATAGTATTCATTTGGCACTTCTCGGGAGGAAATAGGTCTTTTATTAATGGGGAGCGGGGGCTCCCCTATGTGGTTCAGCGTTCCACTGTCCATGCTCGGGTCGTGTGTCGGAGTTCCGAGTATGAGCCAAATCACAGGTCTCCCTTTTTCTTGATTCCTCCCTCTTAATCCGTCTTCTTTGATGTCAGACTCACGTTGAGGAACATGACGTTACCCCCCCCCCCCCCCCCAGCCAACCAACCGACTAACCAACACCGGCCCCCGTAGTGTAGTGGTTAGCACTTCGGATCATGGACCGGGAGACCCGGGTTCGAATCCCAGCCGAGGCAAGCGGGATTTTTCCTACCTAGGTCGGCTCCTACCCAGAGCGGGTGTGCTATGGGCCCGATGGGGAGGCTGTTGCCACACAGCCGAGATTCACCCACTTCTTTGGGGGTGCTTCCCTTAGTATGAAACGTCTTAGGATGTGGATGATTACACGGCCGGCACCGCAAGTGCCGTAGTTCCCGGGTCTGGTGAACGCCGGGATATTTATGACAGGAAGCGTTAAATACGGCCCTGTCCCGCAGTCCCTAACCACACGGACCTCCATGGCATCATCTTACCATCATCCTCATCTCCATTCTCATGCATAATAAAATTGTCCCAGCTTTTGAGCCCTCCGTGGATTCCACCCATGACCGGGGAGGAACACCACTGAAGCTGGCATAAAGAGTTGGGGCCAACTGTCTTGTATTACTACGAAAATGTGCAGCTTCGGTCACACGGACCTGTGAGCTATTAGCAAGAGAAACCGTACGTTATCAATTTACCGCCGTCTTTTCATTTGTTCCATCGACTCGTTTCCAATGACGGCGTTGAATTATCGCGTATCTAGACGGCACGGGCTTAAATGAACGTAAACAGACATAACTCAGCGGGAAAGCTCCTTACTGTTAGAGAGTTTTGCTAATAGGCTGTCATTTTAGGTACAAGCCTGAAAGCAGGGGGGTGGGGGGGGGAACAAGTTTTCGAAACTTTCAGGGCTGTGTAAACAGCAAGACAGCAATATATCGTAGGATAAATGGACCAACTTTGGGAAAGGAGTCCAAGGTTTCGTCTGTCACTACACAGAAGAGAAAAAAATGTATGTGGTTTCATTTCCACTAAATTCGCTCACAGAAACACGGCGCAGTAGGAGACCCGTTTTCGCATTTACGAAACGAGGACAGGTCTCCGAAATCTGCGGGCATCTCAGCCGCAAAACAACAAGCGCATTACAATTATGGAAAGAGCGCGGTGAACATTATGTCGGAGAAAATCTTCCAACTGAATTATGGTGCAGCCCATCTACCCACAGTCGGCGCGACCCCCATTTTCCACAGAGCCGCTTCTCTTTTTCAGGAATTGATTAAACAGCGACGTTTTCTTCTTTCTCTCTTTTTTTTTTTTTTTTTTTTTTCCTTCCACCCGTACAGTCTGATAATGGTTCAATCGCTGAATGATGACCTCTGGAATAAATGGGAAAATTGTAAAAACTGCGGCACGACGCGGAGCGGTCAATTACTGAATTCGAGGAGAAAATTAAGCCATTGAGATGTAGGAAAGGAGTTTTTCCCCCTAGAGAGAGATTTGTCGTCAACGCGTGCTCCAGCTTTTTTTTTTTTTTTTTTCCCTCCCACAGAGCGAGTTGAGATGAGATCGCGTTTGCGTGCTGCGTATATTATTAGAGGAGGATTGTCTCCCTTGTCAGCGAAGACTCAGCCGGAAGAAGCGAATGTTTGGGAGCTCACATTGCCCGTCTTGCTGTCTGTTGTTTATAGTAATTGCTTCTCTACCTGCGCTTGTCTTCTCCTGTTCCGATTGACGTCCCCTGCTCTGAGTGACGTCCCTTTGCTCGTGGGCAGCGCTGTTTAGATGACACATCCTGTAATTAATGGTTGGTGCTGAAAGACGTTTTATCGACGAATTCTCGATTTTTGCGGACTTGGTTTGGAAAGTTAGGGGGACTGATGAAACTCCGTTCTTCCTTTTCAATTAAACGGGGCAAGAAAGAAAGAGAGAGAGAGAATCGCAGAAGTTTTCTTGTATTTGAAGCAAGTTGTTACAAAGAGACAAGCCGGTCCCGATTACCTGATGTTATTCCAATTTCAGTTTTCTATTTCTGTCTTTTGAAGAAACCCTTTGTGAAATAAAAATTTCAAGTTGTAACTGTAAGTAAAGGGAACAATAATGAAACAAACAGAATCCGTTCAAAGGTACAGCGGAGATAGACAAGGAAAGTCTAAGAAGAAGGAAAATCATTAACACACGTAGGAAACTTCTCGAAAACTTCTAACAAAGTTATCAGCAATGTGTCTCGAGGACATTAGACAGAGGAAAAAGTTTGGATACACCAAGCAACGAAAGAAACGCAATTTTTTTATTTTTTTTTTTTTTGCTGCCCCAACTCTTTGCCAGCTGCAGTGGTGTTCCTCCCAGGTAATGGGTGGAACCCACGGAGGACTCGGAAGCTGGGACAATTTTTATTATGCATGATGATGGAGATGAGGATGATAGTAAGATGATGCTATGGAGGTCCATGTGGTTTGGGACTGTGGGACAGGGCCGCATTCCACGCTTCCTGTCATAAATATCCCGGCAGTAACCAGGCCCGGGAACTACGGCACCTGCGGTGCCGGCCGTGTAATCATCCACGTCGTAAGACGTGTCATACTAAGGGAAGCACCCCCAAAGTCGCACCCGTGAAGTGGGTGAAACTCGGCTGTGTGGCAACAGCCTCCCCATCGGGCCCATAGCACACCCGCTCTGGGTAGGAGCCGACCTAGGTAGGAAAAATCCCGCTTGCCTCGGCTGGGATTCGAACCCGGGTCTCCCGGTCCATGATCCGAAGTGCTAACCACTACACTACGGGGGCCGGTGAAACGCAAAATTTATTTGCTTTCAGTGAAAAACAATACAGTCAACCGTCGGCTGGAGAAAAAAACAAAACAAAAAAACCCAAAGAAAACAACGTAATCAGTCTTAAAGACCTCTATGTTCGTAACGCCGCTGAGATGGGGTGGGTGTTTGGGGGTTTAACGTCCTTTTTCCACCACATAAGGTGATATCAAAGACGGGGCAACGATGAAAAAGCCAGCACAAATATTTGGCCCCAGCCGGGATCGAACTCACGACCCGAGCATTAGAAGTCCAACGCTCTACCATTCGACCACCCCGGCTCCCCCAGCTGAGATGGAACACTGCCGCTTACGAAGCTCTACGGGTGTTTGCCAGACAGAAAGAATCTTCATCTGGCCATTACGGCCGTGTTAATGACTTTGTGGCTTCTAATATTAGAGAAATACACCGGCCCCCGTAGTGTAGTGGTTAGCACTTCGGACCATGGACCGGGAGACCCGGGTTCGAGTCCCAACAGAGGCAAGCGGGATTTTTTTTTCTACCTGGGTCGGCTCCTATACCCAGAGCGCGGGTGTGCTATGGGCCCAATGGGGAGGCTGTTGCCATACAGCCGAGATTCACCCACTTCACGGGTGCGACTTTGGTATCACACGTCTTATGATGTGGAGGATTACACGGCCGGCACCGCAAGTACCGTAGTTCCCGGGCCTGGTTGATGCCGGGATATTTATGTCAGGAAGCGTGGAATGCGGCCCTGCCCCGCAGTCCCAAACCACACGGACCTCCATAGCATCATCTTACCATCATCCTCATCTCCATCATCATGCATAATAAAAATTGCCCCAGCTTCCGAGCCCTCCGTGGATTCCACCCATTACCTGGGAGGAACACCACTGGAACTGGCAAAGAGTTGTGGCAGATAAAATTCAGAAACAAAAACACAACGGAACATCGCCAAACAATATTGATAAGCAATAATCAAGAGAACTAGATTACAAAACAAGAGCTCAGTTACAAACTTGCTTTCACGTGGTATGGGCACAAAAGAGAAAGTGAAATATTCAAACCGGCACCAGGATTAACTAAACCGATTGGCCTCAAGTAAATCACAGACGTTGTTTCCGGTCCTGAAAGTGTCGGAAGGATCGTATGACAAATTTTGAAAATACATGCAACTTTAAATTCCGAAGCTTAAATTCCTGAGCTGACCCTTCGCACTACGTGATTGTGGTGTGCTCATGTTAAGTGTGTGAGAAAATGCGTGTGGTTGGCGAGAGCGTGCGTGTTGGGTTCACCATGCGGCACTTTGAGCCAGAAATTCGGTAAAGTGCCTACACAATACCCATTTATTATTATTATTATTATTATTATATTGTTATATCGACGAGTCTTGCATCCATTACGCGAACTACCCCCTGAGGTTTACACACACACACACACACACACACACACACACACACACACACACACACACACACACACACACACACACACAAGATTCAAGTTCTCTAGATTCAGTACAGCATGGCTTCGTTATCGACAAAACTGTGATTATTAAAGGCGAGAGGTGTGGACTTGAAGAAGTAGTCCTCGGCGGCAGGAGACACAGCGGTAGTAGAGTGATGCGGCTCTTGTCCACCTCCATCTGTACGTACAGTGGCACTGAGAGTTTTCTTGGGCGCGCTGCGTCTGACAATAAATTGAATAAAGTCAACATATTAGTGAGATGCAAACTTGTTTGTAAACATTTATGAATATAAAACAACCGCCATTTGACATATTTAATGCAATATTCATAAACGTCTTCGTGTTAAAGATTTTAGAAATTTATTTGTAATTTCACTGTCTTTGTTGATTTCAAAATGTATAAATTGTACTGTACACGACATCTGTCCCAAAGAAGGCAATAAAGTCGATTGGAAGATGCTACATGTGTTCGTGCTGTTCTTCTGTCTGTGAGTTGAATGCTATTTTGATACGTGCAAGTGTTTATACCGACATAATTTCAAACTCCTGAAGCCAGTGCTTTCGGCTAACGCGTGGCAGAAAGAACTAACTGTGAGTATCGAAGGTTAACATTGATTTTAATGATGATTCATTTACTCAGTTACACAACCAAATTTACTAGAAGAAAATACATTTGCAAAATCTAAAATACCAAGGACACAAGTTTGAAACCCTGTCTGGAACATTTTTATAAGTTTCACCACGCCCGTGGGGTCAAAGAATCTGAAAACAACGACGTTCACATTCAGCTGCACGGGAACAATTATACAGCTGTTTGAAGGCTAGGGTAGTTTTAAAGTCTGCGGGTGAAACATGTTGAACAAAAACACAATGAGTAATTCTACACGACAAGAATTAACCATGACCCCTCACATAAGTATCACCTGAGTTTCCAGAAGATAATGGCACCAACGACAGCGACGACAGCCAGTACTGCACAGAGGACGCCCAGTACTACCACCGCCACATCTTCTCCGTCAACAGCGCTGCCACCACCTCGTAGACTCTCGCTACTGCCAGCATCGGCTGGTCCAGGGTTCCTTGTGTTGGCGTCATCAGTCTCTGGCAAAAATCAGAGGACATGCTCACCCAGTAAGGACGATGTCTTATAATGTGGAACGTACCTCGTCGACTGAATACAGATGACCATAATAAGAACAATGCTGTTAATAGTGTTTTAGATGGTCTGTTACTGCAAAGACCTTTACGAAGAATCGCGATTTTAGCTAAGAAAAAAAGTTCAGCACCCACTTCCCTCCACCATCCCTCCCCCCTACCCCAACACACACACTACTACATCTCCGACAAAACTTGAAAGTACATATACAACAGGATGTCATCAAACTAGTTAAGGCCACACGCTGTAGGACCTTCTCATAGTTTTGTCTGAGACTGTTTAACAAGCTGCAGGACAACCACTTCAAAATCGTCGACAGAGTGATGAAAAACTAACCAGTGTTCTGTAATACGCCATCATCTACCAAAGTCCCAGGACCTCTCAGCCACAAACGCAGCCATGACACTGTGCAGTCCAGTGCACGCGGTTCGAATCCCAAAGCCGGGTCAAAGCTGCCGACGTAGAGTGCGTTCCACCCCACGGGCAAACTCCGCCCATGGGTCTGCCCATCGCTCGCATTAGCAAAGCCCACAAGACTGGAGTTGATGTACACGTGGACCTCGTCCTGTCCATTCCAACCCACGTGCACCTGGGTGAGTTGTCCAAGAGGCAGCAGTGCTGGTGGAAAGCTTGCATACCATTCTGTGTGCTCCGTGTTCACGATCGCTCGGAATTCGCCGTACCTGAAACAATCGTTCATGCCTATGATTCCGCTGTGCCGTACAGACTAAAGTTCCGGTGGCCATCGATCACATGTTGCGGGTTCAAATCTCAAAAGAGTAAAAAATGTATACACAGACATTTTCTTGTATATATCCGTCGTTGGTGACAGTCACCCTAGGAAAAGTTTCTCAAGCGACGAGACAATAATACATAAATTATTATTGACATAATTATTAGATCCTTTTCCATATCCTTGATGGCGGACAAAACAAAAACGTAAGTCCCCCCCGTATTTCCACGCATCCACGGAGCCATCAGCACTTTGGAACTTTTCAAAGCGACCCGAAAAAAAAAAACGACAAAAAAAAAAAAAACACGACCATGGAGTCATCGTCAGCTTCGCCATTATCATCAGCGTCATTTTTATCATCACTACTACTACTGACCTGTACAGCAGGGCAAGGCCTTGCACCCCCTCAGCCTCCCCTCCGCTGCCGAACAGCACGGCACCCTCCTCCAGCGCGTGAAGTGTCAGACTCAAGCCCACCGTGACGCCCGAGCTGCACGTGACCGGAGCTGACAAACACCTGAGCTCTGTCCACCTCTTCAGATCCACGTGCACATGCTGCCCGGGTGAGCTCAGTCTCACGCCGGAAGAGCTGACCCTACTTCTGTCCACGCTTTGGAAGTTCGCTAGGACGCAGTTTGACGTCACTGTGCTGTTCTGGGCGTTAGTGAAAGGCCAGTAAAAGTCTGTAGGCTGAGTTGTGATGTTGCACGGCGAATGAGCGTCTTCTGTAAAACCAGGCGTCGCCAAGGTTTCGTTTTGAAACTGTGGCAGGCGCAGCTCTGGAACCAACAAGAATTCACCAACGTTCTACAGTTTCTTTCTATTAAGCGCCCAGGAGTGGAATAAAGAAGAGCCACGCGTGTTGCAATGAAATCTCAGAAAAATTAATGTGGATGGCTGTTATTTTAAATGCGGTACTTCGCTGCAGCTTGGAGAGAGATAACAATATTGGTACTTCATTTCGCAACGGCAGAAGATGATTGACTTTAAAAAAAAAACAACCCAACAGCATCCCTCCATCAACACACACACACACACACACACACACACACACACACACACACACACACACACACACATCAGCTGCACCACCTTCCGGGTTCAATTTGCTGCGGGACATTGTCCATAAGTCCAGCGAGTGAACCTTCATTACAGTTGTGCCGTTGTAGCCGGGAACACCTCCCAGGTGAAGCGACCGACTGCTGTCTGGTCTAGGTGTGGAAGATGCGTGGAGTGTTGTGGAAACAAGCCCTTTCACTGCCACGTTGTTCACGTGCACGGTCACGTTATGTCTGTCCCAGGATGCATCGACACTATACCTGTGACAACGAAAACCCTGTAGCGACAAGACATTAAAAGAAGCAACAACAAAAAAATCATGTATCTACCGTGCATTGTTCCCAAACTAATAATGTAGTTGTCCAATCTCTCTGACTACAAAAACAGTTAATATACAGAATTAGAGAGGATTTTGATGTTCCAGTCAACTGTTGCATTACTACATCAGTACAATATCATTTGGGTACTGAGTGGTCTTAGGTACACCCCCCCCCCCCTGGTGCCCCACCCGTTACACCCACACCCACACTGAAATCCGGACATAAGTCGCATTTACCAGACACCAGGGGAGAAACTGTAGCGGAAACTGCCACGCCAAAGCGTCTTGTTTGCAATAACGTGGAAAACAAGGTGTCCAGAATAGTAATAGAGCGTCAGGCCGTTTGCATCCGTCATATTTGCTCCACTGTACAGCAAGAAGTTCGGGCCCGTGGAAATCTGCAAACAGGTCAGTATGATACTGACTGATCGTCATGTTAACCGTAAATAAAGATGTGTGTGTGTGTGTGTGTGTGTGTGTGTGAGGGAGGGGGGTGGCGATGTGCATGCCTTGATGCGTGCGTGCTTTTGAAAAAAACAAAACAAAACAAAAACACCTCTCAACTTACCTCCAGAAACTGGAAAGTAACGCGTAAGTTGAAACCACTCAAACAGGAAGTGACGTTGTCGAGACAAGTAAGTGGAGTTCCCATGTCCACAATGGCACCTCGAGTAGCCATCACCAGAACGAGGCCCATTTGCATGAGCTCCAGAGTCACGTGTCCGTGAACTGTCATCTCACCGACAGTTGTCACCAGATTTCGTTGCGTTGTAATAGCAAGAAACCTGATGCTGACTCCCTTGTTTGGTTCAGCACTGGGCATTTTTGTTGTTGTCGGTGAACGCTCTGTGGTCGTGCCCAGATCTGGAGTCATCAAACACACGAGTGGAAGCTGAGGAAAGGACAAGGACGACGACACGGCAGACTTTGTCATGTAAAGTGAACAGTTGAATACCCAACCAAAGCAAGACATTACAGCAAAGCAAGTTAAACAAAGCAAAGCCTAACGTTTGTCACTTTTAAGTCAGATTGTCCAGGAGCCACAGCACACCATGCAGGGCCCGTATGTAAAAGTCGAGGTTAATTTAACCCACGGCTACAGGCCTTACCCAGACTAGGACAAAAGAAACCCAAAAGCAAAATTAAATAAGAAAGGAAGCGAAAAAAGGAAGGAAAAAAATCCTCCTATAACGACTTGGACACCTTGCTGGAATGGACCCGCTTCCTGATCTAAAACAAAACAAACAAACAAACAAAAACCCACAAAAATTTAACTCTAGAGCTAGTTTAGTTCGGGGTTAGACTCTAACCCAGGGCTAAAAGCCTTAACCTCGACTTTTTCATACAGGCCCAGAGCGCTACCTTTACTAGTTTCGTCACTGAGCCAGACCTTAGCGTGAAGACGTCTAGCGAAAAAGACATCGGTCAGAGAAAGGGAAAGGTAAAATAAAAATAAAAAATAAATAAATAAACAAAACATGTAACATTACTCTGGCTGGAAAGTCCTGCCCGCAGTATCTCCGTGATGACCCGAGGAGTCACCGTGACAGCCGACACGAGTAGACTTCCTGATCCGACGTTTCCCGGGGAACCGAGTCTCAGCTGTCCCGACCGGACGGCCCGCACCGCGCGGGGGTAGGGGTAGACACGTGACCCCAGCACGTGCGGTCCTCCCCAGAGTGAGAGGCCGAGGGCGGGGTGCCAGGACACGTGAAGCTGGTGCCATCTGTCTGGAGCTAAAGACTGTCCCGCGTCCACACGCCACAGCTGTGAGGGTCCACTCAGCACGCAGGTCAGGGTGTTGTCCTGCTGGTACAGCCACAGCCCGCCCACCTGGATGAAAACAAAATCCACAGCAATTCACGTGGCCGTAGAAGACTCAAGGGTACGCTCGTCACAAACAGTCAAGGACCAGCTTGCAACTCCTGGGCCCATATGTAACAATCGGGGTTAGAGTTTAACATCGAAATAACTAGCTCTAGGGTAAAATTTTCTGTTGTTGTTTTAAATCAGGAAGCGGGGGCCAAATGTTTGTGCTGGCTTTGCTGCAATAAGAGAAATGACTTGTACACAAATACGCTGGATTTCAGCAGTACCGTACCTTCTCCGTGGCCAAGCCACTGTCCAGAATGTGCACACGTCCAGCGAGTACGACTGGCATTTTCAGCGTGAGACTGAGTGTGAACCCCGTGACGCAGCTGTCCAGGTGAGCGAGACAGGGAAACGAGGGCAGAAGCACCGACCCTCCAGCCAGCAACTCAAGCACCGCTCGTGACCCTGACGTCACCAGCAGTACGTGGCCCTCTGACGTCAAGTTCTCGTCTGACGTCAGAATTTGGCTGCCATTCCGACCAGTGAATCGGTATGTCGAGGACGTGGTGCTGAGCGCTGTTGATAAAGTTTGCAGAACTCGCAGTTCGTAATTAAACTTGAAAGGTTATTTTACATGTATCATAAATGTAATTGCGCTAAATAGGTGCAGGACTCAATCCACTGACCATCGGTGCAAAGAAGGTATTGACAGACTGAGCTGGCCAGTCACATTCTTCTTCTCTTAATCCGACGCGTGTACACTTTACCAAGCTCACAGTTGGCTTCTGCTGCTTACGATGAAAACAAACCTACTTCACCTCACTAAAAAAAAAAAAAATCATAATTAGTTTATGTCTGCATGAATTTAAATTTGGCGTAGTGGACGGTTGCACTTTGATTATACTCGTGTTTGTTGCAGTAAGAGCCGTTAAGGAATCGTTAATCTTGCCTGGATTTTGAATAGAGGGCCAGCACCCAAAAGCATGGGACACTCGTGCGCGGTACGAAATGTGTTAAGACAAAATGTTGACCTAGTGTGGCTCGTCATCACTAGGATAGGAGGGTGGGTGGGTGTTTGGGGGTTTAACGTCCTTTTCCACCACATAGGGTGATATCAAAGACGGGGCAACGATGAAAAAGCCAGCACAAATATTTGGCCCCAGCCGGGATCGAACTCACGACCCGAGCATTAGAAGTCCAACGCTCTACCATTCCACCACTAGGACATTCCCCGCTAGGACAGGAGCCAAAGTGTACGTCCACTGATCGGTTGTAACACCGGGCTATATCTACGGTTCACACATTGGCTATCATGAAAGGATGAGAATCGGTGTGATACTAACAAATACCCAAACATGATTTGTGGAAGATTTCCTTACCGATGCTTCTTGTAGACACTTGTAACGTTGCGACAACAATCGCCAGTGTATACAGGCAGCCGGGCATCTTGTATCCACTACTCACTCATGGTGCTGACCCAAAAATGAAAGGAGTTCACCGCACCGCAAGAAGTCATGTCCATATACCAGTGACATTTCCTTCATGCTGGGCAAGAGAAAGTAGCGCCTGTTTCACATTTGCATGATTGACAGTCATAATCAACTTCATAATTTTTCCAAATTCAAATTCAGAAATGCTTTATTGTCCATTAAATAACAGGTAAAACATGGAAAATCGTCTTTGGACTCACAGCTCGAAACAAAATAAGAAGGAAAAAATAAGATTCTAAGGCAATAAAAACAACGTAAAATTGGTTTGGCATATGCAATAACTTAACACAAAAAATAAAAGTGAACTTGCAAACATCACAGCAAATCCATTCACACACACTCTCTCTGTCTCTCACACACACACACACACACACACACACACACACACACACACACACACACACACACACACACACACACACACACACACACATTACAAATAATCCGACTCAAACAATCACAGTATGGATTATTTTGGCACGAGTGCCATGTCTAACATGCGGTTCACGGAGAACACGACTGGAATAACTCACTAACTGGGAGACTGCTGGTTAGTCATGTCGGAGTTTAACTTTCTGCTTCACATCGTTAGAGCAATATCAGTCCAGAACAAATTCTTGGCTGCCAGCCTTCACGCTATACTTGAACTCGCTATACTTCTGATTCTTAAAATGATAACGATTTTCATTGAAGTCAATTTGGCACAGCATAACTTTCCGGCATTTTAATTTTCCAAAACATCAAAATCTATCAAAATATCATGAAGAGAAAGATATCAACACTCTTACAGCATTTTTATACAAATAATCAACAAAAGTATGGCCCATGCGAGTATCGATTCAATCAAATTTAAGTTTTAGTAAAACGACATCATGTTAAAATCATTCTTACCCGACGGCCTATGCCTAACGAAGAGGAAAACTGATCCAGCTCGGAGTTGGGACAGGCTGGTCTGACAAGGGAGGTCATACGAAAGTTGTCCTCGGATGAGTTACCGGCGCTGGTTGTCTAGTGCCCAGGGACCTAATACATGAAAAGAGACTAGACTAGTCTGAGACTTAGCTCTAGTCTTAGACTTGTAACGTCGGGACATCATCAGCGTGCAGTACCGTTTAGTCCGTGAAATAGTCACAGACTTGCCTTAGTCTCCGTTTATGTATCTCGTACAATTTCTTTCAGTCCCAGCTTAGTCAGGCCAGTCTCGGACTTGCGTCCTAGTCTCTGTCCATGCATCTGACCCATGGACACTACACAAACGGGTGTATCAGAGCCGGTCGCTATCTTCTGATAACTTTCACAGTTACCCGCTGTGCTTTTGGAAGGGTCGAAAGAATTATGTGTTTCTCAAGCTTTGTTGTGTAGCTAATCCCTTCTATTGCCTAGACAAAACGTAAGGAGGTGGAAACTCCAGACCTTCGCTCTTAAGTGTAACAGAAGTTAAATTAGGCACATAATATCTTTGCAGACAAGGGCGTAGGTCACTGGTGTCGTGATGTATACTGCCATTAGTGGAAGGTTTACTGGTCTTATCTGTAAGATTCTTGGCACATGCAGTCTACATTAAAGAACAGTTGAAATCATGTGACTTACATTGACTGAGCGAAGTAATCCCCTTTCCTCTGGTCATAGTTGTAAATCCATTTACTCAACAACAAAACACTTCAACTTCATCGTTTGAAGTTGATAGCAACGCATAATTAGGGCCCAAAATGCAGTCTTACACTGTACAAAATAAAGACTTTCCCCAGCACTGTTCCTATGTTTATATGCATGATTATAAGTACTTGCTATCCATATCTTTAAATGCTACAAACATGTCTCTTTGTTGAACCTCCATAGCAACATCACCAAGCCGCCATCCTCATCTTCATTGCGTAGTAGTAAACAAATTGTGGTAAGCTTCACATCATCCACGAACTGGGAGGAATGCCGCTGGAGCTGGCGAGCATTTGGTGGAGCAACAATAAATAAATAAATAAATAAATAAATAATAAGACGAGAGAGAAAACAGGAAAAGTGGCATACCATTCAAAACGCTAAGTTTTCATTTTTATAAGGGTGGGGGTCGGTGGGTGGGTTTTTAACGTCCTTTTCCACCACGTATGGGGGATATCAAAGACGGGGCAACGAGAAAAGGCCAGCACAAATATTTGGCCCCAGCCGGATTTCAAACTCACGACCCGAGCATTGAAAGTCCAACGCTCTACCACTCGGCCATCCCGGCTCCCTTTTCATTAATTTTTATAAAATTGAAAGTCACAGATGCCACACGCACTGATGATTTACTGGTCAGTACAGGAGGGGAAGCAAGTTGAATCTGTGTCCTTTGTCCAGTACAGCGGGGGTCTGAATAACATAATGATAACCCCCTACTTCTGAACTCGACAAAAGGCCCACCTTCCGTTGTTGGGTTACGCACATTACCGTTATCTTGCAGATGTCCCTTGTCTGCCTACGCAAAATCAGCCTTTGTCCCGAGACTCCCCGCCGGCAGAGTAGGTACGTGCTGACACCACGGCCCGGTTACTAGGATCACTTGTCCGACATAAATCTCATAAACTTTTGTCCTGCTGGGGGTACGATGTTATTAGAAGTGTCTTTGCACTGTAGTGAAGACTGGGTGTATACGTACTGGTTCCTCTAGTGTGAAAGATAGTGGGCCGAAAAGACCACTGAGTGTTGACTGCTGTTTTTTGTTATTGTAGTAGTAGTTGTTGTTGTTGTTGTTGTTGCTGTTGTGTGGTTGGTTGATTGGTGTTTGGTTTAAATTATTTGTATTTTGTTGGTTGTTTTAATAGTTTGTATTTTGTTTGCTTGTTTTTAAGTGTTTGTAATTGTGTTGTTTTAAATTGTTTGTATTGTGTTGTTTGTTTTTAATTGTTTGTATTTTTGTTTTTTGTTTGTATTTTGTTGTTTTTGTTTTTTTTATTGTTTGTATCGTGTTGTTTGTTTTTACTTGTATTGTTTGTTTTAATTGTATTTTATTGTTTGTATTTTGTTGTTTGTGTTTTGTTTTTGGTTGTTGTTGTTTTTTGGACATCTGTTGTTGTTGGCTTTGTTGTTGTTGTTGTTGTGGTTGCTATTGGTATTGTTCGTTCGTTTGTTTTTAGGAGTGTTTAATTCATTTGTTTGTTTATTTGTTAATTCGTTTATTTCTTTCTTTGCGTAGGTAGAGAGGTAGGGAGAATTTAGGACCTCACTTCAATAAGCTGTTCCTTCACAGAATTAGAATTGGGTCCATATGTTTGAAATTTTTCTTTTTATAGTCATGCTCGTGAAACGAAACTAAAGCTTCCCATCCCAATCCAAAACGTGGAAAACTGGAAAACTGATAGAAATGTTTCAACTTTGTCAGTGAAGGAATCGTTTGTTTGTTTGTTTGTTTGTTTGTTTGTTTGTTTGTTTGTTTGTTTGTTTGTTTGTTTGTTTGTTAGGTGCATACGTCCCTCTGGATAACTTATCTTACGACATATACGGGCAAACAAACCCCTAAAGAAACTGAATTGCTTCACGCTATTTATTTGTCAAGTCGCTTGCTTCGCTCATCCACTCATAAACATCTATAAACATCCAACACCCGGACTTCCATTCACGCTGTGCCGGTAATTCACACCGCAGTCTTTTACTTGAACTAACTAGTCAACAGCGAACCGCAGTCTGTTAATGGAACCAACTAGTCAACAGCGAACCGCAGTCTGTTTACTGGATACTAACTAGTCAACAGCGAACCGCAGTCTGTTAATGGAACCAACTAGTCAACAGCGAACCGCAGTCTGTTTACTGGAACCAACTAGTCAACCGACAGCGAACCGCAGTCTCTTTACTGAAACCAACCAGTCAACAGCAAACCGCAGTCTGTTTACTGGAACCAACTAGTCAACAGGGAACCGCAGTCTGTTTACTGGATACCAACTAGTCAACAGCGAACCGCAGTCTGTTTACTGGAACCAACTAGTCAACCGACAGCGAACCGCAGTCTCTTTACTGGAACCAACTAGTCAACAGCAAACCGCAGTCTGTTTACTGGAACCAACTAGTCAACAGGGAACCGCAGTCTCTTTACTGGAACCAACTACTCAACAGCAAACCGCAGTCTGTTACAAATGCCCTCTGTTATAAATGGTTCGTACACGCACACTGTCCCATAAATTATACAAGCTTTTTCAGTATTCCTGCCATTCAGTGTCAACGCGTGCTTGAGTAATCATGATCATACATTTGATCGCGGAACGATATCAGCTCGGAAAGTCAAAGTGATAACTTTGGCACGTAGTCCAGTTATTACGTGGTTGGCCAAACAAAACTTGCCCTCGTCAACCGAAAAAAAAGGTGGTTATTTCTAAAATAGGGAGTGTCGATATGATAAATTATCTTTCTACTGGAGTGATCGATCTAGTATCTACTGGAGTGATCTATCTAGTATCTACTGGAGTGATCTATCTAGTATCTACTGGAGTGATTTATCTAGTATCTACTGGAGTGATCTGTCAAGTATCTACTGGAGTGATCTATCTAGTGTCTACTGGAGTGATCTATCTAATAGAGTGGACGTTGGTACATGTGCGAAATGCGGGTAGAGCTTTGTCTTTTTGCTGCAGAAGCGACAAAATTAGGCCCAGGGGGGACAACCGCACGGCGAACGCCTCAGCATCTAATCTCAATTTGCAAAATTGTCTCCCGTTATTTGCATACTCCGCAGTACCTCCACACAAGCAGCCGCCAAAGAAAATCATTAAAGATCTAGTTTATTCAGTGTACGTAACAGAAAATATTTTTTTAAATGAAATGAAGATGTAAATAGTGCGAAAAATTGTACTTTATTTTACAGACAAAAATACAACAAATATTCAGCCGGCTAAACACTGAAATCTTTTACAAGCATCATACAAAATGCTAAATGTAAGAGCGACTGAAGACAGAATCTGCATAAACAGAAGAGTTAATAAACCTTTGCAAAATTTACACATGTACCTAAAGCTGTCGATATCGGATATTAAGCAAAGGAACTTCTGACAAAGAATAATATTATGTATTAAAAAAAGTGTTCCTACATGATACCTTAATATTATGTATTAAGGTATCATGTAGGAACACTTTTTTTTTTTTAATCACTGTCCAAACTATCTTTGCTCTTTGTCCAAAGTAAATGTGCACGTGCGTTACCTCATGAATAATAATTACTCTCAGTGAATACCAATAAGTCATGTATAGTGCTCATTGGGGTGAGCGGTGGTCTAATAGGTAGCGCGCCGGATCTAGCCGCTGCGCTACTGAACGGCCGTCACCAATGTCATGGCGATGAAGTGTGGGTTCGAGCTCAGGTCGAGCTTGTGATATGTGATACCGGTTTTTCCTGGCTGCCGGGCTGCTCATCGGGGGTTTCTCACCGGGTTATCCGGCTTTCCTCCCCCAGCAAAATTGCAAGATTGTGAAAAAAATATATAGGTATTGGGTGGCGCTGCACCGCGGCGACGCGCTTCCCCCGTGGAAGCAACCCGAATTTCCCGAAAGGGATGATAAAGTGGTTAAAAAAAAAAATCAATACGACGGGAAAAGTAGTTTAAGTCCGAGCTGTGGTTTGAGTCTTCAGGAAAGCGAAAACATGTTGTCAGGTTCCACAGAGTTTGATGTCTACATTTTGAGGTCCTGCACTGTCACGCCGACACTCTGCTGGATTTTGTCCAGGGTAAAGGGAACATCTGGAAAAAAAGAAAAGAAAATAACAATGAGAAGCACGAAAAGTGTCTCCTGTCTGTCTGATTTGTACGCATGTCTGCATTCCATCACATGGCATATATCTTCCCTGTAGGAGCCACCCACAACGAAACAATATCAGAAGAAACTATGTTGTATTATGACCAAATCCTGATTTCTCTCTCTCTCTCTCTCTCTCTCTCTCTCTCACACACACACACACACACACACACACACACACACACACACACACACACTCACCGACTTTGACGAAAGAGGAGGTTCCTCTCAGATCTTTCTGCGCGCTCTCAATGCCAAGTTTAACTGCAAGGAGGGCGCTGGCTGCAAGACCCGTTGATGGTTCTCCCGTGGCTGTATGTGAAAAGCAACAACAATGTAAGGTCAAACTGTTTCCTGCGTCATAAGCTCTTCGCACATGCACACCACAGCCAAAGACCTCTTTTCCACATGTATATTATAGCCAATGACCTCTTTTTCCACATGCACACCATAGCCAAAGACCTCTTTTTCCACATGGACACCATAACCAAAAACCTCTTTTTCACAGGCACACCACAGCCAAAGACCTCTTTTTCCCATGCACACCACAGCCAAAGACCTCTTTTTCACATGCACACCACAGCCAAAGACCTCTTTTTCACATGCACACCACAGCCAAAGACCTCTTTTTCACATGCACATCATAGCCAGATATCTTTGTTCAAAGGCTCGACTCAGCCAGTAACCTCTTTTTCTTTTATAATGCACATGAAAGAGTCACTGGTGATTATTCAGACTTCTTTAGCAGCGCAAAGAGTATGTAGTCTACAACATATTGTGAAATCAGATATGTTTGGGGTACTATTTCCACTGACCGTACCTCAACGTTTTAAAAGTGGTCAGTTTGTTTGTTCGTTTGTTTGTTTGTTTGTTTGTTTGCTTGTTTCTTTGTTTCTTTGTTTGTGTGGGTTTTTGGTTTGTTTTTGTTTTTGTTTTGGGTTTTTTGTTGTTTTTTGGGGGGTTGTTTTTTTTTGGTTGTTTTTTGTTTGTTTGTTTTTTTTGTGGGGGTTTTTTGTTGTTGTTGTTTTGTTTTGTTTTGTTTTGTTTTGTTTTTTTTGTTTTTTTTTTTGGGGGGGTGTAAGTAAACTGCAGACAAATACGTGAAATAGTCCAGCGTTCACCTGCCGTTATTACACACAGTCCGTATGTATCAGTTAGACGGCCTAATCTGCAGACTCATACCCTACCAAACGGTAGGTATAAGCGACCAAAGGGTACAGCCAGATGTGGTTGCAATGAACTCAGTGTCAAATCACCACAACTGATGGACTGTTGATTTATTTTATGTGTTCAACAGATTTTTCCACCTCACCTTTGGAGCTCCTGATGCCGACAGGGTTGGGTGCATCCGGTAGCAGGTGGATTCTCCAGTCAATGGGGATGTCTTTGGTGGTCGGTGGCTTGTATTCCTGTTGGTGATGACGTACAACACATACACAAATTACCGCCACGTCATTAGTCAATGTGTTCGTACGTCACAGCAGCTTCTGGGTGCGCACGATCCTCATGATTAGTCCGTATGCACGCAACTTATGTATCTTCAGTTGGACTGAAAACTTTAATGTTCGGATCAATCACCATGCACTTATTAGAAAACAAAAATGAATAAATAAAAATGTTTCGGTATGCAAGCAGTAGTAAATCCCTGGAACAGAGGCCCAGGGACATAACCACGAACAGTCGTCGATTAAGAGTATTTCCCCTTCCAACGTTTAACCTCTCTCTCTCTCTCTCTCTCTCTCTCTCTCTCTCTCTCTCTCAGCCGCGCGAAATAGTCTTTGTTACTTGCGCGGCGTTAAGCCCTAACTAACTAACTTTCTCTCTCTCTACAGGACAGCCTGTAAGACAGGCAGCAATGCCTAAATGTTCTATCCTGAATAAAAACGTTTCATTATCATCATCATCATCATCATCATAGGCAGCAATGCCTAAACGCCTAAATGCTCTCTCATGAATAAAAACGTTTCATCATCATCATCATCATCATCTCTCTCTCTCTCTCTCTCTCTCTCTCTCTCTCTCTCTCTCTCTCTCTCTCTCTGTGATCTTGTTGTGAGATAAAGTTCACTCCTTTTCTGCTCCGTAAAGCATACATGTCAGAGACAGAGTGAGATGGAGGAGAGCTGTTGAGGCCCTATGCTTCTCTAGGAGCCAAAAGGACTAAACTGAAGCATACATGTACGTGATAAAATACAGCGTACCCATGTCCCGTCATTGAGAACGCGTCCACTGTCCGAGTCATAGATAACGTTCTCCAGCAGGTTGAAGCCGAGGCCGTACACAAAGCCACCTTCTATCTGGCCGATGTCGATGGTGGGGTTCAAGCTATAAAGAACACGGGCGAGAAACGTTAGAGGGCTATCTTCAGAACATGACGAGGCTCACAGACCGCTCGGAGCTGTGTTGGTGGTGTATAGCATCGTAGTGCTTTGATGCCTGCATCGTGACAGCTTCACACTCACACACTAGCTGTCACATAGGCACATGAGGATGCTCCCTGTACGTTTCCCGGGGAGCCGGGGTGGCCGAATGGTAGAGCGTTGGACTTCTGATGCTCGGGTCGTGAGTTCGTATCCCGGCTGGGGCCAAATATTTGAGCTGGCTTTTTTTTTCATCGTTGCCCCGTATTTGGTATCACCCGTATGTGGTGGAAAAGGACGTCAAACACCTACCCATCCACCCCTGTACGTTTCCCTTCTTTTGACTAACTTAATTTGTCTCTTTGTTATTTTGTTATTACTTTGTTCGTGTCACCTCTCCAATGCTCGGGTCGTGAGTTCGATTTCCGATTCCCCCTTCCCCCCGGTGCACCGCCCCCCCCCCCTCCCGCATCCAAATCCCGCCCCCTTCCCCCACCCCCACCTCACCCCTTTCGTTCTCACACTCCGTCCACTCCCCCGCCAACAAAATCTGCTGGCTTTTTCATCATGTCTGTTTTTTTTACATCACCCCTATACATAGTGGAAATGGATATTAACCACCACCACCACCACCACCCCCACTACCCCCCCACCCCACCCCACCCCCCTCCCAAGCAAAAATTAACAATAGATAAATAAATAAATTGTTTCACATATCGTCAGTCTCACCTCTCGCCACAGTCATACATGATGTCCACGCGACGTATGACGTATTCTCCAGTCAGAACGTCCACCTCAGTCTCCGCCACAGCTGCACAGTACGTGAAGTAGGCGAAGTGCTCCTCCGGTTTGGCGTGGTCGGAAAACGGCCTGTCAAACAGACACACACACACACACACACACACACACACACACACACACACACACACACACACACACACACACACACACACACATATACCTCTGAGCTAGGAAGGATGGTCACAATATTACACCATACGCTATTTTCTCTGGTAAGGTTCTCGTATGTTTCAGTAAAGACACGCGAGAGTTCAAATGTTTCGAGGAGTACCGTGCGTCTGACTCTTAAAAGATCGAACTTTTACTTGAAATCTTCTGGGCCAGTATGTAAAAGTCGAGGTTAATTTAACCCAGGGCTACGGGCCTAACCCAGACTAGGACAAAGGAAACCCAAAAGCAAAATTAAATTTAAAAAAAAAAAGGAAGCGAAGAAAGGAAGAAAAGAAATCCCTCTATAACGGCTGAAGCACCTTGCTGGAATGGGCCTGCTTCTTGATTTAAAACAAAACACAAAAAAAACAACGGAAAATTTAACCCCAGAGCGAGTTTAGTTCGAGGTTCGACTCTAACCGAGGGCTAAAAGCCCTAGCATCGACTATTACATACGGGCCCAGATCACTATGAGCCACTTCAAGCCACTATTATGTAATCTGCAGCGGTCTCGGACCTAGTGGGGGATGCCCACGACTTGTACAATAGTGGTTGCCACTGGAGTCTACTGGTGTGCAGGGGCTTGTTCTTTTTTAACGAGTCTTACCATATGGGCGTGGTCGAGCTCGGGCTCTTAAGAGTTTCAAGTTTCAGGTTTATTATTATTTCAGGACCCCATTGGGGCATGTGAAGAAAACAAACGACAACAACAACAACAACAAAAACACAAAGCCACACATAACAAAAAGCAAACGACGAAAACAAAATATAGACCGGAAGACAGAAAGAAAAATACAATGTACATAGGAAAAAAACTAAAGAATACACACAAATATATATATATATATAACATGACGGGAAAAAGAGAGTTAACCGTGTGAAAGCATCTGATTTTGATAGCTAACTTATGACATCCGTTTTTGTTTGTTTGTTTGTTTGTTTTTACCCTCCTCCACACCCACTTTTGTTAAATTTTCCTTCTTTCTTTCTTTTCCTTGTTTTTCTTTGTTGTTGTTGTTGTTGTTGTTGTTGTTGTTGTTGTTTGTTTGTTTGTTTGTTTGTTTGTTTGTTTGTTTGTTTGTTTGTTTGGGGGGGCTCTCTTTTTTCTTTTCTTTTTTTTTGGGGGGGGGGGGGAGCGGTCTTTTGTTTTTGTTTTTTGTCTTTTTTTTCTCTCCTTTTTTAATTGAATTCATTTGTTACCAAAAAAAACCCAACAAACAAAAACATATGCATTAATGAAGTCTTCCAGGCATGCTGCGATAAGGACTATTCTGGAACACATTCACTTATAATAGGAATATATATATGGTTCACACATATATATGGCCCTCTCTCTCTCTCTCTCTCTCTCTCTCTCTCTCTCTCTCTCTCTCTCTCTCATACCGTCCGGATGTCAGATTGGTACAGAAATATTGATATGATTGATGAAGAGGAATTTGTTTTTGGGTTTTTTTTTCAGTTTTTGACATCCTTGTTAAAAGTGCTGTACAAATCACTGAAACTGGACGTGAGGACTCTTGGTCATGATGATGACCTCGCCGTTTGATCCAGGCGATCCAAAGACTTTTGGGACTCTTACGAATATCCGTCCCCAAAACAATAACAGTCACTTAAGGCCGTTCTTAACCGGGCAGACTTTTGGTTCGCGAACTAGGTTCGGAGAGTACGGCGAACTAGGTTCGCGCACGTTGTTTCTTAACCGACCAAATACTTGTGCGGAAACCCTGGTTCGAAAGGTTCGGCGAACTAGGTTCGAGGACTGCATAGCGTGTCGTGGGAACCCTCGCGATCCTTTTGCCGATCCTGCGCTCTGATTGGTTGCTCGGGGAGAGCTGTTGTGCGCATGTACAAACTTGAGGAAAATGGCGGACGGCATCGCGGCTTTCGACTCACTTCACATTTCCCTCTCTTGCGCTCTTTTCCTCTTATCTCCTCTTCCTCGGCTTCCAAGAGTTCACTTAAAACGATAACTACCGCAAATGCCTGGTCGTCTCGATCTACGAAGGCGCCCATTTTGGTTGTTTACGATTGTCTCAACTTCCGAGTCCGCCTTGTTCGGGCGATGACGTATGCATATCATTAACGGTCGGTTAAGAAAGAGAACTAGTCCGGCCGAACCTCTGGAACTATGTACGTGCGTGCGCTTGCCCTGTTCGTATACAATACACAGTTCGCCGAACAAGTTTGCCAGACTGGTGGTTCGCCCGGTTAAGAACGGCCTTTACGTTGTTTTGGCAGAGAGGTCCACTTTGTTCATAAGCGCGCCGTGCACCAGTGTCGGCCAATCGGCGTCCGGCATTTTGGCTTTGATCGGCTCCAGTCTCTCACGCAGAATCTTGCAGGCCTCCAGAGCCGCCTGCCGACAGGAAAATATTCCAGTCATTAGGGAAACGCGCCTAAGCGCCATGAATTTGGTGAGCGCATAGACTCTTTCACCATTTGGCGGTAATATTAATAATAATAGGTCTTATAAAGCGCAAAAAGTCTGCTCACAGAACACTCAGTGCGCTACACACACACATTCTCACGCGTACATGAAACATGAAACACTAAGTATATGTGCGGGGGGGGGGGGGGGGGCTGTCAGGATGGGTAGTGATGCTACTGATCATATGCTATCTTGAATAGGTAAGTCTTTCGTTTTGCCTTAAACTGTGGGAGGGTCTGGGTGTTCTTAAGGGAGGGAGGTAGAAACGCCTCAATTGAAACGGAAGAGAAATGAACTGTCGCCAAGCGTGTATCCCAGTCCATGTTGGATTCAGTTCGCGGCGTTTTCGGCATGTTTGTGGTGCATGCGTAGTGGTTTTCAAGCGTGGGTGGGGGGTGGGTGGGTCTTTGGTTGTTTAACGTCCTTTTCCACCACATACGGGTGATATCAAAGACGGGGCAACGATGAAAAAGCCAGCACACATAATAGGCCCCAGCCGGGATACGAACTCACGACCCGAGCATTAGAAGTCCAGCGCTCGGCTTACCATTCGGCCACCCCGGCTCCCCGTAGTGGTTTTCAAAATCTCTTAGACAGCATCAACACCACAGTAAACAACAAGTGTCCTCTCAGTGTGTAGGCGGGTGGGTGGGTGGGTGTTTAGGAGTTTAACGTCCTTTTCCACCACATAGGGTGATATCAAAGACGGGGCAACGATGAAAAAGCCAGCACAAATATTTTGGCCCCAGCCGGGATGCGAACTCACGACCCGAGCATGGAGAGTCCAACGCTCTACCATTCGGCCACCCCGCCCCCCCCCCCCCCCACACACACACCCTGTGCAGTGGAAAAAGATGGTACATGTACCTGGCTGGTTGTTAGTCATATTTTCCATTAAAAAAAAGCAGAAAAGCCTGCGGGGGGAGAAGGACAGACACGTTACGGATGCCACCCCGGCTCCCCGTAGTGGTTTCCAAAATCTCAGACAGCATCAGCGCCACAACAAAACAACAAGTGTCCTCTCAGTGTGTAGGCGGTATACTCACATTGACCGCGCGTTCGCTGGTGGTGCTGCCCCCTGTGATGAAAGCGTTGGGCACGACGTAGGTCAGGCTGGGCCGGACCTTAACCATGTCCACGGGGATCCCCAGCGAGTGAGCCACGGCCTGAGCCACCTGAGCACAAAAACAAATCCGATGACTCAGGCAGATTTAGTAGGACTTCGTACGGAGGACTTCGTTGAGCAGCGTAACCCATTTGCATGTAAATTAGGCACGTTACGGGTGCCATTAGCCAATCGCAGCGCGTTAGCAGCTCGCGGCCTCTTCCGTGTGAGCCTAATTTACATGTAAATGGGTTACGCTGCTCAGCGAAGTCCTCCGTACGAAGTCCTACTAAATCTGCCAGATGTCTTTGGCAAACCTCGTAAGAGCAAGGACAAAGACGCCGTCCAATCGCGATTCTCAACAACGCTAAACACTCGGCGTAGTTGATTTGTGCTCAGAATGAGGCTCTGCCAGTAGCCATCGCATCACTACTGGTTTGCAAGTTAATTATTATTTGGGTTTTGTTTTGTTAAGTTATTGCATATGCGAAACCAATTTTATGATATTTTTATTGGCTCAGAATCTTAATTTTTCACTCTTCTTTTGTTTCGAGCTGTTAGTCCAAAGACGATATTCCATTTTATACCTGTTATTGGATGGATAATAACGTATTTTTGATTTCTTGAATTCTGAATTTGTGGAATAAGGGCGGAGGTTTGTTCAGGAGTTTGTATATCAGTTTTGGTGATATGGTATGTCATGCAGATATTCCGACAGAAGGGGCGGAGGTAAAAGGGGTGGTGGGGATGGGGGGTGAGGCTTTATGTCTTTTGTTCACCCCAATGGTGATTTCATAAACGGGGACCTGTACACATTCGAAAAAAAAAAAAAAAAGGCCTGTACAAATTTTGACCCTGTCAGGGTGGGTTTCAAACACGGTGAAGGCCTTTGCCGGGCGGGAAAACGGTCTGTATCATGAACCGACCTTCATGAAGAGCCCCTGCCCCATCTCGACTCCTCCCTGCACGACCGTCACAGTCCCGTCATGAGCGTACACAGACAGGAGAAGCGGCATTCCATAGTCCCTCATGGTCATTCCGTACTTCACAGCACACATCGTGATCCCTCGCTTCTTCCACTGGCTCGCCTGATAGGAAAAACAATCATCATGATATTGTTGTTGGTTTTTTTGTGGGGTTTTGTTGTTGTTGTTGTTGTTGTTGTTTTAGAGGGAGAGGGTGCTTTGTTTTGTTTTTGTTAGGGTTTTTTGTGGAATTTTTCTTTTGTTTTGTTTGTTTGTTTGTTTGTTTGTTTGTTTGTTTGTTTGTTTGTTTGTTTTCTGGGAGTTTTTTTTGTTTTGTTTTGTTGTTTGTAGTTTGTTTGTTGTTTGTTTCTTTCTTTCTTTGTTTTGTTTGTTTTGGAGTTTGGGTTTTTTTGGGTTGTTGTTGTTGTTGTTGTTGTTGTTGTTGTTGTTGTTGTTGTTGTTGTTTGGGGGGGGGGGGTTACAATACAGTACAAAACATCCCAGTGTGTGCAATAATGTTGAGGTCAACGATACATAGTGGTAAACAACATTACAAAGACAGATTACAATCTAAGCACTATAGGTAACAGTAATGTGTGCATGCACACACACACACACACACACACACACACACACACACACACACACACACACACACACACACACACACACACAGCGTCATACCTGCAACCTTGGCATGAGGCACATGTTATAATGTACAGAACGGCTTAGCGTGAGTCACGCAAAAGAGACTGAACAGGGTTTTTTAAGTCTCTGACACTAAAGCAATGTACCGTTGAAATTCCAGTTTTTTCCCTCTCAACAGTAGCACAGTAGTGCTCGATTCTGTATCTTGATTTCAGGAAAGGTGTAAAATTGCAAGCAAGAGGACCGGAACCTTGTAATTTACATCTGTGGATGAAAATTTTCAATAAAGTCCACGGGTATGTCTGTTCTAATCTGTGCCAAACAGGACGAGCTCCTCACTAAAAGTATCGTTGTTGTTTGTTCCTTCGTTTGATTGTGTGTTTGTTTGTTTGTTTGTTTGTTTGTTTTACTTTCTGATACACAGCGCCTAATACACATTTACACAGTAAGGCGATGCACACGTAAGGCTTAACACTAACTAATACTACCATTACTACTCACTAACCCGACCGTTACTACCTGATTGAAGGCGTCCACTTCCGCCATGCGCTTGGTGACGTCAGCTACGCCCTTGAGTTTGTCCCACACGTCACGCATGGTGCAGTACGTCAGTACCTTGCCAGTGATGTCACTCTGCAAAACAAAAGAAAAGAAGAAAGAGCTGAACAACATCAGCGGTGGTGTCGCTTCTTGCGTTTCGTAGCTGTTGAATTTATTGTACTTATTGTTCGCTTATTTTTGTTTGTTTGCTTTCTTTTGTTTTGGATTTCGTCGTTCTTGTTTTGTTTTGTTTTTTTTGTCATTGGCCACCTTCGCATTCACTCCGCTACACTGATGGACAATAATAATAATAATAATGATAAAAAGAAGAAGAACGATAATAATAATAATAATAGTATAGTAATAACGGTAATAAATAATGGCGCTTTTTAGAGCGCCTATTCTGAAAAGCTTAAGCCACGCGCGCACACACACACACACACACACACACACACACACACACACACACACACACACACACACACACACACACACACACACACACACACGCGCGCGCTTGGTACAAACTATTCAAACGCTTCCAGAAAGAAATGGGTTTTAAGGCGGGATTTGAAACAGGGCAGAGGGGTTGGGGAATGACGGATGGAGGCAGGGAAGTACCTTTTTTTCTGGCGTATTAACACTTGTTAATTGTTTTGAGTCAGGCACACGCCCATTCATGTACGTTTACACGCAGACAACAGTCATACTGACCTGATGCTTCTCGTACAGGTTGATCTCCTTGACAAGGATTGGGTGGCGATTCACTTCCTTGGCCACGTGCTCCATGATACTCTCGATAATGAGGGCAGCAGGGGTTGTCCCTGGTACATTAATCAAAAGAAAACACAAAATAGGAGTTTAAAAAGAAAAACAACTAAAAACATGTATCCATAAGAGTCTTTCTGAGCAAATATTTGTGTCACTTCCCGCAACGTCATCTGGACGCCAGGGTTAGGGTTGGGGTTAGGGTTTAGGGTTTGGATCGTGTGTATGGGGAACCCTGCGTAATGCCACAACTTTTAAAAAGAAATTAACTGTAAGTAAAGTTTTGTTAACTGTTTTGAGACAGGCAACGTCTTTGCCGCTCCCCACAAGCCATGCGCCTTCCCAGTCCCCACGCACGCATAAGAACCAAACTTCGCATCTTCAACTCCAACGTGAAGTCAGTTCTGCTCTACGGGTGCGAAACATGGAGGACAACGAAGACGACGCAGAAGAAGATCCAGACATTTCTCAACACCTGTCTGAGGCGCATCTTCCACATCCGATGGCCAGAGATCGAGATCCGGAACGAAGAGCTGTGGGAGCGAGCGGGGCAGGAACCAGTGGCCAAGCAGATTCTGCGGAGGAAGTGGGGCTGGATTGAACACACCCTCAGGAAGCCAGCATCCAGCACCACACGCCAAGCCCTAACGTGGAACCCGAAGGGGAAAAGGAAGAGAGACCGGCCTCGCAACAGCTGGAGGCGGGACACCGAGGCAGAGCTATATAAGCAGGGGACCAACTGGACTGGAGTGGCAAGAATAGCCCAAAACAGAGTGCGATGGCGAAGGGTTGTCGATGGCCTATGCTCCACTTGGAGCCAGGGGCCTAAGTAAGTAAATAAAGTTTTGTGTCTCTGGTATGTATCTGCGCGCTACTCACCCGGTCCTCTGCACGGAGCACCCGGGGCCTTGTTGGTCTTCATCATGTGTGGCGTCATCTTCCAGTTTGGTACGTAGTAGCCTGCAACATATGACATGTTATCGTTCACAGTTGTCTCGACACTTCATTTGAACGGCCATACCCCGAGCAGGACCTTTGTGTGTGTGTGTGTGTGTGTGTGTGTGTGTGTGTGTGTGTGTGTGTGTGTGTGTGTGTGTGTGTGTGTGTGTGTGTTTTTAAACTACTTTATTGTCTCTTTCGGGAAATCCGGGCTGCCTCGCCGCGGTGCAGCGCCACCCAATACCTATCCTATTTTTCCCAATACCTATCCTATTTTTCCCAATACCTATCCTATTTTTCCCAATACCTATCCTATTTTTTCCCAACACCTAGCCTATTTTTCCCAATACCTAGCCTTTTTTTCCCCAATACCTAGCCTATTTTCCCCAATTCCTAGCCTATTTTTCCCAATACCTAGCCTATTTTTCCCAATACCTATCCTATTTTACCCCAATACCTATCCTATTTTTCCCAATACCTATCCTATTTTTGAAGTTTGTTTCTGGTGTATGAAAGCAGTTCGTGTGTATTATTATTATTATCATTATCATCATCGTTGTCGTCGTCGTCGTCGTCGCCATCGTCGTCGTCATCATCATCATCATCATACTATTGCTGTCGTTATTATCATATTTATTACTGTAACTGGTGTACGTTTAGCGCTACAGGTTCTAGCTTCCTAAGCCGAAACTGATTGACCGTTTCGCGTGACAGGCCTTTTACATCCTCCCAGTTCACCCTAGTTGTAACTGGGTACCTGGATCTCATCATACTTGGTGAAAGGTAAAGCAGCGAGGGCGCAAAGGAGGTAGGCACCGCCCTCACAAAGCTTGCCCAGTGTTAAGTGTCACTTCCCTACGACCGTGTTGTTATGGGACCACTTTCACTTTCTGCATATCATAATAATAATAATAATTAATAATAATTGCTTTTCTATAGCGCAGTATCCCAGCAGACGTTGGCTCAGAGAGCTTCACAATTACAAAAATTTACACACACGGAGAAAGACACACACACACACACACACACACACACACACACACACACACACACACACACACACACACACACACACACACACAGAGCCATGCTGGACTGCACCCGCACTGGATATGGGCAGTGGGGACATGTATCGCAACTCCCGCTCTGAGGGACGCAGGCGGTTAATCCCATAGGCAACGTCGAACAGGTGAGATTTTAACTGAGATTTCAAAAAGAGTAGAGTAGGAGCATTGCGGCGGAAGAGAATTCCAAACGAAAGGGGCTTGATACTGAAATGCCCTCTGGCCGAACGACTTTTGGTATTAACCCTATTCATCATTCTGCACGCATAGCCGCATTGCTAGGTTGGCGTAGGTACCTTGATCAATCTGAGTGAGGAGTTCTGCGAGGAACAGGTTGCTGCAGCTGTAGCCGCCGTCCAGGAAGAACTCAGTGTGTATGGCCTCCACCTTGCCCTCGGCCGAGAAACCAGCCTGTGGAACACGTCAGCTTCTAGAGATTCATCGTTACCACTGCTGCTCGCGGATTAGCAAGTAGTAGGCAGATTTAGTAGGATTTCGTACGGAGGACTTCGTTGAGCAGCGTAACCCATTTGCATGTAAATTAGGCACGTTACGGGTGCCATTAGCCAATCGCAGCGCGTTAGCAGCTCGCGGCCTCTGCCGTGTGAGCCTAATTTACATGTAAATGGGTTACGCTGCTGGCTACGTTACACAGATGCAAATCTGGAGGAAAACGCTATATATTCCTCTTACACATAACGCTGCAGATGACACCCTAGAAATGCTTTAAAATTCACCAAAAAATTCACAAAAATCAGGCAGCCATAGACTCATGCGTAGAGGAAATTTAAACAAATTCCAATATTCCGTTTTTTGGCAATGTTGGCAGCGACCACATACCCCCTCATTCCACGGTCGTCTGCTGGCTCCTGTGCCAGCCGCGCATGAATACAAATAGTCCACAAGCCAGCCTCATTTTTCCCTAATTTTACTATTACCTGGCATGAAACTTGTTTACAAAGCCAACAAAAAGCACCAGATTGCCATATTTTACTATGCACACAAATTTTAAAAGGGGCAAAGATTTTATACTATATTTAGCCGACTTGTTACTACATGCCCCGGAAGCTAATACCGTCGCGTAGCCTGCTCAGCGAAGTCCTCCTTACGAAGTCCTACTAAATCTGCCTAGTAAACCTAGCTTTTCCTTCTCAGTAGCGGGTGGTCGAATGGTAGAGCGTTGGACTTCTAATGCTCGGGTCGTGAGTTCGATCCCGGCTGGGCCCAAATATTTGTGCTGGCTTTTTCAACCGGCGTTGCCCCGTCTTTGATATCACCCTATGTGGTGGAAAAGGACGTTAAACCCCCTAAACACCCACCCACCCACCCACTCTCAGTAGCGTCTGGCGCCCCGACAGCAGTGGTGAGCCCTTTTTTTTTAACCATAAGCGACAGCACGTTTCTAGGAAACCGCACGACGGTCAGTCGGAAAATGAAATTTATGCTTTCTTATGACAGAAAACGATGGTTACAAGGTCGGGCCTTTAGCGATTTGCCTAGTATGTTTTTTTAGGCACACCTACACATCGGACACAATTCAGTCATGAGACAATATAGTCACGTGGTCCAACGGGCGGCTCAGCTAATCACATTATCAGCCATATACACAGTTCACAGCATCACATGAATTTTCTTTAAAAGCAAAAGGTGGAAGATATATACTTTACGTTCAGAAAAAAAAGTGACCTGCACTTATAATATATAAGAGATATGAAGCTAGAGTAAAACTTTTCACAAAATCTTCAGCCTAAAACAGCGCGTTCTAAAACTTAGGCTTTGTTTTCAGTGCCTGTGAGTTAGGGCCATGGCACTCAAGAACCAGACCAGCCAAAATCAGACACACGGAATACTGTTCGTCTAATGTCTACCATGACCTTCTGCCACGAGATGTTTTAAAACGAACGGGAGCTTGTCTTACTTTGTATCTTGTAAGGAGAGGAAACCTTTTTCCTGCGTACTTCATGGATGTCGACAAACTCAAGCTTAGTCTCACAGGCCTGTGTGAA
>JACVVK020000001.1:2370000-2372500 GCA_018292915.2 Batillaria attramentaria | reverse complement strand
GGCCTCGTCCGTAACTACCGCTATTTGCTAAAACGACTTAACTGCTTTTTTAAATCCATGGCGTTTAGGCCGTTTGCCGCGTGTCTGTAGATAATCTTTGGAAGTTTTGTAGTAGTGGTGGTGGTAGTAGTATTAGCAGCCGGTCGTTTTGTACGGCCGGTGATTTTGCACAATAAAATCACTGAATCCCGACGCACACGTCTTCATGCCACTCACCTGCAGTTTCGCTGTCTTCTTGGGCAAAGGTTGTTTCAACGGCCATTCGTCCTTCTTCTCCTGGAAGGTCTGCAGGCCTGACGACAGAGGGCGCTCGATGTTGCTGCTTCCGGTCTGCAGGCGTGCGTTGGACGGCTTGAAGATCCCCAGCAGAGTCTGAACGACAAAAGCTATGTTTAAAGCAGGTGTCACAGATTGAGCCAGCTGAAAAAGTGTGGCTGAGAGGAAACAAAGCCCAGCACATACTGCCCAATTCTGCCCGTAACTAGAGATGCTTCGCCAATCTTTGTGGTCAGCTGACATTAACATGGGCAAGAAGCTCGTGGGGACCTGTCGACGACCTCAAACGGGCGGGCGTAATGACACAAACTGACCGTGGGGTCAAGTGCAGTGTTGATTTGAAGGACCACGGTTGGCGAGTGTGCTGCTGAGTTTGTAATGATTTTGTTGTCATGAAAAAGCGTGATATTCGTGATTTTTTTTTTTTTTTGTATTTGTAGGGCAAGGTGCATGCCAGGGGGGGTTGCAACAGGAGGCAAACTGCCAGTGAAGCTGGGACGATTCGCGCACATGGCTAGCAGAGACGACGCGAGTAGATTTGAGCCAAGTGGCTTTCCCAGTTTCTGGCCTAGACAGAGGTAGACTCGCATTACGCCAGTGAGGCCCGAGTGGAAAAGAGACATTAGATTTTTTTAAACTCCTGTCAGAGGCGTGTCCCTAAATGGTCTGTGCGTGATAATTTTTGTTTGTACATTGAAGCATTTTTAGGGGTGACTATGATGCCTGAGGCTAACAGGGGATATATAGGTATTTTGAGGCCTTGTGCATTTGTGGTATGAAACCACGGCGGACTTCCTGGCAGCCACCGAACGAAGGATATAGCACGGCCAGACATCGAAAGCAGAAGAACAAGCAGGAAAAAAACAAACTTTTCATGCAGTGGGCAATACATAATACATCGTTACCTTGTACAGAAGATTGACAGCCAGGTCCCGTCTGTACTCCGGAGGAAAAAGTTCTGACTCTTCGGCGGGTACAAGTTCCGACCTCATAGTGGCCAAGGCATCTGAAAATTGTTCTTCTTTATGAAAGTAACAGAAAAAAGGGTGTATCCCATCTCGAGGTGTCAGTTTGTTTTGTTTTGTTTCGTTTCGTTTCGTTTCGTTTCGCTTTGGTTTGGTTTGGTTTGGTTTGGTTTGGTTTGGCTTGTGTATGCTAGGTAGGTGGCCATTTTGTCTTGCGATATTTCCACATAAATGTAGTGGTAGGTGAATTTTCGGAGAATATTCAACTTTGTACATACCTTGCAAGGTCTTTTCTGTCATGTCCTTTCCTTTGAGAAACTGCTCCGTTTTCTCCGCGTGAAACTGCAAAAACACAGTTAACGATTTGCTCATATAACGTTGTTTTCGGGGGGGTTTTTTCTCTGACATCTCTCTCTCTCTCTCTCTCTCTCTCTCTCAGCGCCTGGACATTCGTTATTCCTATTAATCTTTAGCGTAGTCCATATGAAATCACATTTCATCACTCACAAATTTCTCATTGATTCCGCCAATGACGATAGATGGTTGGCCGAGAATCTTCTTCCCCTTGTCACCACCAACTTTGAAGCGAAAACCAGCATTTATGTACGCATGGGCATTCTGAAAGGAAACGTTTAACATTTAAACATTCTGAGAGGGAAACAAAGCTGCATGAAGTACAAGGTATCAAACCAAACAGTAAGTTCCCAGTGCACGGATAATTTTACAAGGGTGGGTGGGTGTTTGGGGGTTTAACGTCCTTTTCCACCACATAGGGTGATATCAAAGACGGGGCAACGATGAAAAAGCCAGCACAAATATTTGGCCCCAGCCGGGATCGAACTCACGGCCCGAGCATTAGAAGTCCAACGCTCTACCATTCGACCACCCCTGCTCCCCGGATAATTTTACAAAGAAACACAGGAAAACAATATCTCCACACAGACAAAGAGTACTAAGTTGCAGTACACGAGGAAATTATGTATGATTACATATCACGGGCGTAACCCAGAGTAAGGTACTTCAAAAAAACTTCATTCGCAGCGATGATTCAGGCATCAGTCCTCCGTTTGTCTCCCTTGCACACTTCCTACTACCCTTGATCAGGGGCAGAGAATCAGGCAATTCATCCGTTACAGCTGTGTTACCTGTGAGCGGGGAGCGATCTTGTAGGACCTGAAGTGGTCAAGGGTGTCGAGTGCCGGGAGTTCCAGAGCGGTCAGCACTTTGCCTTTCATGTCCACCTTCCTCACGAAGTCCAG